>OX359289.1:11505621-11973121 GCA_947179395.2 Pulicaria dysenterica | reverse complement strand
CGTTCGTTTAAATTTAGCTGAACAGATAAATGAACACGAACGATAAACGTAGGTGCTTTTGTGTTTGATTGTTTAAAAAGATTGGTTAATTCGTGCACATTTTTGTTCGTTCATTTAAATGATAAATGAACGTAAACAAAGGAATGCACACACTATATTGCAAATCCGATATTATTAAACAAAGATACTAAACAAACACAAATGAACGGATAATTAAACGTTCACGAACATAAATGAATGAACAAGTCGTGTTCGTTCGTTTATTTAAACGAACTTCCCGCCACACGATTTCACATACTGTTCATAAAAGTTCGGTTCGTTTACAGCCCTAAATACATACAACTAACATCACCTATATTAGGTAATGTGATCTCGGATACCACTTAAATGAGAAGTATTAAGGTCATTTTATTTTCTAATACTAAAGTGATATATAAGAGTAACATCATTTAACTTATACAATGTTAGCTGTATGTCATACTTTATATAAATTCTTTCCATATATATATCTTTTTCGTTTTCTCTCTAATAACCATTCAAGTAAATGTAACATCTCACAGAAAAAGTAAAATTTTAAGGTAAGAATTTGGAAATTAGGAATTACTGAAACAAATGGAAACAATTTTTAAATGTATTATCATTTGCAAGGTAATAATATATACACCAAAAACCAGACTACATAAATAAACAACCAAACAAACAATCATTAGTCTAAGTATAAAAACCGCTATTATGAAGCCAAGAAAGTAACTCTTGACTTGAAGGACGTAACTTTGGAGACTCATTTAAGCACACACAAGCTATCTCAAGAACCCACAACATCTCCTTACAGTTCTCCTTATCGAAAATCGACGGGTCGAAAACCTCGTTTTCCTGCTTTTCCCGCTTCATTTGCATCACCCACGAGATCAAATCTCGACTACCCTTCGGTTTGCACATATCCATGGGTCTCTTACCTGTTAAAAGCTCCAACAAAACGACCCCAAAACTATAAACGTCCCCCTTATATGATGCAACCGATGCTTGACCATACTCAGGAGGGATATACCCTAAAGTCCCGACCAAATCCGTGGTCACATGAGTATCATATGGTAGCATTAACCTCGCGAGCCCAAAATCAGCCAAATGAGCTTCAAAATCTTCGTCTAAAAGGATATTACTCGACTTTATATCCCTGTGAAGGATATGAGGGTCACAAGATTGGTGCAAGTAAGCAAGACCCTTGATGGCACCTTGCCCGATTCTTAGCCGTGTGGCCCAATCGAGCTTTGAAGGCCCATCGGGCTTTTCATGTAACCAATAATCAAGGCTACCATTTTCCATAAACGAGTATATCAAGAACCGGTCGTTTTTGTATTGACAATAGCCTTGAAGCAGGACAAGGTTCGGGTGTTGGGCTCTTGAGAGGGTTTCGACTTCGGCTTGGAACTCACGGTCCACTTGACCCGTGTCTCCTGTGAGCCGTTTGATGGCTACTTTTTGACCATCAGGTAGTGTGGCTTTGAAAACAAGCCCGAACCCACCACAACCGATTATGTTTGCTTGATCAAAACTGTTGGTTGATTTCAAAAGATCATCGAGTGAAACCTCGCCTTTTGTTTGGAAAAGGATGACTAATCTTGTTTCTGGTTCTTCATCCTTGTTGCTGTTGTAACCGTCTTCTTTCTCAGGATCGATTTCTTGTTTTCTGGTTGCACGAATTACAATCAAGAACATGAGTGTGAGAATAAAAACTGTTCCAAAACCGATCCCAACAGCCATACCCACAATCGATCTTGTACTTTTCTTCGATTTTGATGATCTAGGAAAGATTATATCCTTGCATGTGATTCCACATAACCGTGTGTTTCCTTCAAAACTCGAGTTTGGAAATGTTGCAAATTGAGCTCCACTCGGGATTATCCCGCTCAGATTATTATAAGCAACGCTAAACTTTGACAAGAAACTTAAATTCACCAAAGAAGGAGGAATCATTCCAGTCAACTTGTTATATGACAGATCAAGAATCTCAATACTAGTCATACCTGATAAATCACTAGGAATCCCACCAGATAAATTGTTGTGTTTGAGATCCAAAACATGTAATCTTTTCAATTTCCCAAATTCTGGCCAGATTGAGCCGGTGAGAAAGTTGCTACTAAGATCCAGTAATGGCGGAAAGCTATTAATCTGATTGTATTGAAATCCTCGATTGCTCATGTTGGGTCTCTTGAAAAACGGGAAATCAGGTGAACCTTCTTCTAATGTCACATTTAGGAAACTTAAACTCTGCAGTTGAGTGAGATTCTTTGGGATTTCTCCTGATAACGAGTTGTTGGATAGATCCAAGTAAAACAGAGACTCAAAATCACCCAAGAAAGATGGAATCGATCCTGTTAAGTGATTCCAGGATAAATCCAACAACTGTAATCGAGATAAACCTCTTAGCCATGAAGGTATGCTGCCAGTGAGTCCACAATTCGGGATTACAAGAGCTTTAAGTGCTTTGAATTGAAGGGTGTCACCACCCGGAAGTTGTTCACCAGGAAAGTTCATGGTTAGAACCAAAATCGTTAAATTCGGGCAGTGCTCAAGGATTCTAAGAGTGGTTTCAAGGTTACTGAAGCTGCAATTCGAGAGGGAAAGATAAGACAGTGACTGAAAATTCTTGAAACTTTCTGGGATTTCACCTATGAAATTGTTCCTGCCAAGATTTATGGCTCTTAGCTTTTGGCAGGAAGAAAGATTATCAGGAATGGAACCCGAAAAGTAATTGGTGCCAAGATCAAGTGAGGTAAGGTTAGTCATCACTGAGCAATTGAATTCAATCGAACCGTTAAAAGAATTGTTTCTCAGACTAATGAAAGAAATGGCTGGTGAATTCGATAATGAAGAAGGAATCCCACCTGAGAAACTATTTGACTGAGCTGAGAAACGAGTCAAGTTTGGAAATTTATGAAAGAAATCAGGTAAATTTCCAGAAAGCAGATTAGTTGAAACATCTAAACTAGTAATCCGGCTAGAGGAATTACTGATTCCAGTGATGGAAGTGAACATGTTATCTTGAAGATCCAATTCCGCCAATCTTGGTAATTGGAACAAGAAATCTGGAATTGCACCAGAAAGAAAGTTGGAAGCTATACATATATGTTCTAGGAATGTACAATTCCCGAGTTCAGGTGGAATACTTCCATGTAACGAATTAACAGCAAGTTTAAGCACACGAATTCGGGTGGAATTCACACATATACTAGCAGGAACGGAATCAACAAAGCTATTATCAGAAAAGTCTAAAACTTGAAGTGCAGACATGTGTGTGCTAACTGGGAAATAGCCATTAAAGTCATTACTGCTCAAATCAAGAACTTCTAAACTGGGTAAACGTAAAAGGGAAGTTGGAAGAGGGCCATTGAGGAAATTATGAGAAAGATTGAGTGTTCTAAGCTGATCTAAATCCGAAATTAGATCAGACAAACCACCTGTTAATCTTTTGTTTGGGAGTTCTAATGTAACAATCCTACCGGAATTGAAATCGCACTTAATTCCTACCAAATTACAGCAATTGAAAGAGGATAGTGATGATGAATTCGAATTTAAAGGCAACCATCCATCAATGGGGGATTCCAATCCTTTCATAAAACCTCTTAGGCCTCTTAAATCACCGGAATTGCAAGTCAGGTTTTGAGAATTCACAAGAACCTGAAAACACTGGAGGAAGAACACAAGGACCCGTATCTTCCATACAACAACCATCCCAGGAAACATAAAAATGAAGCAACAGAACACAAAATATGCAAACTTTTCGTAAGAATTAGGGTTCAGAGACAAAACCCATATGAGAAATCAAAATTTCCGATCTGGGTTACCTTGGATTAAGCTCTTTTGAGTGAAAATTAGAGGAACGTACCACTCACGACAGCAAGAATCGAAATGATGGGCAGATTGTTGGAGCGAAAATGATGATCTCAAAGTAAAAGATAATGATGAACACAGAATTCTTGTTTGGTCCCATAAAGGAGGTGGGTTTTTTCTCTCTGATTAATTTTATTTTTGAGGATGGATTTTGGACTTTTGGTTTAGTTTGTAGAGAGAGAAAGCAGTCAAAGATTTTAGAGAAAGAGGGAATTAGGAAGCCGTTGGTGAGTGGCAAGTGAGAACGCAGCATAATTAAAAGGGGCCATGGAGACCCGGAGATCCTGTTTTTTTCTGGAGGAAAAAGAAAGCTAATTATTATTATTATCTGATTTGATTAGGATTGATATTAATTGATACATATTAATTATTCGTTTAACTAGACTTATTTTTGTTGACTATTCATTTAATTTCGGATCATTGTTTTCTATCGCCTTCCGTAAGCAAGGTAAATTTTTTTTATTACCTTAAACCCTAAACCCTAAACCCTTAAGCAAGGTAATGAAACGGCTTTCTACTATGTTTCTTTAATCAGATTCTAGGTGCGCTGCTTGTGAGTATGTCTCGACTGAGAGCTGTTGGTCGGCGGGTGTAGCAACGGCTCCTAAACGGCTCTTGGAAGTTGAAATTGGTTGGGTGTTGATTAGCTGATGAAATCAGTTATAATATTTCAGGATCCAATCATAAGAGATCGCATATTTAAATGAACCTTCATAATAAATGCAACTTGTTATCTTAAAATGAGTGTTTTTTTTTTTATGAAAGGCAAATTGCAATTATATTCTAAAGACCAAAAAGGTCGATTCCCCGTGAGAGATAGGGTGAGGAGGTTACATAGACGTTATATGTATAAATGTCTCAGAAGAGAAAACATTTATCTTAAAATGAGCTGACCTACTTGCAATCGACTTCGCTTTCATGATGTTATTCTAAACATTCAGAGGGGTTTGAAAATCTTGATGGATGAAGATGATATTTTTTAGCTCCAAAAAAGTTTGTTTTTTTTTACTTTAGTTGATTCGTAATAACTATGATGTTAGAGATTTTGCAATATGTTCCAAGTAAAGATCTTCGATTGCATTTCAGTAAATGAAACAGATTTAATAATCTTTGTTGTTCGAAAATAAGATTCAACAATATACTGCCAAATTATGTATGTATCAGATATGTATTACCTTAAGTTGCAAGCATATGACATATATGCAACTTTACTTTCTTACAAAAATGATAAGAAGAAAAGAAAATGAAGAAACAAGTGGAGTGGTCCATAATCTTTAATGGTGGCACAACTTGAAGAGTCAAGCCATCAACACAAACATTTGTGGGACTTTTTATCATGCATCGTATCTAAAGTGAAATTTAAGTTGACTTTGCTTTTCTCGTAAAGTAGAGGGGATTTTATTTTATATAAATTACAATACTACTATTTGTTTTAGTGTCAATATAAATAAATATATGAATGTTCAGTTATTGTAATTTGAATATAGGAGGTAGTTAATTTATTGAAATTATGGTATAGATGTGACAAGTTTCAGAAATTTAATTATTAAACTCTTAGCGATGAATTCTATGAAAAGACTTAATCGTTTATCAAACCTAGCTTTGTGTTTAGATGAATTGGGGGATGGTTCTATAAATATATTTAAGACTAACAATTCGGATCGGAATAAATAAATGTAATCTATATAACTTTTTTAGTGTATATCAAATTTGCGTTTTAAAAATTACCACTTCTTGAATTTTGTCGATCTAATGTATTTATTTTGAATATGTCTTATGCCTTTGTTCAATTAATCATCATATAAAAAATAAAACATATTAAAAAGGCCCAAAACCAGCTAGATAGCGGTTTTATATGGCTGGTCAACCGGTTCGGTCGGTTCAATACGTTTAAAAAAACATAAACGTGGTTATTGTTGAACCGCTCTCCAAACCAGTTCACAGGTCAATCCGGATTTTAAAATACTGATTGTAAACTCTACTATTTATTATCTTTATAGATAGATAATTAATACACTATCAAGTTAATTGGAACACCACTAAAATACCATGTTAATATATAACACATGGTATGATGGTAAAGCTTATCACATCCATCAAATTTGGTTTTATACTAATCATCTTCCTTTAATATAGAAAAAAACTTAATAAGATTTCACTTTAAGTAATAAGCACCCATGAAAAGTGTATAGTATGGATAATTAAACATATATGCACATGAGTTAGTGGCATGTTTATTAGCCTCTAATTATGGGCCACTAACACAACCCAACATATCTAACAATGCATCATAATATATTTGAATATAAAACCGACCACCACAATCTTTATCTCTAAAAAGTTATTTTCATGCATGGACACTTAGCTTACACATTTTTAAACATGTTTATCTAATTATGGTGTTGTCTCGTTATATAATGATTATATCCTTTTATGGATGGATGTTCTTAGACCAGGCGTACGACTTAACCCGAAGTCATCAGGTTGGTGTTCGGTTTGATCGTCTTCTATGGCAACAACACCATATGTGCCCCCTTATGTACCCACTCAAGTTGTAATTCGAGCTGGGGAACCTGACGGTATTAACAATGTCTCTCTCCTCTCTTTCTTTCTTTGATATATATTATTAAAATAACATAAAGGGTAAGATTATGTTATTTTGAATGTGATGTGATGCTGATATAACAATTTTAATAACCCGAATTACATCTCATACGGATGGCCTTGGTTAGATTGTTAAACCCCTCATCTCGTTCAACAAAACAAGTGGTTCTAAGTTAACTATGAAAACAAAGCTTTACCAATAGTTTGTGTTTATGTGTTAGTTTTACAGTTAGTCTAAATTGAATTAATTAATATACTTTTGTTATTGCGTGCGAATAAAAGCGAATAGATCAGTTGTGGAGTAACAGTTACTACGTTGTATTCAGTTTTTTTAACAATAAATACACACATTCCACTAATTTACACCTATGCCCACAATGAGACTTGAACTTTTAACCTTAAGAAGGAAGGAACACCTTAACAACATTTTGATACTGCTAGACCCTTAACCTTAAGGAGGGAGGAACACCTTAACAACACTTTGATACTGCTAGGCTAAGAGCCCTTTGGTAAGTTGTATTCAATTTAAACTAAGATTTTCAATCGTTGTTAATTTCAGTAAAGTTACTTGCTTGTTCTATTTTATTTTGTTTTTCTCTTTATCTTTTTATAAGGCTGTCCGTTATACCCATCCTGCAAGGGACGGGTTTCGCGTGGGTTCGAAGAGGAACACCATTTCGGGTGTTCCATATTCGCCGGGTAACAAAGCTTCCGGGTTCTCACACTCGCGAAGAAGCATTCAATTCCCAACCCCCCACCCCCTCACGTTGGCTAGTTTTTTTTTTTTAACTTTAAATATAAATTACCTATATATATATACCATTCCTTCCCATTTTATCTCATCTCTACATTTTTCTCTCTATCTTCTTTCTATCTCTCTCATTTTATACAACACTTTATAATTTTTATTTCTTTAGCAAAAATAAATATGGGTTCACCATCTGGCTCAAGTTTGACGATTTTTTCAAGTAATATCGTAATGTGGCAGTTGAAATTTTATATTTTATAATATAGATTTTTGAAATTTTAGTTGTAGTTTTTTAAATATTTTTGTTATTAATAAAAATTATTATTTAAAATGATTTATTTAATTTAAAAATAAAATAAAAAGTAGGAGAAAAGAGAAAGGGAAAAGGGAATGTATAACATTTGTAGTGGGTAAAGGAAAGGAAAGGGGAGAGAAAATGATGTGGCAGTGGGTAAGAAAAGGGAAGATGAAAAGTATAACGGATAGCCTAATGTCGTTTGCGTGTATATATGGTGTTTTTGCACATAAAGCAGAAGTTGCCATGAGAGAAGAATACAATTTATGAATAAATTTATTGTAATTGTAATTTTAGGATTTATTTTTATATTATGTAATTATAATTAATGAGTTTTGTTTATATATTTCCTTAATTTTTAGTAATAATATATTGCTTTTAAAAAGGTTAGTGTTATAGAGTGATTGAGTATTATTATGATGGCCGTGTGATAAATAACACGAGTGGAAAAACTCACATAAGACCATAAATAGTTTGTATCCATTGCCATGGAAGATTTGTATGTAAAACAGAGTTCATTTAGTATCCAAATCGATATCAAAGGAAACCAAAAACATAATTCATTATGTATTTGCACCAAACTATTATGACTGCAAAAAGTCAAAACTAAAAGTTGAACATAAAATGGAGTTACTCTTGTTGCTAACTTCTTATAGCTAAAATCACTACAACTGAGATCTTTATTTTGGACAACAGATCATACATTGGAGGGTGGTCCTAGCCTGCCTGCCTGTATACTCAATGACCTAACACATTTTTTTAGCTTTCCAAAAATGGGATCTCTACAAATTTTCTTTATATGAACCGGATTTAGACCCGAGTAGCTAGGCGATCAATACCAATACCGATTTGCACAAGCCGCACCTATTCAATTTACACCAGCGTACTTGCAACCAAAAATCTTCCCTCAAAACCCTGGCTCTTGCTTCATATACATCACGCTTGATGTCTCGAACATCATCCTCTGAGATTATCAAGAAAGATTGTTAAAAAAACAAGAGAAGTAATCTCAACTCATGCACAAATGTAATATACTCTTTACACTGAATGCATCTATTTCTTTTTAACAATATGAAATAGATAAATTTTAAGGTATGCATGTATACCGAGTAATCAAGATTCCCACAACCAGTTAAAGTAAAATGAGCAGTTATAACGATGTTTGGATATGCTTCTGCTGCTTGAAGTTGTAATAATTATAAGATAAAATCTTGTTACCACAACTCAAACCTCTTTACCTGACTTGTAGTGGGTAAAATACTATGAGCAAGATCCTCATTTACTGATACAAGAAATGGCGGCCCAGGCATATACCTCATGCTGCATTTTTTTTTTAAATACGAGGGTATTAGCAGCGATAAAAATTGATATGCTAACACTAAGTTAATAAGCATCTCCCATACTCATTTAAGATGGCGGTTATATTGTTCTTCGTGTGGCTGAAGAGGTTGATATTGTCCTGCAGCTGCTCATGAAATAAGTTGTCAGATAATTATGAAGTATTTGCTTAGAAACCGACTTGCATACATATAAAGTTAGCCTTAATCGTCAAATAAACATAATATATGCTTGGAAAACATAAATAAGTCATTTACATTCATTGAAGATATATTAGCTGAGATCTGACCAAGAACTTGGTTGTTTTGTTCAAGTGCGTGCCTTATTGAGCCATTTAATGCTGCATCAATGAGTAGAACAGTATACACATTTATCAGTGTGAAGAAAAAACGGAAAAGAAAAAGAAAAAGAGCCCGATTCACAATTTCTCCATCTTTCACAAAAGCTCGAGACTACTATATCATCATACATTATGATGATCAGATAGATGGCAACTAGGCTATTAGTTAAATTTATTTAATCATGTAATTATCCATATAATGATCTCTAAGTTACTGTTAAGACAGGCACAAGATACTGACCTTGAAAAGTAATAGCGTCAACTTGGAGCTGATTATTCATGTTAACAGAAAATGGAGCCACATCCAATGTTGGAACCGATGATATACTTGGTTTTGAGAATGATTCCACCAAATTATCCTACGTATGACAATTCAAAATGCTAATTTCTTTACATAAAAAATACATCATTAAAGGGAAAGAAAGAGAATGATATTCTGGGTGATTCATAAAGTTAATCAAGTTTTGAATGTTAACTCCTTGTAAAGAGATTTTAAACGTAATATAGAGATTGTGTGAATATCATTTCATGAAAGTAAATTGACCATAATGCCCTCATCAACCTAAAAGAGGCCACAAAAATCACCCACATATTCATTTGTACCGCTTAAGGACAGGTTGACCTGCAAACACTTTTTTCTCCAACTTTCTTTTTTTAAATAGTTAATGTGTCAATTATGATTATAATCTTCGAATAAATGATTTAGGAGGATATATGCTATTAAAAAGACTGGGCAAATTTCAACCCTTTCCACTTTTAGCTAAGTTTTTTTACTTGACCCTTTTGGGATAACAAAAAGAACAACCAACTCAATTCATTCATAACTTTATTGGTCAAATTGCAACTATATATTCCATGAGGAACCTCAAAGCCATGTTTTGAAGAAAGTCATGAAGGTACTCTGATAGTAATTATACTATTCTGACTACCTACACATTAAGACATGACAAAGAGTTTTGGGAGATCTAATTCTCACTTACTAGATCTCCTTAAAGAAAAAGGTTGCATCTTTAAGTGTATATGAATCTTTGGCTATATCTATCTAGGACCTATAACTGCTACTATTGTAGGGGAGAAAATGAAAATAGAACATGCAAAAGATACAATCTCGAGTATAAACATAGCAAGCACTACTATACTTAAGGAAATTGATCTTGGAGCAGCCATCAAATTTAATATGTTATTATTTGACAGGTTCATAGCAATTAAGATACATCATAAGCAACAATTAAGGATCCTCATAAAAAGGAATCCTTTATCTCACTCCCACAGAATCAACCATAGGATGATTTCTTATTTAGGATCAAGTTAAATCAGTAGACATATATCTTGAAATCTATTTTTTTTTGTTTCTTTTTCTTTTTCTTTTTCTTCTTTTTTTTGGGAGGGGGGTCAACAAAAGCAGAAAAGGAAGCAAACGAATTGGTCGATCAGAATTATCCATTTCCATCATCATTTGAAATGTAATGTTGTGTTCTATTAAAAGGAGAAATACGTACAAACAAACCCACATGTGTGTGCCTACTTGAGGAGGCATAATGGGTGGGTCGATAACAAGTCAAAACGAGCTCAAGTCAAAAGGGGCGATTTCAAATGGTTCAAGCAGGTCATGGGTCAGGTTGTGTTTGATTGACCATTCGATTTGTTTTTCATTTTCTTATTTTTTGAATCACATATAACCAACAAGTTAAATGAGATATAAAAATCATTATTTATTAATAAACAAAGAAAAGAAGCCAAAATGAGTCTATGGAACATATAAACATAAACGCTAACAAAATGTTTTTTTTTTCATAGTTTAACAACTAAGAAAGTAAGCAATGGCCTTTTAACTTCTTTGTATATCAAGAAGGAGACTACGAATTAGGAGTTACTTCTATTGGCAATAAGCTGAGGGAAGGTAGACTACGGTGGTTTGGCCACGTTAAAAGGAGACCACCAAATGCACCAGTTAGGAGCACAGAAGAGATTGTAGTTGAAGGTACTAGGAGACGTGGTCGTCCTTTTCTGAGGTGGGAGGATAGGGTGAGAGCAGATTTACAGGAGTTGTCTCTTACCGATGATATGATCTCAGATAGGGTGTCTTGGAGAAGAATGATTAAGATTCAGGGTTAGGAGGTATAGAGTCTGCAGCTACCTTCATAGGGTTAGTGAGTAGGGTTAATCTTCTTTGTTTTATTTTATATTTTTAATGTATTTTCTCTTTTTATCTATTTATTTTATTTTACTTATTTATCCTTTCTTATTATTTACTCAGTTTTTTTTTTATTGTTTTTTATTTTTCTTATTTTTATTATTGAGTTTCCTTTATCGTGGCCGGAGGTCCTTTGCTGGAAGCAATCTCCCTACATTTTGGTGGGGGTATGATTGTCTACATTTATACCTCCCCCATACCTCGCTTATGCGGGATTGGGTATCGTTGTTGTTGTTGTTGTTGTATATCAAGAAGGAGATTAGCACCACACTTCAGCCATATCCTTATCCGACAACCCAAGGAACAAATTTGAAATATCCTACCCACTTGGACCCGTTAAAAGTTCATACATTTACTTTTAGGAACTGAGCATTTCGACCCATAAAGCACTTTCTATGTCCCAAATGACCCAAATAGTTACACAAAATGGTTATCTGGGCTTATTTTTTTAATACGTCTGGGTTGATATAAAGAGTATGGAGAGGGATCAAATGATTTGAGGTAACACAGAGATCAAGAGACAATATCTAATAAATACAAGACCCTACACTATTTGGATTAGGTCTACTCTTGCATGCGTGTTTTTGCACAACATAAACAATTATACTTATCTGATTAACTTAACCAACATAAACAACATTCTTTTTGTTTATTAATCGAAGGCAACAGTATAAAGATCAAAGAAATGTATAGTGGCATACCTTCTTATCTTTCAACTTTTTTGCCATATGTGGTTCATCCTGTTTCCTTCGTTTTCTCTGTCAAAGAACTCATCTTGTTAAGCATTTAAACATTAAGCTTCTACGCTTCAGGTATATAATAAAATAGTTACACAATGCTAACAGTGATGTGAAACTTTTAAATGAAAGACGATTAAGATCTTAATGAAAATAAGTGAGAAGCTCACCGCCATCCACCTAGACCTCAGGGCAACATCACGAACAGTTTTATCACGCAATGTTGCAGCAATCTTGATGTACCTCGTGATACTGGGTTCATCTGCAAATCTACATATATACAGCATCATGTCTTTGTTTAATTTAAAACAGAGCAAACAACTGCTCTTTATTGGAAAGAAATTGACACCACTAATGCAATTTATAGATTCAACCTACGCTTTAAAGCAAACACTGGAAACAACATACCACGACAATGTAGAACATGTGTATCAAAAGTTGATGTTATCTGACAACAATTACAAGATGCTGATAAGCTTTTAAATTCAGATTGTTTCTATCTATTCATGTTCAAGCACTTCAACAGTTGAGGAAAAACAACAGCTTCATGTGTTATGCCATTAAAACTACATGATACATGAAGCAAGTTTGCATTAACTTAACTAAATATACGAATATGATTAAAGGTCCTCAGCCTAATGGATAGTCAAATGATTAGCATGTATAAACTTGGACCAAAATACCTACTTGGAAAGTCCTTCCTCCAATTTATGTTGTTCTTCAACAGACCACTCGACAGCCAACCCTGCATCATGCTTCAACCCTGTAACAGAATCAGCAAGAACAGAGCCACAAGAATTCCCAGATTGTTTAAACCCTGAATCGTTGTTTGCTATACTAGAATTCCCCAAAAATCTCGTGCGTGTTGTTGCGGTGCTATTCATCTGATGATAGTAATCACCCATCATAATCATCTCAGATGTTCTGTCCATAGCACTCGATTGGAAAGAAATCGCATGCCGATTCAGAGCAGAACCCAAGGCTCGATCATACTGAAAACCAGTGTCCATGACTCAAAAATTGGAAAATTATGACCTACGAAATCAAAACCCTAGCTTCCGTAATCGACAAGAAAAGCCCATAATAATCAGAGCAAGGCTTCCATTGAAATCATAAGCACCAACCTCGAAAATAATCTTGAATCAATCGAGAAAAGTAGTAAAAGAAATCGAACCCAGAATCCAGATTAATGAATTACAACACCTTACCAAAACCCAATCGAACAAATGACAAAATACCCACAACGAAGCTTCATCTATATCTTATTAACTACAGATTTTATCAATCAAACCTTGAAATCACATCAAGATTTCATAGTATAAAACGCGGTGCTGACAATGACGAGTTAGTGGGAAGTATGAACTCAAGAATCGATAAAGAAGTGGGTAAATTGGTAGAAAAATAGAGGGTTTTCTTAATGTAGAAAGCAAAGTTGGACCTGATTGGGTACTTCTGTTGCCTTTTTGGATCATCACTCACTACACACACACAAACACAGCAGTTGTTTACTTTTGCTTTTTGTTGCTTAGCGCACAATCAATCATATACAAAACCATCTTCCATTTCTCTTTGTATAAGAATTGTGTAATGGTTGAAAGAATGGAGGTTATACATAGAATATTGGAGGTCTGGCCAATGGGAAAGCAGAAAGACAGTTGCAATTGGTGAATTATTATTTGGGTTTTAGCTTTTTTTTTCCAAATCTTTATTTGGTTAAGTTGTGCAGATCTTGGAATTGAGTAATAGTGCGAATCCCAATAAGCATTTGATGCCAATAATTGTCACCATTCCACCCAATGATGACGATGATGTTCTCACCAACTCAACACTCATAATTTTGTAGCCATTAAACAACACACACACAAAAGCTTCTTTTCAAGAAAATGCTTTGCATGTTTTGAAGAATAAAAAGGGGCGTTTGGTAGAAGGAATTAAAAGTAAAATATAAATATTAAAATGGTTTTTTTTGTTTGGAAGTAATGGTTAGTGATTTCTCTAGTTATTTTCATTTTTTTGGTTTTTTGTATTTTCATTTTTTCTCCTAAGTGTGAAGAAATGGCATTGCTAGTTGACGTGTTTTCATGGTTTTGATGTCTTTTTCCAGCAATGATGAAGTTCTCTTCTTTTGATTGTGATATGTTTACCGGCTATGATAACAACGCCGACGTCCGTTGTAGTTGTGACTCCCGTATAGATATTGGTATTTCCATAATATAAGAAAGACGATTATTAATAGTTGATTTTAAGAACATTCTTATTTCTAGGTTTGTATAATTGTATAGAGTTTAAAGAATATTATATTATCATTCTATCATTATAAATGTTATATAACTCATTTTATATTTAGTAATTCATTCGGCTATAAGCAATTTAATGGAATAGTCACACCACATTTACTTTATTTTCTATTATTTTATATTTCTCAACATACCATATTATAAACATAAATGTCTAATATTTAGGTTGCAAATATATTTTTGCTAGAAAATGTGTCAAATATAAAAGTACACCAAATTGACATAAATAACAATAAATCAAATGATTTAAAAATCAAGGTAAATTGCATAAATATATAATAATTTTTGTCTGAATTAATATTATAAATAATAAACTATAATTTTTGCAAATAATATGACAAACTTGTGAAATCGTTACATTATATGCAATATCGCTTTCAAATTTTCAATAATACGTTACCAGCCGGTAAATCCAACTCCAATGACCTTCTTAGGCCAGATTTTAGATTTCAACACTTTCCAAACTCATGTAGCATCCAAACATTACTCTGTTAACCTTTGTAAAACACAATCACTATGTATCTCCAACCACCCATATACCCTAAACACACTCATCGTTGGTCACCCGCTCATCCATATACAGTCAAGCTAAAACACCGAAAATGATGAAAACAACAAAGGCGGTTCAATGTATTACCGTTACACTTATTGTGCAATTTTTGTTGTCATTTGACAAATGTACGAGCATGACAAAGATACGAATATGCATCTTGATTATTTGCTTGATGTAGAAATGTGTGTGATAACTGTGTATAGAATGTATGGAGTCATGAAGTGCTACCTTTCAAAGAAAGGAGTGAATAATGGAGGGTGGGGGATATTGTTTTAGAAAATGAAAACATGGAGTATGGAATTTAAATGGCTAAATAGTCTATGATGTGCATAAAGTGTACCAGTTGTAAATTTATAAAATCCGTTTTTATTTAGTACGACTATGACACAAATAGGCAAAAGTACCTAATCGTATTATAGTATAGAAAGAAGTACGGGTGTCGAACTCTTGGGGAACGAATATGATTTGATAAAATTATAATGATTTAAATATTAAACGAGCTAAACTAATCTAAACTACAAAAAAATAAATAAACTAAACTAAGGACAAGAAAATAAATAAAGTAATTAAAGGGGGGGATTTATGATGAATTTGAGAACTTTCAACCAACTAAGCCACTACTAACCCTAGAAAAACACTAAAGCATGCAAAGAAGACAAGAAAGCGATAAACTCGGAGAATTAAATATATATGAAGATGTTCCCCTCCCTAGATTCAATTACATCCTTTTCATGGCAATTAATTCATGGCAATAAGAGCTAAAGACACTTTGAACATTCATGCATCGGTTTCTAAATTAGTTAAAACATTGGTCCAGTTCTAACCATCTAATTACACCAATTAATAATCTTTGTGGTCAAAAGCGCGATTAAAAGGGATAATTAGCCAATTGATTCGATTAACAAGTAAAGACTCAACCTTTAATGTTTCATATGATCAACAAAACATTACTAACACATAAAGATCATTATATGTTTAATCACATTCAAAATCATCTATTTAAAGTTGCTTAACACTAGGATTTGATCAATCACTATATCTTAATCATCTATTGGTCGTAGATAATCAAGATTCAAGCTTTATGAATTAAATGGTCTTTTAAAACACAAAACTCAGATTATAAACAACTAAAACTGATTATGAAGCATTGATGAACTAAGATTAAGCAAAATTTGATAAAAACATGAATTAAGCATCAAACACCATAAATTAATCAACCATAATTAGAGTTTCATCTCCTCTAGGAAGGAAAAATAGAAAACTAGCCAAGAGCAATCATAACTAAGCTCTGAAAATTATTCAAACAAAGAAACATGATGAACAAGAATGAATAAAACCGTAAAAGATTAATTGTTCTAGCCGAAATCTTTACTTTAATCTTCAAATTGAGCTCCAATGCTCCAAGTTCATGCCCCAAGCTACCTGGAATGTTTAGAGAATGTTTTCTGGAGTTTTGGGTGGAAGAAATTCGATTGGAATTATGCCAAACCGAATGGTTTGAAAGATATAAATATATGCTGAAACTGAGCAGATCGTGCCGCGATCTCCCCCATCGAGCCGCGATCTAGGCATTTTATCCCGATCAGCTCGCTGAGCTTGAAATTTAATTTTTCGGATTATCCGTCAGATCGCTTCGCGATCTCTAAATCCCGTCGCGCCGCGATCCTTAGTTTTTGGGAGATGGCAATAAAATTGATATTGTAGCCCTCTGAGTCTAGTTTCCGTGGCCGCTTGAATCATCTCAATCCGAGTTCGTATGAGTGAGATATGATCAAAACAGTGGAGGTGTGTCGGAGCTGACAACTTTTCCCATTTTCTTCGTTTTCTCTCGTTTAAGCTTCAAAACGTTTCAACTCCTATCTTTTTAACCTGAAAATGATCAAAACCTCTTTAATTTTTCAACTAAACACGTTCTTAAAATGTTAAAACAATTAAAAAAGCTTAATTGATAATAGGATTTGTATCTATAGATGTTTCGATTTAAGAAAATTTAACTCGGTTGTTTAATCAAAACAATGAAATAACAACAAACATGTTACCTCTTTATTGACGTATGTAGGTTCCAAGTTATCAAGTATCAAACATATATTAAAGCAATCACACAATCATGAAGTCTTGGTAGATGTGTGTATGCGTATGAATGATCAGAGAAAACCAAGAACTCAGTTTTAGGATAATGACTGCTCATTGTATTTAGGGTTAATAACATGTCATATATACTATTGTATATTTACTCAAAATACCCTACATTATAACTAATGTCATATGTAATAACAAACTTAACTAGAATGGATTAAACACAATTCGATGACCTAACAACGTAAAAGCAAATCTTTTTTTTCATTTTTTAGAGTTTTGATATTTGCATATCACAGATGCTTACAAACAACAATCCTCGACTCCCTAAATATAAATAGTATTGCAAAGTGGTGTGGTTTGAGTGGAGTGTCGCAGTAGTGTGATAGTGGTAGTGTGTGAGAATTACAAAAATAAAGTTAAAACATATGTTAGATACATGGTTCTTTAGAGCTATTAGTCTTTTGTTTTAGAAAATTTCAAGTCTTGTTCGGATAAACACGTTAAAAGCTAGTTCCAAATTCAAATCTCTTAGAAGAAGCTTATGAAAACTATCTAGATTTTTTTGTATATAAAATTACAAAATACCACTTTTAACTATTTTAAACTACGTTCTCTTTTCTCATATTTCTCAGGTTTGTTTTTTAAAATAATCAGCTTATTAACTTCCAATTTCAACTACCGAGTGCTTCTACTAAGCAAAAACATTATAATTATAAATTTCATAAACAGTAGATATTCTAATTAGAGTATGCGAAGTATTTTGGGTTGTTTTCCCACAAAGATAGAACTGCAATTGCGAATCTGAACTATGTGTTCCTTTCTACGGTCATAGAAAGGAAAACTATGGTCATAGAAAGAAGCATGTACTTCTTGCGGTTGTAGAAAGGGAAAACTATGGCTGTAGATGGGAGCATGTATGTTCTGCGGCCATAGCTACTCTATTTGCGGCCGTAGAAGGGACTGTCATTTATGGTTTTGTGTTTTGAGATTATAAGTGAGGATTCTGGTTGAGTCTTAGAACCAATGTAAATTGTGTAGGACACCGCGTATTGGACTGTGTAGGTCATATTGGAGTTATAAAGTAATATGTTGATAGCTGAACTAGAGTATAATTGCTTGTAGGTAATCATTGATTGTTATGTGTTAAATACTTTTGCTATTGACGATGGATTAAAATGATATTTACCTTTTTCAGGGAGGTTACATGATTTCTACTATTAAATAATTTGTATGTGCAACATGTGTTAAATGAACTATGTGATGATGATGTTGATATTGATGATGATAATGATAATGATGATGATGATAATTATTTTGTTGATGTATTGGAGCCTAAGTGGCAATGTGGTTAGTCATTGAGAGCTAGGAAGATGCTGATGTAGCATACAGAGATCAATGTGATCTGAGAAGTCGATGTGACTTCTAGCCGTCGCGGACTACTAGTGGTCGGGGACCACATATGTGATGATGTTGGAATGTGCTTACATGTCATTATGGTTTAGATTATGTGCTCACTAAGCCTTGTGCTTATTTCAGTATATTACCTTTTTGCAGGAAACGTTAAAAGGGAAGGCTCCAGTATGCAATTGACATATCATTGATGGTTTAGATTACGTGCTCACAATTCATAGAATTTCAATAATCGATATCGTACCTTGCACACACGCGTGTGAATACAAAGATATCACATGAAATCAACACTAGATTATTCTTATTTATTTCTATATCACAAATCAGGATATTCAGAATATACATTAAGCGGTTATAATGAGATCTTGTGAATTATGGAATTTAAGTGTTTAATTGATTCTTGATTTATCGAGACTCATGAAAACCATACTCACCTTGCTCCAAGACACTTGAAACAATCTTCTAATGATGCCCTTAGTCTGTTTAACAACAGTCCAAACATCAACCCGCAACGGACAACAACCGAACAAAGTATGTTGCTGACTGTGTGGACACGTCGCGTTTGCAGGTCCGAATTGCAGATTACTCTGCAACCCTACCAACAATGAGCCAAAAACTTACCCAATCTAATGCTACTCAATTTCCATTGTTTGTCTATAACATTTAGCAGAACTATAACATTACTATGAGAAATTTAAAACATATTTTACCCAAAACAACAATCAGTACACAAGTTACTTGAAGTTTAACCCAATTATAACCCATTAGAACATCATTCAAGAATTTCACTTAAATCCCACACTTTCAATCTTTAATTTGAACTCAAAACAACCTATACATGTTGTATGAACATATTAACACCTCAAAATCATTTATTGATTAACAAATCATCTTTGGCCATTAACCCTAAAATCACAAAGAACAAAGAAGCTAGGGTAGAACACTTACAATAAAAAGATAGGAAAGATGATGATACACACAACATGGCTAATTAAAGTTTAGAATAGGATCCCATGTTGATTGATTTTCCGGGCATCAAACTAGTAGGGTATGTATGTATGAGTGTGTCTATGTGTGTTGGGGAAAAACAAGAAGCTATAAAACCGACTTAGTAATTTTTAAAATCAAAAGCAGGTATCTCGCTCCCCTAACCGACTTACAATACACCTTTATGATACTTAAACTGATTAACGGAGTATTTTTGGAATCATTGTTTCAATCATTTAATTCTTGGTTATTATTTTTATTATTATTGTTTTCATATTCATTTTCACCACTAAAACACATTGTAAATTAATAACTAGGAATATATTAATGAATTATCAAGATACATACTTACCATTGCGATATACAACTAGGCCCACTTCGAAGTGTTACATTCAACAACGAGCTTGTTATATGGCTGCAACAAGGATGCCATGCTCGTGATCCTACTCCGCAGTATTCCTTATCCACTTGTGATGGTGATAAGTAGTATTTTGCCATGATCGTATTTATTATCACGAATACTCTTATAATTTTCCATGTAACTTCATTTCTTTTTCTTGTCTCAATACATATATAAGAAAATTTCTATTTGTTCTTATTAAATCTTTCCATTTTATCATTCTATGTGAATGACATATAAACATGTTTTTTGTTGCAGATTCTCTAGCCTAATATTTAGGAAAAATTAATTACACACAACATAGACTTCTCATGCATAACAAAATTTATATGTTTGGATAATAATAAAAAAATAGATCAAAATTTTATAAAAAATATTTGACGCATTTCCGAATATTTATATCCTTTTCTTTTTTCGCTTGGTACGGAGGGAGTTACCGGATTTTATCTTTGATTTCGAACCTCCACAGCCTCCGAGACACCACCACCGGAGCTTAGAAGCTTTTGTCCTTTCACTGACGACCACATCTTCAATGGCTATGATAACTGCCACCGCTGCTTCTTCTCTCCTCAGCTTTAACTTCAACGCCTCCACTCCAATTCTCTACTCTATCCCTCACCACCATCTCCACCTCTCGCTCGCCACAAAGTTTGGGTTTCTCACGAATTCGCTTCACCGGAAACCCTTTATTTCAAAGACTCCGATGTGCTCTGCTTCCCCGGGAAAATCTCAGCCCATGGTTCCTCCTTACAATGTCCTAATCACCGGTTCCACTAAAGGTTTAATTCTTCTTCGTTTCATTTCAAATTTTAGTTGAGGATTTCACTGCTAAAGCCTAAAGCATTATGAATTGCAGGAGTGAGTTCATGATTTCACTGCTTAAGTATTATAATTTGAATTTGGGAATTTTTTTGTTTCTAGAATATTAAAATTAACTTGTTTCGCTTGTAAAAAATATAAAAAGGCAAGTCTTTGTTGTCATATTTGATAAACAGAAGTTGAAAATTGTTAGATAATTTTGTTTTAGGATCTTGCTAGCCAACCAAAGTTGAATATATCCATGTTTTTGTTTAGCATTATCTATGAACACATGTGTAAAGTCTCATAAGAGACTCTCAGGTCCAGGGAGTATAGTAACAATCACTGAAACGGTTAGGCGGTTAGGCTGCATACACCATAGCTATAGCTAGACTGTTAGAAATCTGGCATAGGTTTAATACTTCCCAAGGTCATGCAATCATCCTCTAGATCACCATCATGTTGTCAACAAATCATTCATAATACAGAGAGAAGAACAAGAAATGTTTTGACAGAATATAGAGTCAAACTCGTTTATATTCCCTTATGTAAATTTGGTACATACATACATATATAGATGAGGGTGGCGGTGGTTGGAGGTGGTTACCCACCGGTGGCTGGCAGTGTTTTTTCCCTCCAAAAAAGGCCGACTTCTATGTGTGTGTAAAAACACACTATACACGTATAATAATTACATTATCATAAGTCTAATAATAATTCATAAATAAATGTCTTTCTTAATCAACTAACTATACTTTGATTATATCATCTAGAGGGTTCTAACATAGACTCCCCTGGGAACTGCTAAAAGTAGGTAATCCCTTTAAAAAACATGTGGAAGCGAGTAGGAGATGGCTAAGCTGGTTTTTTTTAATAAAACACTCAAAGTGGTCTCCCATATTTATGTTCATTAGAGTGAATGGAATGCAGGAATGGGCTGGCCTCACCACTGCCGACCACAGCATGGTATGGTGGATGGCCTGCATGGTGAGGGCCACACTGCTAGTTTCACGTGATGCATTTTTTTACATTATTTTTTCTTTTTAACCTTTTAAATGTGAAAATAAGAAGTAGGCGAGTCCTAAAATTTGGTGTGGTAGAGTGATGATTCCATCATTTGAGTGGTCGCCCGGGTGAGTGTGATGCTAACATGGCGGTGTTGTGGGGAGTGCTCACTCCTTGTAATCTTAGCCGGTGTTTGGGATTGCTTATATCCAGCTTATGCCTACATTTATTAGTAAAAGTAAATAGTTAGCTTATTTCACCTAACTTGCTTTTTGGGATGTACCACATATAGATGGTTTGAAATTAGCAATCTTAAAAATGCTCATGAGCACTTTTTTCCATCCAAACACTTAAAAAGTACTTCTTGGCTTTTAACGTAATAAGTAGATAAGTAATTTAAAGTAGCATTCCCACACCACAACTGGTGAAGCTTATATATATTACTAGTGAATATGAAGATTACTTGTGTTATCATCATTAGATATTAAGAGTTAATATAGCTTTGGTGAGAGGTGAAAAAATAACAAACAAGGCAAGGTAGATTTGCAACATCACAACAACACTGAATTCACAAGAAGCTTCAGCTGACACTGATCTACTGAAGCTTCAGCTGCTGACTCTGTGTTTCTTCAGCCCTCGCAGCACATGCTGATGTCGCTAACCCTTCTAAATAACTGTTTCTAACTAACAGTTAAACCATTGTATAACTGTAATAACCGACTTTGATGGTTATTGGTACCATTTTGGGTAATTATATATAAAATAAACCAACTTGAATCGGGATATACATTATCGAAGAAGATTTTTTGGATTATCCCTAGTTGATATTCGTGATACTCTAACAAGTGTCAAATAAATAAACCAGGAAAGCAATCTCCAAACACGGTCGAAAGAATATTCAGGGATATTGATTTCGGATACCCTCTGACATACTCCCCAACCTCACAGTTTCATATTAAAGAAATAATTCATATGAGAGAGGTTTTGTGCTGCCTGTTTTTCTCTCTCTTTGTTTTTATATTTCTTAAAGAACTTTAATGTAATACATTAACTCTCCCTCTGTCCCGGGAAAAAACTGCAGCTGTGTGATTTGATACATAGTATAACTCTAGTAAAATATTTATCATAGCTTTCTTGGCTTCTTGCTCATTTGTTTCCAGGAATAGGTTATGCCCTAGCTAAAGAGTTTCTGAAAGCAGGTGATAACGTCTTAATATGCTCAAGGTCCGGTAAGTACAAGCTTGTTCAAATGTAAAATATTAGCATGAAATTATTTTTTCTTATTGATCATGTGAGCAGTTAAAAAGATCACTAAACTAACATTTGGAGATGTTATTGACTAATTTCAACCCATTCCTATGCAAAGAGGTCTATTCGATCTTTGTTGATTGATAACGGGTCAGACCGGTTAAATGGTTTTAAAATTACTAAACATGTATTGTAATGTTTAAGATCGCCTAAATTGTTTTTAACCATTTATGCAGCCGAACGGGTTGAATCAGCTCTCCGGACTTTGAGGGAGGAATTAGGGGTTCAGCATGTGTGGGTACCTGTGGATGCTTCTGTCCAATGTTGAATGATACTTAATATTTTTCATAATATAGATTTATATCATATCTCTAGCTTCAGATTTCTCTTCTTTGTGCAGGGTACAAAATGTGATGTTCGGGATGGGAATGATGTGAAAAATCTAGTTAAGTATGCTCAAGACAACCTCCAATATGTCGATATATGGGTACTTGGAGCTTAAATTGCCATTTTTATTTAATAATTGTTTTTAAGGTTTATAATGATTAATTATTGCCATAACTTAATGTTGCTTTCTTAGACTGTTTATGGTAAATGCAGATTAATAATGCAGGATCAAATGCATATAGCTTTAAACCTCTAGCTGAGGCTTCAGATGAGGATCTTATGTGAGTTTTTTTTTTCCTCCCTTCAGCACAATTTAGATTTTTGAATTAGGGGGTGTTTGGAATTGCTCATTAAACTGCTTAATGCTTATATTCTTATTGCTTTTTGGATTAGGGGTGTTTGGAATTGCTCATTAAGCCTCGAGTGGTTGGATAAGCAAAGTACTTGTACTTACTAAAACGGCTTATCTGCCTATTTCAAATAAGCAGTTTGAGAACTGCTTATTCCAACTGCTTGTCTGATTTTGATTGTTTTACCTCTTAAATACTTATATTACTAAAATTTTCACACTCTCTCTTCTGGATTCTGATTTGTTACAGCTGATTATCTAATTCTGCTTAAATTAAAGAAGCATAAGCAGTTATGCTAAGCAATTTAAGCATCCCTATATACCTTTTTTTTATATGATAAATAAGTTTAAATGTTATGGTTACAGAGAAGTTGTGACTACAAACACGCTTGGTTTGATGATTTGTTGCCGGGAGGTAATTTATTCTGTACAGATGACTGTCCAACGGTCACTGGTTGGATGTTAGCTTATTTTGTTTTGTTATATTATGTAGGCAATGAAAATGATGCTCAACCAGCCTAGAGGCGGCCATATATTCAATATTGATGGAGCAGGTTCAGATGGAAGACCGACCCCCAGGTGTGCTTTTTATAATTCTTCGTGTTTACACTTTTATGAAAATCCCATTATCATATGAACAAGATTAACTATAAAGCATAATTAATGCCTGAATCATTTTTGTTTTTTTGTTTGTTAGGTTTGCTGCATATGGGGCAACTAAACGCAGTGTGGTGCATTTGACAAAATCATTACAGGCAATAGTTGCAACTATTTTTTTTCCTTTTTTTAGATATTATTAACTTGCCGGTCAACGTCTTAATAAAGAAATCAATTTCACCCTCGTGTTATGTGTTTTTCCTGAAGGCGGAATTGCGGATGCAAGAAGTAAGCAATGTTGTCGTCCATAACTTGTCGGTATGTTGTGCTTCCCTTGCACCTTTAAGCTTATCGACATACATGCCTATATATACATGTACATGTACATATACATATCTGCATCCGTATACGTATGCATATACACACAAATTTACATACTTTTTCTATGTCATGCCCCAATTTTTTTTCATAAGTAATTCAAAGAGCTACTTAAATAATGGATTAACCCTTTAAAGATTTATATTGACAAAATATAATAATCATAATATACAAAAAGACTTTACTGTCCATTTGAAAGTTTTCAAAATATTCTAATTTTGTTTATAAGCATCATCCTCTAAAGATTTCACAAAACATGGGGCTCCTGCGGAAGCTTCATCTGTTAGCTCAGCTAATCACCTCCTTCCCTTTTCCCCTAGGGAATACTGAAATGGTTAAAACATGGGTGGTAAGCACATAGGTTTAGTGAGCACACAACATCAATTTAACATCTTATGCGATGCACATAGGCTTTACATCGCCACACAGGCTTACAAGATGCCATCTAGGCCATATAAGCGTTGCCGCCACCCAGGCTATTCATACGCCACATAGGCAATACTAATGCCACCCAGGCTATTCAATTAAATTTGATCGGTGTCGAAGTGACGATAAAAAATAAACCTAATTACCTTATACTAGATAGGGTAAGCGGGTATCGAATCCACGAGGAGCATGTGGTTAGTGTTTAAATCTTATATTTGATTGTAAATTAAAATCCAAAGTTTGTGATTGATTATGTGATTTCTAGATTAGCTACTAAATATGAAAGAACAAGAACAAGAACAGTAAAGGATTGGTTGTAACGAATATGTGGAAAATGTAATCGCTAACGGTTTCGGGTCTAGTCAATTTATGCTCAAATGATTACTAAAATATGTAAATGAATAGGCTACATAGACATAACCATTAACTCATCAATTGAATCGAACTTAGGCACGGATTATGTCCTACCACACCAATCGTCTTATCCTTAACTACACTACACTAATGGTGGAATCGGAACGATTGAGGAGCTCACAATAATACCGTCTTAACACTCAAAATCAACCAACAAGTGTTCACACAAGAATGAAAGATCTAATTATATGGAATTAATCTCAAAACTAACATTTAAGTATTCATATACACAATTGTTCATCAAATATAGACATAAAATAACCAAACCCTACTCCCGGTTGCGATCACGGGGTGTTTAGCCAAGCATGATGGTGGTGAAAGATGCAAATATGGTAGTAGAAGACATCTTCAAATGATGGATTAAACTAGGGTTTATGATGGTGGAGAAATGGGTAGAGAAATGGTGCAATCCAACTAACCGAATGATTCTTGAAGGTGTTGGAGAAGTAATCATCCAAAGAACACCATTAAATCTTGAAAGCCCTTGATTTCACCATGGGAGGATGATGAGAGATGATGGTTAGATGCTCCAATAATAACTCTCTACAGCTCCTTGATGAATAATGCTCAAACGGGTCAAACGGTTTGAATAGATTGAGTGAAGATGGAAGGATTTTGATTATGGATTGAAAGGGATGTGTTCTAGGATGAAGGGGATGAGTTTTGGGAGAGAAAAATCTGGTTTAGGGCTAGTCAATTTTGTGGAGAAGAAACTTGGTGAAAAATAAGGAAAGTGCTAACTTATAGAAGGAAAGAAATGAAGGGAGTAGCAGTACTCTGGTGCAAGCTGTCTCTACTCCCTGCTTTGAAGGCTTTGAGAGTAATGCTGATTAGCACTACTTTTGCCTTGTTTTCTTTGTTCTTCCTCCTTAAACTCTCAAATCATTGCACATTCATCCCCAAATCTTGTAAGATTTTATCATCTTCATATTAATCATCAAATATCTTCATTTAAGCTCCATTTCGCACCTATCACAAACCAAAAACTAATCAAAGCATAACTATTATAGACAATATAGATGCATTGTACTCAATTTAGGCATGTAAAGGGTATACACAAAAGACACCTATCAGTGCAGGCCATTCATACACCACCCACGCCATTCTTACACCGCTGAGGCCATGCTAATGCCACCTAGGCTATTCATACGCCACACAGGCCAGTCATACGCCATGCTAATGCCACTCAAGCTACTCAGGACATTCATACACCACACAGGCCATTCTGACGCTACTCAAGCCATACAATAGCCACACGGGCCATAATATTGCCACTCGGCCACATAACATTGTCTATATCATCATAATTTCCCATTTTGCCACACAAGCCACATTACATCATCATAATTACACATTAGTATAATTATAGTTACGCATTATACTACATAGGCCGTATAAACTTTACCACCCACATATCTTTATCTACATAATCATATGTATACAACTCGCCACACAGGCCATTCAACATCACATATTACAATCACACATGTCATCACATGTTAAAAAGAGTCATGTTACTCACCTCGAGTCCTGTTATGATCTCTAACAGCTTGATCAACAAACCACACATAGTGAAATTGGCCAGTATTACCTTGATACTTAGGTTAGTAATCAACACTTCTAATCAGCTTCAATTGACTCAAGTTGCAGATTTCTTCATGTGCTCCTTCTCTCTCTCGATGGTTCTAGAGAACACACCAACACACACTTCAATTTTTACTTATAAAAAGTCTAACATCCTTATTTATATGCTCAAGTCTAGAAGAATGGCAACCAAGGCCCCTTTAGTCTCCTTTTTCTTAATATAACCACAAAAATCACAAGTAGGTAATTTGCCCCCATCATTATTATAATAAGAAATTAATAAACCAACCAAAGAATTATGAAATAACAAATTACTCACTATGGAGTGTTACTTTCTAATCCATTTTCTGGCTTGATCTGCTTTGCAGCCTGGAATGGTTACAACTGACCTTCTAATGTCAGGTGCCAACACAAAGCAGGTTTGATGTCTACCTACCAACATTATTCTTATCTTCTCCGCAACATATTTCTTACGAGGCGCTAATGATATTTGTGTTATTGCAGGCCAAGTTTTTCATTAATGTTTTGGCTGAACCAGCAGAAGAGGTAACTTTTCATTAACAATATATTCTTTTGAACAATTTACTATTGAATCCAATATTTTTTTTAGTCTCTCTACTTAATCACCTTTGTCTACCAGTAACAAGAAAGTCACATAGCTGGTTTTACTAGATGTGTGTGATCAGGCAGTTGGGTAATGGGTCAAACATGTCACTTTTTATAAGCGTCAGGTCGGATTGGGTTGAACTGTAAACATCTTGTTCTCCCCCCGCCCTTCTCTCTCTCTCTCTCTCTGTTTCTTTTCAGTATGATCACATATATACTTTTATTTACAACAATTTAAACCTTTGAATTAAATGATTAAAGGGGTATGTGCTTTAAAAAAAAGACATTAGACGACTTTCAACTATTAGATAGAATGTATATTATTAGGGTTTTAGTATAGGCGATAGGACAATCTAGCCTGATTGGGCTTGCGCCCATTAAGGTTTCACATTTACCCGTTGTATTAATATAAAACAAAAGACGTATGGGGTTCTTATTAATCTACATCAACCCATTTGACCTGATCCCTGTTTAGTGTTTTTTTTTTTTTTTTTTTTTCATTTGACCCAATTGAGATAAAACATGCACTGGTTCTTGCATTCATAAGTAGGTCAAAATTGGTACCTCTAGTTTTGTACTCCATGTAATGGTATTTGGACGTCGAATAATAAGTGAATTATGGTAATTAATTATTTTTATTCTTAATTATAATTGTCCTTACCTTGCTTGCTTCTGGGTGATATGTGAGTCTCTGCAGGTTGCAAATTACCTTGTCCCGAATATCAGGTCCATACCGATGAGTGGATCAACAAGGCCAACTTACATTCGTTTTCTTACGGGATTAAAAGCATACTCCCAAATATTTTCCGTAAGCACGAACAAGTTATTATTACTTATATGTTGTTTTATTACAATCCCACCTAGACTAATCCCTATTTTTAATAGCATTTATAGCATTTAGAGGTAGCAAAAAGAGATGGTACAACAGGTTTGCCATTTGAAAAATGTGTCAAAAAATGTAGTTTTCTAGTGCATTTCAAACGGGTTGGGGCAACCCACAAACACTCTTTTATCCACTTTTATAAAATTTTAAACCGGTTAATTCATTCATATTTTTTTAAACTAAGGGATTTGGGAGGATTCTTTCATTTGAATACAACTTGGATGGTTTTTAACCCACTTTGTTTGAAACTAAATCTTAACTCTAATCCACATGACTGGAAAATTAGTTATATTGACCCATTTGTCGGTAAACGACGAGCAAAATATTTTTCAAGAATAATACAGTGATAGACTGAACAACTAGTTTACATTAAAATTATGATATATTACAATATCCAGAATGTTTTTCTTAAATGATACATTGATAGACCAGACGATTGGTTTATAATAAAACTTTTGTGTCAGAAATAGAGGTGATCATGGTTCAGTTACTGGTGATGTTACACCGAGTCACTGACTAATTACTGGTTAGCTTTCATGACTGGTCTGCTTTGATCATTGGTTATGGTCAGCTTATGCCTACGTTGACTAGGTCAGCTTTTGACCAAACTGACCATTATAGCTACCTTAAGGGGGAACAGCCTCCTTGAATCTAACCATTGTTTGGGTTAGATTTGAGTTTTTTATTTGGCTTATAAAGGGACAATTATCATCCAATCCAGGTGGATATCCACCCGATCTGATGCACTATTGGTGGATATGGATGGGCTAAAGGCATAAATAATGGACACAGATACGCATATGATGATTAGTGGATCGGATATAGATAACAATATGTCATCCATGGATCACATGTTTAGCATCTGAAATGATCTATACACACACACACACATCAAACTAGGAGAGGGTTAATTTGAGAACCGCTTTTAATGCAAGTACCACAATAACCAATCTTGGCCATTGATTAAAATTAATCAATGGCAATAAAAATGACAGCTCATTAACGACTCACTAGTAGAGTATTAATGAAGGGTATTTTGGGAAAACTAAGTCTAACTTTATAATGACGCTTAGTAATTCACAGTTGAGAAAATATATAAAAGATCAATATTAAGGACTTCATTAATGGTGATTACAAATGGTACTCGCGATACTCGCATTAAGAATGGTTCTCAAATGAACTTTTCCCTGTCAAGTTTTACTTTATATTTGTTATGTTTATCTTGTGATAAACTTGTATGTTTGCTAGTACGTTAAAACATGATTATTGTTGCATCAGTAACAGTTTATGTTTTAATTTCACTTATAAATTGGTATCTTCTTTGGCTAAAAAGGTTTCTTGTAACAATTTGTCTCACATGGAATGATGAAGGAAATTTGAAACGCTTTATAAGTTCAAAGTTGTGGGTTACTAATACCTTTTACCATGGTTTTAAGTTGATTTCGAAGTTATTGGGCTAGCCCATGATTTTGGACTATGGTGTGTCACGTTTCTTTTTATATCCAATGGATATCTCATATTTACCCGATTCATCTGATGGTTATAGATATGGATGGATAAAGTTGAACTAAATGGATACAGAATTGAATATGGATATGACTTTACCTAATCCATATGAGAGTGCACTTCATGTCACTTTCTCCGTTACAACTTAACAAAACATAATATATGAAATTCCTTAAAATTATACTAAAATTACTAACAATTTATTTGCCTTTTGGTTTTTGTAGAGACTGGCTTTTGGAGCTAGAAGGAATAGATACTTGGTTGAAGAATGATGCCTTGCCTTTCTACCAGTGTATAGTAGGCAATTGATGTCTATGTACTCTTACTTACTGTTTTAGAATGTTGAAATCCAACTTTTTTGTATTTGATGCAAGACATAGTTATACTTGAGAGATTGATTGCTAGCAAAATAAATATATAAATATATCTAGAGAGAGAGAGAGAGAGAAAAAAAAAGACTGTTTAAGCTTATATGTGTGTAGGCCATTTATGTCATAAGCTTCTCCCTTCCCTCCTTAGAGGAGGATGGAGTCCACTTACTTAAAGTCTTAAACTATCATATTGTGCAGTGTTAGCTTATTCCGTATCATACTGGACCCGTACTCCATCAAACTCCTTCAATATGTCGGAAGCAAATAATAAAAAATAAATAAAGAAACAATAGGCCTAGATGAAGATGAAACGAATCGGAAAATGTGAACAATGAATCCCTTAACCAGTGAAGAAATCCGAACCTAGTTGGCGAACACAAAATGCCGAAACAACTATAATAGACTAAATCAAGATGAAGAATCAATCAACATAGATCGACTGAAACATCTAAAGATGAAGATGTCGCCACATGAAGAAGATGAAGGAACGACAAATTGCATGAATCGAATGAAACAACAATAAAAACGAATGATGAAGTCCAACCTGCACATAACGCCATGAACAACAAGATGAAGGTGTCACCACACTTTGTGAACAACCCAAGCTTATCAGTGACGTAGATGAAAAGAAAAATCCAACAATCCACACATAAATCATGTATTACCATGAACAAATACAACAACAAACATAAGGATTCAACACATATAGCGAATCGTTTACACACATGTACTAACATAGTACTAGCACAATAAAACTACCGGAAATTTATAGTATGATGATGAGATTACAATACTTACAATCCGCTATTTTTTATTTTTATTTTGTTTCTTTTATTGATCTCAATACTTATATAATCTAATGAGTTATGAGATGTGATTCATCCACATGAGATATGTTTCTTATTTGCTATTAGTGTAACTATTTCAATTCTAAATATTTAGAGTACTTATGAGACGTGATTCATCCACATGAGAAATGATATATCCTTTTTATTTTTTGTTTATACTTTATTCTTTTAACTACTTAATATTTGACATGTGTAAGATATTAATTTTCTTTCTTTATATCATTACTTGATTTCGATATCTATCTTGATCAAATGAGTAGAAAGATAACTAGGACGGGTAATGTAGGATGATAAATCATTTATTCATCCACTGCAATTTGTAGTGGGCTATAACTTATTAATAAAATTATTGGTGATGTGATATGGTACGCTAATTATTTTATTCATAGTTTTTAAATAGAAATTATAAAATTATACTTTCGATGAAAACAAAATATTGAAAATTGATTGACAGTTATCTGATCTCAAAGATGGCCGGCGACGAGGTAGCCTCTGTGGTGGTAGTGATGGTGCCATTCGTGGCTCAGGGCCACCTAACCCAGCTGCTCCACCTCTCCCACCGCATTTCCACCTACAACCTCCCCGTCCACTTCGTCAGCACCACCAATCACATCCGTCAAATTCGCTCTCGCCACCGTATCTCCGCCGCAATCCACCTCCATGAGTTTCCAACACCTCCGTACACTTCTCCTTCTCCACAATCTTCCACCCCTTTCCCCACCCACCTCCAACCCTCTTTCAACTCCACCCTCCACCTCCGCCAACCCGTCGCCGACCTCATCCGCTCTCTAGCACAAAAAGTGAACAGAGTCGCCGTAATTCACGACGTTCTAATGTCATACGTCGTTCAAGATGTAAATTCAATACCAAATGCGGAAACATATCTCTTCCAACCACCGCCGGCTTTCTACAGATCCGCCGCCCACTGGGAAAAAAACGGTGGACCATTCCCGGTTGACCGACAATTAATGAATCGCCTTCCTTCACAAGACGGAATTTCCACCCAAGAATTCTTGAAATTCTTAATGCTTCAACGAACCCACATGAACTCCCATATCGGAGAACTATACGATTCTTCAAGAGCTATTGAAAAAAACTTTATTGAATATTTAGAAAAAACAGAGAAAAAGAAGATATGGGCTCTTGGACCGTTTAACCCGGTTCAGACTAGATCTAATGTGACGAATTCCTTAGACCGTCACAAATGCCTGCAATGGCTGGACGAGCAGCCTGTTAACTCGGTTATTTATGTGTCATTTGGGACCACGACCACCTTTAGCGACGAACAAATTAGGGAATTGGCTCTTGGGTTAGAAAGAAGCGGACAACGGTTTCTTTGGGTGGTTCGAGCCGCTGATGTGGGAGATGGGTTAGGGCTCGAGGGTGGTTCGATGATTGAGTTGCCTCTGGGGTTTGAGGAGAGGGTGAAAGGGCAGGGGTTGATCGAACGAGGGTGGGCACCGCAGCTAGAGATTTTGGGACATTTAGCGACGGGTGGTTTTATGAGTCACTGTGGTTGGAACTCGTGCATGGAGAGTATTTGCTCAAGCGTACCGATGGCGACATGGCCAATGCACTCTGATCAGCCCAGAAATGCGTTTTTTGTAGAGAATATTCTTGGAATTGGTGTGAAGGTGAAAGATTGGGAGTGTAGAACAGAGCTGGTAAAAAGTAGCTTGGTGGAAGAGGTTGTTAAGATGTTAATGTGTTCGGAAAAAGGGGAGGAGATGCGGCGGAGAGCGGCGGAATTAGGCGACGAAGTCAGGAGATCGGTGGCGGAAGGTGGTGTAAGTCGCATGGAGATGGATTCCTTTATTTCTTATGTATGTAGATAGGACATGAGATTCTATTATGATCATTATATGTGCTTTTCTAAAAGTAAATATATTCATCTCTAATAGATCGTATTACGAATCTACCTTAGGATAATCCAAAGATTGAATCTTTCAATCTACAGAGACGTATTCCTTCAAATCGAGTTCGTTACTCTATAAATATTTGCTTTAAAGACCAATAACCACCGAATAGCAGTTGTTTATGGTTACACCGCAAAGGTGTATCGTTTCAGAGGTTAAAACAAGAGTTGTGTCGTTGTAACATAAAATAGTATGTGGGTCATGGTGCTGCTTGGTTCGAAAAAGTGAGACCCTGTGAGGCGTTAATGGTCTGGAAGCCGAGGCGTGATGCGTGATGCATGATGCACTCGCATACTCAAGGCGTCCAGTATTAACAAAATACTTATAATTAAATTTCACATAATATATACGACCTTTTAATGTAATTTAAGTTTAGAAGACAATTTCAACTATTGCAAGAGACAATAACTATGGTATGGAGAACTAGAGGTCGACTTTAGGAGTTTAAATTATGATTAAAAAGCATTTTTTTAATTGTCTCACTTCACATAAAATTTAAACTCAATAGTCCTCTAAAACACCCCTTTAAAATAGCTATAATATAAAACAGAGCCCAAACTACAAGATGCGTACGCCTCGCACAACGCAACGCATCACACCACATCATGAAAATCGCATTGCATCACATACGGGATGCGTTTGAGGCAACACCTCGCGTATCAGAATGCCTTAGGCGCGATTCTTTAAACCAGAGGGTGCTGTCCCCTTGAACCCTCTATTATTATTGCAGTATTTAATTAACTAAAACGACCGTGCACTCCGCATCATCTTACTCGTATTAATTTAATATAACAACTAGAATAGTCTCAAATAAACTACAATGATCTAAAATATCACTGATAACAATATAATTTAATATAACTAAAACGACCTTGCACTCCGCATCACCAGCTCGTGTACTAAAACTTGATTCTTGTTAAAAACTTAAAAGATAGCAATCTTATTGTGATCATGCTTATGTTAAAAACAAACAAAGAGAGCTTATTTAAACATATAAAATTTAATTGATAACATTAGATTGTGTTGTTTCTCTTGGGCAAAATATATAATATAAGGGGAAAATTTATAAAATAGTAATTAAATTTAAAAAGTGTCATAATCGATCATTCATATGTTTATTTCACATTATAAAATAACCCATAAATAATCTTGATGAAACGCATATCAAATTTAGTTATTAGCTATGTTAAAAAGAATTCCTTAGATTGGTTATTGACGAGATCAGTTAGGTAGCTAAAAGATACACTTAGATAAGATAGTGAATATTAATTTGGCATATCAATAGCAAACAAAAATAACTTCCATAAGCACAAGTATTACAAATTCACTAATTATGCATAAAAAGTTCTATTTATAGTTGTTCACTATGTTCTATAGTTTATACTGGTTAGACGGTTACGTTTTCCATTATAAGTTTATCTGATTAGTATTATTTTCGATAGTTGTCTATACCCTATTTTTTTTAGCAAATTTTGAAAGTGTCAAACTATCAGTGTTAATGATTTATAGTGTTAGCTCATATTCTTCACATATTTAAATATTATGATTAAATGTGAAATGTTTATAAAAAATCATCTTGCTTTTGCTTACAAATGATTGTAAACTAAAAAGGAGAAATGTAAGGGTATTACATGAAGCCACTCCTCGTATTTTTGACATCTCTCTCTCTCTCTCTCTCTCTCGATCTATTAAAAACAATTGGTCACTTGACTTAAGTTTGAAATATTTTCATATATCCGGGATTTAAACGACCTAGGTTGTAATGAAAGAGAGAAGGTGAATCAGTTTCCTTTGATCGCCTCGATCTAGCGCAAACCATGGTAGGAACACCTTTGGAGTTTTCTCACAGCCACTAACCATGGTCGGTTCAATATCATTATGTCAATCTAAAAGTCAATCCAACATTACCACCTTATTAGAATAAAGCGAGTCTACTAGATTAGGGCTCAGACCCATTAGAGTTTTACTATATACTTTATTTATATTGTTCTCGTATAATGTAATTAGTTGAGGAGTTACATGATCCAACATGGTATCAGAGCCTTGGCTCTACCGTTAAAGATCCCTCCCGCCGGAACCTTAAAAGTCTCCGGTGCCGCCCTCGCCGGAGTGGACTTCTCCTTTAAACTTTTCCGGTGATCAACTATCTCCCTTCTTTATCAACTATCTCCCTTCTTTATCAATTGTCTCCCTTGCTGCCGCCGGACTTCTCTTCTTCTCCGGCCGTCTCTCTATCTGTCTTTATTATTATTATTATTATTTTTATTTTCTTCAACTTATGTTTTGTTTATTTATTGAGTTGTTCTATATTATTAGTTTTGATTAATTTTAGTTTCAGTTTGAGTCTTTGCAAATCTCCGCTCAAACTGCGGGGGAGTATTAGAATATAGTGAGTCTACTAGATTAGGGCCCAAGCCCATTAGGGTTTTACTATGTACTCTATTTATATTGTTCTCGTATAATGTAATTAGTTGAGGAGTTACATAATCCAACACACCTGTTTATGATTTGAAAGGGCGATTGTTCAATTGAACCACCAACCAAAAGTACCTATGGTGTCACTGAACCATCGGTGCAAGCCGGCTATTATACTTTATCCCAACTCTGATTAGGGTTTCTTTTATCTATAATCAAGATACTTTTTATTGTGTGTATCTATAATGCGCACGATTATATACTACTTTCATTTGCGTGTGTGTATTTGTTTGTGTGAGAAGTTGAACATTGGATGTTTGTGTGTTCATGTGTCGAACTTGAAACAAATTATAATAGATTTTTGTTTCAAGCTTCAGAAAAGTGCATTCAAATTTTCATCAAATTTTAATATTACTGGGGTAAGAAGATTTAAATTAATATTATTTGTTAATTTAAGTATTCAAAAAGTTGCGTTTGTTTATGTGTTTGTATGTTGAACAAGTTGATAGATTTGGGTGTACTTTTGTGTTGACTAGACAAGAACACTTGAAACATGAGGAACAAATAGATGAATTGATTGTTTTACAAATTGAAAGATTTGGGTGCATTTGTGTGTCGAATAGACAAGAAACTCGAAACACAAGAGGGAGATAGAATGAATCGATTGGTTTGTCTTTATGTGCAAGGCTTGTAAGAGTCACTAACAGAATAATATCTCAATCTTGATATTTGGATATACATCTTTTTATGATTTTAGTTATTAAAAACATTTCACCCAGTCACCCATCATAAGATACGTATCAACATAAAATCTTGTATGCGATCTAAATTTTGGCTGTAGGCTGTAACCACATGATTTAATCTTTATAATTTTCATTTTAAATATATATATATATATATATATATATATATATATATATATATATATATATATATATATATATAGGTTTATGACATCATCTATTTTTAAAAAAAATTTGACCAATCAAAACCCTCTATCATAAAAAACATACAATTATTTTTTAAGTTTTTTCCCACTAATCATCGAGTTTTTGACCATATTGGGGTTTTGAAAAAAAGTATTTACCAAAATATGGTTCTTTTAAAAGTATTTACTAAAATGGGGTGCTTTTCTATTTTACTATATTAATTACATGTTGAGTCATCTCTATTCCTATTAACTATGAGCGGTTGAGTCAATTACGGCTTTTTGGTGAGTAGTGATGGCCGACGCTAGGGCTTTTTGGTGAGTAGCAATGGCCGACGCACCACCCCATCTCTATTCCTCGATGGCAATTAAAACTCGCCGGTGCTGGAGAAATAGCGATGGCCGACGCTAAGGTGAAAACCGTCGATGGGAAGAATCGGAGAAGATGGTCGTCGCACAACTAAAAGGGAGGCGTTAGGGTGGCCACCGACCTGGTGTGAGGAAGCAGCTGTAAATTTGTGGTCGCCAACGGAGGCACTGTGGTTGCCGGTAAAGAGAAAGAGTGAAGAGACGGGGAGACAGGGAGTTGGGGGAGGTGTTTTTGTTTTGATTTAAAAATTAATAGTTAAATTTTTAATACAATATTAGTTTTAATCATGTAATTAAAGTAGTAAAATAGAAAAGCATCCCATTTTAGTAAATACTTTTAAAAGAATTCCATTTTGGTAAATACTTTTTTTAGAACCCCAATATGGTCAAAAACTCCTAATCATCATCCCTCTTCATTCTTAAAAAATGACTAATAACTGAAAAATTCCTTATGTCAAAAGTCTTAAACCGTGAATGTTAAGTAAAAACGGTTACCCATTTTCCTAAATCAAATCTCATATAATTCAAAATGATTATTTAACAAAACATAATTCTAGATTCAACTATTATGGCAAATCTATTGAACAATATTAACCAACAATTATCGGATCTCATATCGATTCATAATTTTACTCACAACTAATAGCGTATTCCTGTGAGTATATCAATTTTTTCCATGATCCAATTTCATTAGTGTATAGATATATGAATTTATTATATGTATAAGGTTGCACACCATAACTATTTAAAATTTACATCAAGAATCCTCGTGTTTATATACGGGATATTTAAAATTTCATGGATGCAGATGATCAAATTACTTGGTTCTTACGGTTCTTATTGATTATAAATATATATCAATATGCGTGGATAATACCTTTTCTTCCACTTCCAGTTCCTTCGTTAATAGGGTTGAGACTGTGTGTAGGGGTGTGCATAAAAACCGAAAAACCGAAACCAATCCGTTAAAACCGACAAAACCGAACCGATAAAACCGAAACCATTTGAAAACCAACGGTTCGGTTTTCAATTTTGCAGAAACCGATGGGTTCGGTTTGGTTTCGGGTTTTAACTAAAAACCGCCCCACTAAGAAACCGCCCCATTAATATTTAATATATCATATATATTTTTTAATTTTATAGTTTTTAAATAGAAGTCAATGAAGTCCATTAAACATTTCAAGGTCCAATTATTAGAGTCAATACCTTTTCATTTCCTTTTTCGTTTACCTCTTTTCGAATCGACGTTTATATATGATTATATAATACAAAAAAAATTTATGTTTTGAATATTTAAGTTGAGAATTGTATTTGGTGTTGAAGTATGTTATTAGACATTGAATTTAATGCTAGAAATTAGATATTGTGGCTGAAATATGTATATAATATTATAAATATGAAGGTTAGTACAAGAAATTTGATATTAATGTTGAAAACCAAGTGGGTTCGGTTTTAAAACCGAAACCAAACCGTTAATGACCAAAATCCGCCAAAACCAAAACCGATAGAAACCGAAACCATTGGGTTTAAAATTCTTAAAACCGAAATTAGCGGATTAGGTTCGGTTTGAGCCTAAAACCGCCCCAAACCGCCCCATGCACACCCCTAACACTGTGTGTGTGTGTGGGGGGGGGGGGGGGGTAATTTAAAAATCATTCTTATTGCTATAACCAATCTTGACCTTTATTAAATTAGATCAATGACTATAATGTCAATAATTGTTAATGAGACATCGTTAATACTTGATGTGCGTTTTACGTACTAGTTTTAAATTTATAAATTCCGTGTTAATTTGTACCAAAAATGACACGAATAGGCAAGAGGACCTAATCGGTTTTCTTAGTATAGTGAATAAGCATCGGTGTCAAATACAAAAGGAACGGGTATGATTTGACGCTAATTATACCAATTTAAATATTAAACTAAATAAAACCCTAAAAACTACGAAAAACAATAGAAAACAAATAAAGCCATTAAAGGGGGGAAATATATGTTGTTTTTACACTTTCAACTCAACTAATTACCACTAACAAACCTAAATAATACTTTAGCAATTCAAAGAAATAAGAAAGCAAGCAACTTTATTGGATTCAAATTATATGATAAAGACTTCCCTCCCTAGATTCGATTTCACCCTTTTTCAAGTTGATAAAATTCAAAAAATCATGTGCTACGGATAATAAAGATCAATTATCGATTCCTAAATTGATTAGACTCTTGTTCCGAAAATCTAACCCTATAAATTATACTAATTAACAACCTTTATGGTCAAAAGATTAATTAACAAGCATAACTAGTCAATTAAGTTCGATTCATGAAAAGCTTTAATCTTTTTAGTTTGTTTGATAAACAATACATTAAACCAACACATAAAGGTCATTATATGCTGAACCACTTGTTAAAGTTCCAATCTTTAGTTGTTTTGATTAATCAATCACTAGTCTAAATTATCTAATGATCCTAGATAATCAAGATTCAAGTTTTATAAATAGATGGATCTTCTAATTTAATAAAACTCAGATTATAAACAACCAAAAACAGAATCTAAAACATGGATTATCAATTGATTAAGCAATTCATAACATACACAAGATAAAAAACACAAAACTTCATACATTAATCAACTTTCATTAGGGTTCATCTCCTCTCGGGAGGAAAACAGAAAACTTAGCCTAGCATGTTCATTCTAATACTCTGGAAATCATGAAATAATAGAAACATGGTAAGATGGAATGATAAAACTGTAAAGATGATGATGCTAAGCCTTTGATCTTCACTTTAAGCTCCAAATCCTCAAAGTTATGTTGTAAGCCGTCCTGGATCACCTCTGGTACGTCTTTAGGGTTGGAATGATGATAAAAAGTGATTGAAAAGTTCCAAAACCGGATAGGAACGGCAATATTTATAGATGAAGTTTTCCGAGGGATCGCGCCGCGATCTCGAGCCTTATCCCATATTCATCGCGATTTGAAATTCAAACATTCCGGTCTTTATCCACTTGATCGCGCCTCTATCTTGGTCGCGCCGCGATCTACTTGCTTTCACAAACTCTGTATTTTTTTCTTGATTTTCTAACTTTTTGAGCTTTGAATTGCATTGCCTTGTATATTTTAGCCTGGAATAGATAAACAAAGGTAAAGAGTACCTTTTTGACATAATTTGAATAATATTTGACTAAAACTACCTGTATATCGCGCAAAATATATATCTAATAATAGTGATATCAATGCTCATTAATGACTCGTTAATAGCTCATTAATACGAGTATTTTTAGAAAAATCAAGTTTCATTTAATAATGACTCATTCACTCGGACACAATTTACGGTTGAATAAATATACAAATGACCAAAATATCACTATTAAGGAGCATTAATGATAATTACAAATAGTTTTCACAATTTTTACACTAAGAACGATATTCAAATGATGCACGTGTATATAGGCACACACAAGCTTTTATTATAACAACAAATTATAACAAATTTGTTTAAACAATTAGCCTCTAGGACAAATTGTTGAATTGTTATAGACATCACTTTTAAAACAGAATTAATTATTTAAATATTACATTTTTCGGAAATTTGCATTGGTCCTTAATGCATATGTATGAAAGAGTCTTTGGTATGTGAGTAGAATCTCGTAATTTTGATCTTAACTGCTAAAAGATTTACAATCTTAAGTACGACCTTAATCTTTAAAACTTTATTTTTCTTAAAAACTTTGTTTTTTTCTTAAACATACAGACAACATAATATTCGATTAACTTATGATCAAATTATCAAACACACATAAATCGTCAATAATAGTTAAGATGGTTAACATGTTATCTTGTCTTCTGTTGACGGTTAGGTTAATTAATTAAATTAAAACTAATAAAATGTAACAATAAAAATATGGAGTAATTAATAACAAACCTTTACTTTTATACCGTCACCTGAGTTTTTGAAATTTTGCGCTCCAACGTTCACATATCGACACAGAGACTTGTAGTACTCGTGAAACCACGCCCATGTGAATCCATTGAAAGTCAAGCTCCCCCTCTATTTTCAAACCTTTTTATCTTTTCAACCCTTCATTTTGCTAAATTTTCAATTTGACCCCCCGAATCTATTTTTGCTTCTCAATAAAAACCCTGTCACCTTTCCACCTGTAGTATATAATAAGATTTTGAACTCATAAGAGCTACTGTTGCTGAAAATATCATGCAAGGATACAATTAACAACTAGCCTAAACTATGAGGGTGCTAAATGTAATTACACCAATTTGTTATCCTATTCTTCTTCTATTGTCCTGTCCTTGTAGTTCCTATAAATAAGGAGACATTCTTCATAAACAATATCATATTGTTCTCCTCTGTCAATCTTTTTGATTCTTCCACTAACAATTTCATCATTATACCTTCTTGTTTAAGTGAACAAATAGATTTTAAACCCCATGTCCCCCTTTTGACACCTTTTCTCCCTTTTCTTTTCAGTTTTTATAAGTTTTATGACTTTTGAGATCACTATTTCCCTTCAAAACCTCATTTTTTCCAGCAACAAAACCAAACCCACATCAAAAATGCAGATTCCTTCGCGGGTTCTCAAGATCTTTATTCTTTTCTTAGTTTATGTGTCTGGGTTCTCAGAAGCCCAAACCTGTTCTGAGGTTGATAGGGCTGCACTTGTTGGGTTCAAAGCTAGAATCTTGAAGGATACTACAGGTATTCTGTCTTCTTGGACAGGTAAAGACTGTTGTGGAGGGGGTTGGGAGGGTATTCAGTGTGATGGAATCACAGGGAGGGTGACCCAAGTTTTGTTACAGAGGCCTTCTGATAGAGATAGTGGCATTTTCATGAAGGGTACCCTTTCTCCTACTTTAGGGAACTTGAAGTTCTTAAAGGTTTTGGTGATTAGTGGGATGAAGAGGCTATCGGGTCCGATCCCATCAAGTTTTTCGGGTCTTGTACGTCTCACACAACTTGTTCTAGAAGATAATTCACTTCAAGGAACCATCCCTTCAAGTTTAGGCCAATTGCCCTTGCTCCAAACACTTTCTTTGAGTGGCAACCAGTTGACCGGTTCAATCCCTCCAACCCTTCGAAACTTAAACAAGCTTATTCAGCTAAATTTAGCAAGAAACTCGCTCTCGGGTACCCTGCCATTAGCTTTGGGAACCCTGGCCAGTTTGCAATATCTTGATTTGGGTTACAATATGTTATCGGGCCCGATTCCTGTCATCTTGGGACAGTTATCAAGTCTGACATTTCTTGATCTTTCCAATAACCGATTTTCAGGTCAGATACCTGATTCTTTATGCAACTTGCAGAAGCTTTCAGACTTGTCCTTGAGCAACAATCTGTTGACCGGTCAAGTGCCGACACGAATAGGGCGGCTAAAGTCGCTTACAACTCTGTCTCTAGGTTTCAACCAGCTTGTTGGTCACATCCCAGATTCCATCTCACAACTACAAAACCTATGGTACCTTAACTTGTCTAGAAATGCACTTTCTGATCCTTTGCCTAATGATGCCTTATCTAAAGGTGTCCCTTCTCTGTTATCTCTAGACTTATCTTACAATAAGTTCAACCTTGGAACCATTCCAAAGTGGATTACAAACAGACAACTGTCAGATGTCAATTTGGCAGGGTGTAATCTCAAAGGTTTCTTACCAATCTTTACAAAACCAAATTCACTCACCTCTATAGACCTCTCGGACAACCATTTTACAGGAGGGATATCGGGTCTCTTTCGAAAGATGTCTAGCTTGCAAAAGGTCAAATTGTCAAACAACCAACTCAGAGGGAATTTGTCAGAAATCACCCTGCCAAATGGGCTTGCATTACTAGACCTCCACTCCAATCGACTTTCAGGGTCACTGTCGGGCTTATTGGGATCAGCAGGCAGATTCTTGGAAACAATTGACTTGTCAAACAATCAAATCACAGGCAATATTCCTAATACAATCTCGAAGCTAGCCGTACTCAAGGAGTTTGATATTTCAAGAAACCATATAACAGGTACTATTCCTCCAAGTTTGGGAGATTTGTCAAAGTTACAGTGGCTAGATATATCAATCAACTCAATTGGAGGGAAGATACCCACAAGCATGTTGGTAATTAGACAACTAAGGCATGCTAACTTCAGGGCAAACAAACTATGTGGAGAAATCCCACAAGGAAGACCATTAAACATCTTCCCGTCATCTGCTTATGTGCACAATCTTTGCTTATGTGGCAAACCCCTGCCACCTTGTAAGCAAGCTTAAGACCAAGTGGTGGCTTGGATTGGGCCAGCAGGATGCTGACTCATCATACACTATTCGAAACGAGGGATTATGTTGTCTGTTTTGCTTTTAACTTTTATCAATTTAAGCATTAGATTAGATGGTGCCATCATTCCTCTAGATCAATAAGATGATAAATCATGCTAAAGTTGTAGGGAAATGTTTGTTTAATCCAAAATGATTTATAAACTAAAATCTATTCGAGTAGTACAGCTTTTATAAATATAAAAACAAAAAAAATTAAGCCATTTTATTCAATTCATCATTACATACCAGTTCAGCCTTTGCTTGATTCCTTGAGACTGAAGAAACTCCATCATCATGATCATCAACATTTGATTCTCCATCCTGTAAAGCAAGGAGCACAGGTCATATTCATCAAGTGGCCATTAGAATATGAAATCCTAAAGGTAGCAGAAACTAAAGTAGAGAACATATAACGTCATCTCGTTTTCCACATTATATCAATTTGCAGCATCATTATTGGTCACAGAAAATCTTCTTTAAGATTAACATCATTAATGGTCACCAAGAAACAGGAACAAGTAATAGTCAGTTAAATAGAACAAATAAAAATGCATCTTAAACACAACAAGCTACATAATAGTGCATGAGGTCAAATCAAAATTTGCATTTAAATAGAATGTCATCAGTTTGCAGAGTAATTGCCAATTTACCATGAATCAAGTTCATACTTTAAAATAAATCATAGCGCCTCTTGAAGATAACGAATGCAGTTGGTGGTCTCGTAAGATTGGCTGACTCTTTCTTCTTCCCTGTAATTTTATTTTATAGAAACATAGAATTACTTCTACACAGTCTATTTATAGACCTGAAATGGATAAATACAAATTAATAGAACTTCTAATGTCCATGAACAATATAAAAAAGTTGGATAACTCTCATTCAAATATCTGTCAGATATTATTAGATAATCAATTGCCCAAGTCCATCTTGATCTCCATCATGTGAACTTATCATCATCAGTACTCCGAATATTTCAAGAATAATTAAAAGTCAATATTTAGCTTAGTATAAGCAATGTTGCAAGAAATTTACCAATTTAGGCAAACTTTTGCTACAAGTCCAATTTTCTTTACACATTCTTGTCCTGACACGTGGGCAGTTCTGATAGGGTAGCGGAATCATGCTCAAATCAGTAAAAGCTTCAAATCCCTTGTCCAATTTCACCTAAGATATATCAAGATAGCTTAAATTGGTAATTTACTTTAATTAAATTAACTACCTCCATTTCCAAAAGTAGGTGCTGCACCTTTTCAAATAGGATGTCAAAATTGTAGCATTCAGCTCAAAATTGAAATACATTTGTCACTTTTTTAGCAACATTGAAAGGAAGACGGCGCACTGACACGAGAATACTATAACAATCTTAGAACTCTAACAAATAATATCTTCATATTTTGACCTCAGATCTAGGTTCTGATAGCATCGTGTGAAACCAGTGCCGTTCTTTTCGCCCATTTGGTATAACAGGAGGAGGCAATCTCTACCTCAACCATATTGCTTGCTTGTATAAACCGTGGCCGGCGGGCACCATCGATAAACCTTGAAAAAGTTACGCTTTGAGTTTTAACACAGAGAGAGAGAGAGAGAGAGAGAGAGGCGGAGGGTTTAATAATGGAGAAGCTCCAGGTACGGAGGTAGAGTAGAGAGTACTAGAGTTGAAAAAAAGGGAAAAAAGTATTTTGGGATTTTGGCGCGAAAAGGAGCAGGGGTAATAAAAGAGAAACCGACGCGCGTTTGAAATTTATAAGTGAAAGATAATCTTTTTTTTAAACTCCATATATGAACTATGAGATGAATTTCGTATTTATGTTCTTATTTTCTTTTTGTATGAATTGTTCTTTTTGTAAGTAGGAGGTTTAAATGAGGATTGGTTTTTACTTTTTAGGTAAGAATGAAATACTTAATTTTGATTTATTCATTTGATCGGATCGTTCACATTTGATCATTTGTTATATTCAATAATCCAACCATAGAGTGTGAATTACGACTAGTAAGTTACAAATGAGATCTAATAGATCAATATGTAACTGATGGTTAGGATTTTCTATAATATTTTCACTTACATACTTATTCTCGTTTCTCACAATAATCTTCCCTGCAATAGTGCAATACATTAGAAAAGTAGTTTTTTGTAGGGTATCAATAATCAAATTGACTTGCATATCAAGAGTTCTTGTTTATACATTGTTCTTGAGTTATATTTATATTCTTATACAAGTTATAAAAACTCGCTCAGGATACTTGAATAATGTTCTCTTATGCAAAAGAATATGTGATCCTTATTTTATGTCAAAATCGGTTATTTTTACGTAAGTACCTGTTAAAATTGGTTATAACTAACTTTTAACTTTTATTTTGGTGAGTATGTATGTAACTGAAATGTAGACGAATTAGAAGTGTCAACGTGTGATGAACACTCGATATATGTTGAAACACTTCACTTCTGTGTCAACAAATACCTCAATTTCAACAATGATCTCTTCATCTCTACGACCACTTCATCTCAGCTTCATATTCAACTCCAATGCTGACCACTTCATCTCAACCACCAATACCAACAATGGTAGAATATGTTTTATGTATGTTTTTGCATTACTTGTATAGGTTTAAGGCCCTGCCACAAAAGGCTTTGCCCTTAGCGTTGCCGCTAGGATCCTATAAAGGGGGCTACCCAATTGTTCTTTGCCTTTTAATTAGGTCTAAGACTTCAAGATGAATTATACAAATGTACACTTCGTATCATCGTATCTCGTCACTAGATCATACTAGAACCCTTTGATATTAGTTTAAATTATTAACATGAAATAAGAGTAGTATTCCATTAAAGTTTACATAGTTTCAAGCGTGCAAGTGAAACACTATTTTGGAAAAAAGACTATTAAAACTAATCAAAAAGTCTTCAATTCATTGAATATATCAAAATTTCCTCACCGCCATCGTTTGCACTAGTTGCGATTATCCACTCATACAATTGAGAACATAACTTTGGCTAATGTGTAAGTCCTTAAACAGTTAAAACCAATAGTTATTGGGTTATGACCACTAAAAGATTAAGATGCCGGACTACTGTATGCAAGATGAAAAGAGTGAATAGAGGAAAAGGGTGATGTTGATCGCACAACCCTCTTTTACATTTACATGTTATATCAATGATCAACTATGTCACATATATAATAGTTCAAACACTCTTACACGCGTTAGACCATGTGTACCTCACCTTTAGGTGATTTTGGGTTTGCTTCGGCTCAACCGGGAACACTGGTACCACCAACCTTTGGGTTGGGCTGCCGGCTTTCCAAACCCGTGGCTATCCGATTGCTTTCTTTTCTTTTTATTTTATTTTTTTGGTTGTCTAAGAGAGATAGTAAAAAGAGATAAGATATTTGGATTGTTTGGGATGTATGCAGTTATCGATAAAAAAATGATATAACATATAATATGATTTGAATTGCTACAGAAGAGGAGGCAACTAGAAAATTCTAGGCGTCGACCAAACATAATTATCGTCCACACAACCAACGATTTATCTGGCTCCAAAATCCCCACCACGCACGGTTGCTATCTCACTAATCAGACAACAATGGCGTCCAAAGCCTGTTTCTTGCAAACTCACCACTCACTCTCCACTCCACCTAAAACTACTACATCCCATCGCCAGGTTTCAATCAAGCCCCGCCACCTAATCGTCTGCCGGGCAACCACCGACGGATTAGTTTCTCGCCGTTTAACTCTCACCGTTCTCATCGGAGCTGCTGCGGTTGGTACCAAGGTTTCACCTGCCGACGCAGCGTATGGTGAAGCTGGTAACTAAAACATCCAACTTAATCCGTATGCGGTTTGCATCTTTATCGAATTCGACTCTTTGATCATATAAATTCAGAACCATAGTATATGCACTGAAGCTGTTTGTGTTAATGCCAGCTAATGTATTTGGTAAACCAAAGAAAAGCACTGACTTTGTGCCGTACGACGGCGAGGGATTCAAGCTGTCGATACCGGCAAAGTGGAATCCCAGCAAGGAGGTCGAGTACCCTGGTCAGGTCCTCAGATATGAAGACAACTTCGATACAACAAGCAATCTTGCAGTTATGGTCACCCCTACTTACAAGAAATCAATCACTGATTACGGTGCTCCGGAGGATTTCCTATCCCAAGTAATCAAATTGATCTTTATTTCTTGAATATTGACAGTTGTTTTGCGAATTGGCACTTAAATTTCGGGTTTTGGGTTGGAATTTGTTTGGGTTTGATCATGATCTGGTTATTTTCAGGTGAACTATTTGTTGGGGAAGCAAGCTTACTTTGGCAAAACAGCTTCTGAGGTAAACTTTGATTGTTGGTCTGTGAAAGATTTCATATTAGAGTCTCATACACACTAATATACCTATCAATTTTGAAATAAGTTCCACAGTTTAATTTTTTAGGAGTCTCAAAATCGATAAATTTTTTAGTCTTTTTTTGCAATGTTTCGCTTTTGTTCATAAGTGATGGCTATAACTAGTGCTAAATTAAGCTTCTGTCCACTAAAATCTTCTATTTTTTCATGAGTGAGATTATATCATGTTATTATGAAGAATATTGAAGATGCTCCTGTTAGACCTGGAAGACCCTTAACATTATACTAACCTTTGAGTTAATACCCTGATAAATTATATTTCAGGGGATAGCATCATTGTGGCAAGCCACAACCATTCTGGAAATGGTCAACCCAGCATTGACCTAACAGGAACTAGGCCTAACATCCCTTTGTGATAAACACACATTCACACACACACACACGGAGGTTTTGCATAGGATTGTGGTCATTTACTCCTTTTGATACACCCCTGCACTGCGACCAAAGTCACATTCGTGAGGTTTATTAGACAAGACAGTGTCATTCTAAGGGTAGGCCACAAGCGTTATCTATTCCCTATATTACATGTTATGCATACATAATACATTACAGACGATCTCTTCTCTTTGCTTATTAGAGACATCCATGCAGAATAAACATGAAACCTTCTATTTTAAAAAGCTTTATGTCAGCATCTCATTAGAGATGTCAAAGGGACGAGTCGGGCAGTATGCTAAAGGTTAAACGGGTCAGGTTTGGTTGGTTCAAACAGCCAACACTTTGCCTTCTCTTTTCTTTTTTTTCCCGAATGCGTCTCTTTTCTTGAAAATTTTGAAATAAGCTAATGCCTTAATTACAAATTTACAATCAAGAACCATATTACTGTAGTGATAATTAAATTTCTGAAACAAAACAGTTTAGGAGGTTCATTGCATTCTGTATACAGCTTGGGTGACTTTCAAGTTTCAACCCGTTTCAGTTTAAAGAAATATTTTAAAGTTTGACCATCTGGCTTGTTACAAGCAAAGTATAACCAAAACTGACAGTTTTGATTTGGAACTCGTTTTGTGATACTGACAGGGTGGGTTTGAAGAAGATGTGGTTGCCACAGCGAATATATTAGAGACTTCAACCCCTGTGGTCAACGGGAAGCCATACTACTTCTTGTCGGTGTTGACTAGAACTGCGGATGGAGACGAGGGTGGGAAACACCAACTGATAACGGCTACAGTTGCTGATGGTAAACTGTATATCTGCAAGGCACAGGCTGGTGACAAGAGATGGTTTAAAGGAGCTAGGAAATTTGTTGAGACAGCAGCTTCTTCATTCAGTGTAGCTTAATGTAAGATTCTTCGTGGGCTAAACTAAAAGGGATTTTTTGTTATTAGAAGCAAAAATATAAAGTTTATGTGAAGTGAAACAAAATCTTTAAAATGTTTAGAATCGTTATATTATGGTCATCCTGATAACTTTGTTCAAGTTCTGCTAACACATAAGCTTGATAGAAAGACAAGTTATTTTGCAAAATGAAAGATTATTCACTATTGTGATTGCACTTTCAAATGATGTTGAACAGCAACTTTTGATAGTCATATGGAAATTTGGCTGCATGGGTGGTACTATATTATATGTGTGAACAAATTCTAAGGCATAAAAAATCATATCATGGTTAATTGAGCCCATGAGTCTTGAGAATGAATAAGATTATTGTACCTTATTTGAGTATTTGATTTCTTAATCCCATCATTCTTATAGTTAAAAGAGTAAATTAAACATTTGGTTTTTGTGGTTTGCTACTTATTACAGTCTCTTACTCTTTTAGTCCTGGACACTACCACTCACCATGTGTCGCCGGTGAATAGATCTGTTGGTGAGATTCATGTTATAGGTGCGATCTTTTAGTCCTAAACACTACCACTCACCATGTGTCGCGGTGAATAGATCTGTTGGTGAGATTCATGTTATAGGTGCGATCATCATCCGTTGGATCTTTTGATTTCTTCATTTTTGTATTCTGTCAATTGTTCTTTTGGATTTATATCGGTCATTGTTCACATATTTCAATTTTTAGATTTCAATTGTTAATTATTTGATCTTTTGGACATTGATTCTTGTTGTCTATATTATGTACACCATGTTCTTTAAATTATGATTTTGATCATCATTGTTTCCCTCTCGCTCGAAATGGTTAGCTTTGATTATGGTGGTATTCTTGAATTTGATATGTATATGGTTAGGTTTGAATGAATAAAACGTAGAATAATGGGTATTATTGTTTTTTCAAGTGATATTGAATCAATATCTCATAAAAGGGCTCTTGTTTCTATTTATGTGTGTCTTCATAACAAGAAACAACTTGAGGCAAAAATGGTCATACCAATATACAAATTCTCAAATATTATAGGTTTTGCAAGCCTTCCATAATTACTCAATAGCCTTTTAAAACTTGGAGAACTTCAAAGTGAGTTTTACCTTTGCCATACACAATAAGCAGAATATAGGTGTGTAACCCTTCATCCTAATCGACAAGAAGCTAGTGTCAAGATATCTTATCTTCAAATGCACCCATTTATGATAACTAATGGGCAAGATAGTTGGGAAATGAATATTGATCAGTATTAGTTTTGAATCATCAAATAATAAATCGAATACAAAACGTAAGGTGGATGACATAAACTTACCAAAGCTCCAAAAGCAACAAAAACATCTCAAAATTCACCCGTCAAACTTTCATGATCCAATCAAGTCCCCAACAAACGTGAGAGTGAGAATGTTACATTTAAACCGCGAGCTTAACTTTTTATGATATATCACCTCCCCAATATAACCAACTAGAGTCTAGAAGATGATCTTTTACAATACTTCCTAACACTTCATTACTCGCATTATGCATGGTTAGATGCATTTGCATTCTCGAGCATGTATGCCGGTCTATTAATTTCGTCAACATATAACATGGGCTATCTTTTAAGTCCCAATATTCTTCGCTTTTTAAGTCGCTATACACACTTTTTGTGAAGCATCTTGCTTCAAACCTCTACGTGTTAAAGGTTGCCGACTTGTGTTCGAAACACTCTTCAAGACATTTCGTATCAAATCCTACTTCCAAGTTTAATGTTTTTTTTTTTTGCTTTTTTTTTAAAATGTTTTCTCGCTTTTTCATCTTCGTTGGATTTTCATTCTATTTTTTTTCAAAATTATATAATATAATGAGTTAGTGATATAACATTTTTTTAACATGTTTTGTTATAAGTAATATCCATTCTTAAGTCGGGGTTTTCCACACATTTGTGTTGTTTAAGACTTATTTTTACTTGTTTTATGTTTTCAAACCAAGGTGAAGCACTTCAAGTTATTTAATCCGAAATGAAGTATAATGAGAGAAAACTGATGAATCTGATGAAATGACAAGTTACGCGCCTTGTAAGTACAAAATTATAAAAGTTGTGTTTTTCGTCTTTTGACAAAAAGGACAATTACTACGAAACCCTAGCCATTTTTATTACTGAAGACAAATTTTATTATTTTACAGTAATATCGAAACCTATAAAATCCTAGCTATTTTTACGACTGGAAAAGCTTTGGAAGCTTCGATTTTATCATTCTAGAGGTCGATTTATTCTGTTATTCGATTATATTATGTGATTTATGTCTATTCAGACTTGTCTTCCATCCTTTAGTATAACTTTTACCTTTTGACTTTAATAAAAATAAAAAATATATAAGTTTGTTTATTGAAGCACAAATATATATTTATTATTTTTATTGAGAGGTAAACTAGCTAGGTCAAATAAAAGGGAAATGCTATTAAACCCCTTGATTGAACTGAATGAAAGGAGGGAGGGTTCTGCTTCAAGCCATCAACAGAAACACCAGCTTCACCAGCCGAACACCACCATCACCATCACCATCACCATCACCATCACCATCACCATCTCCGTCGCAGGTGCACCTCCATTTTCATATAATCAATCTGAGGTTCTGCTTGTGTTTGTGCCAGTGTGCATGCCATTTATTGTAGTGATTCGTTTCCCTCTATAGCAATCGCAGGTTTTGCTCATGGATCCACCTGAGCGTTACTGCTACAACCCGACTTTGCGTTGGAATCCACAAGTCGAAGAATATTTCACCAAAGCTTATGGAACTGAAGTCTTTTCGCGCATCTCCAAAGCACTAACGTACTTGCTTCGATCTTCATCATCATTTTGTGCTATTCTGTACTGTTTCAGCTTCAAATTGTGAATTTTTCTTGTAAGTAATTTGATAGTAAAATGTATCTAGTTAACATAATGCTCATGCATCTTGATGAGTTTATCCATAAAGGAACAGCTCTCAGTATGAGACGGCAGGTATTGATCAGGAAAATGGGTGTTGCTTGCTAGTATTAATAAACTCACGTAGAGGGATTTTAAGATGCCTATAAGCTAGGAAAAAAGGTCCCATGTAAGGCCATACCTTATATACTCACTGAGAGGGCTTTTAAGATGCCTATAAGCTAAAGATAAGAAGGTTCCATATAAGGTTGTTTACATATTAACTTTCATGTATGTTTTGCATAATCCATAGTATATTTGTCTTACTTCATTGTTCTCAATCAACCCTAAAGGTGGTGGAAGAGTCAAATATGGGATTCCCACACTTGCTGACTTGCTATGAAACCTAGTTAACTTAGCAAGTCTTTGGGGTTATCAACATATTTCATGCCTAAGGCCCTGGGTGTGTATTTTGTATAAGAGAGGGTTGGTACTTCTATGATCGTGTCTGCCTTGTTTAGAGTTTCAGGCCCGAAATCACCATGTCTAGTAGTCTTCTTTTCTATGAGTTTAAGTGTGGTTTTCAGTGCCTCCTGCAGATTTTACTTACACTTCCCGTGCTCTTATAATTGGTTAGGCGACCCTCTTGTTACTCTTGTATACGTGTTAATACACTGAGCACAACAACTGAAGCTGTCATTGAGAAGATTATGGGAATTCAACATGAGAAGAGGCTGCATGACACTTTAAAGAATCTGCATACGAGTGATGATGCTGATATCTGTGAAAGTGTTAATCGTTCCAGCTTGGAAGTGTGCCCTGTTATCAAGTGTGAGATACCTGGGCTAGACTATGTTGTATTTGTGAAGGGTTCTGGTCCACATGATATTCAGTATGATTATCGGCAAGACAGACCTCTGAAGGAAGTAATAGTCAGCCGTAAGTGTGCAGAGGCAGTTCTTCGAGGTGCTCAGGTAAGCACTTTGAAAAACGTGTTATCTTATTTTCAGTTTTCTCTCTCCTTCGTCTCCTGATTCGAATAACTACACATTCTTAGCATTCATATTTTTTCTTCATTATTTCTTGCATTTTATCTTTTATGACTGTTTAACTTAACTTGGTACCCAGTTTCTTAGTCTCATCTTCTCCAGTTTCCATACCTTTTCCTTTTTCTGTCAGTTATTCTATTTCTGAGTTTCTGTTGTGCGTTTATTGGCTTTTGGTCTCTTAACGATAAAAGAAAGAGGGTTTATGACTATTTGACAGACTGTTTGTTCACTTAATGTATTTGTTAGTATTCCCATACTGTCCCCAACTCATTGCTTGACCTTGTTTTTATCTAACACTTATCCTCAAACCACCTTTGCTTTTTATTTCTCATGCCAAATAGAACCTACATGTGGTCCCTTTGCTTCCCCTAATAGATCCACTTTTGCCCAGGAATCTTCTCATAAAAGCCCGTCTCACACTGTTTGTATGTATTGTTTTGAACATGAAGCATATATATTGGGAAGGAGGGATAAGATAGTTAATTGCATTACGTTATTAATGACGCTAAAACTTGTTGGCACCTTGCTTGCTCTATTATCAACAAAATAAATGTGAAAGGGATTGGTAGGGGTGTTGGGTGTTCACAGGGCGGGGCGGGGCGGGTAGTAGAATTTTTGCAAACCGTCACTGCGGGGCGGGTATCTAGTTTTAGAAACAGTAACTGCCCCGCGAACAACAACGGGTACCCGAAGAAAGGCGGGTATCCACGGTTCGGGTTACGGGTACCCTAAAATTGAACTGTTTTTCATTTTTGCTGTTTTCAACAAGTTTAAATTTATAATAAATTAATAAACAACGGTAGAAATAAGTTACAATAATGATTGAATCACTAGTAAAAATCAAACAGATCTTCAATAAGGGCCTCGTAGAAACAAAATAACGATATGATCGAAGTTGACACGGTTGATCGATTTCGGTGTATCCATGTTAAACTCTCGATCGTAGCATAATTACAAATCTCGATATAGAAGCTAAAAAAAGAAGAATTGGGGGAGGCGGTGAGGGCTACTAGAGATAAGTTTAGTTTGAGGATTTAAAGTTTTCATATGGCTTTTGTTCTTATATATATATATATATATATATATATATATATATATATATATATAAGTTAAAGGCATACGGGGTGGGGCGGGTACCCGCGGATATTGAATTTTAAAAACCGTACCCGCCCCGCGTTTAGCGGGTACCCTAATTTTCGGGTTTTTCGGATATTAGTTTTTTCGGTTCGGTTCATGCGGGGCAGTTCGGTTTCTCGGTTTTTTTGAACACCCCTAGGGATTGGCCTTTTGTTAGAGTTCACACCTTACTACCTAAGCCTCTTGTTAGAGTTCACACCTATTGAAGGAGTAAAGCTTTATGCAGAGAAAACTGCACCATTAGAATTGCTGAAAAAGTTGTAGTATGCCACTCATATATGGAAATTTGCATCCCATTACTATGTATATGCGTGTTCTCTGAGATTCACAAAGTATTGAATCAAATGAATTGAACTTTAGAGAAGTTGGGAGAAATGAATTGGTTTCATTATCTCGGATTTGTATAGTTGAAGGAACGAGAATACATATATATACAAAATGAACTGGACTACTAGCTATGTATGACTAACTAAGTTCTACCTAAATAACTAATTTACTTGAGGTGAACCACTTGCAGTGTGGCAAGTATCTTGGTGATAAACTTTGTAATGTTTGTACATTATCGTGATCACTGTGTGCCTTTACAAAGGTCCCCTTAGAGGTTTAGTTACGAATAACATTTGAAAGAGGGGGCATAAGCACCCTTTAAAAAAATTCGCATATGCTAGTGTTAATGGCCAATTCTAGACAAGCTTAACGGAAAGACAAACTGTTACCCAAAATTTGAAGTACTGTGCATGCAGGACTAAAAGTGAAAGTTAATTAATTGTCATATACTCAACACACTACCCATGTAATTTATTCTCTTGATGATGAATCATCTGATCATGGCATTATATATATGTATTTTCAAAATTTATATATCTTTCTTTTGGTAAGGAACCTTTACATCTGTTTCCGTTTTTTCTCTCAAAGCCTTTAAATGCCCTTTAAAAATGTGAATAAGCTATGTCATTTGATACTGCAAGTATGACCTTTGTTAAAAGAAAGATAACGTAATATGGCTTTCAGGGACCATATGTATCTTCCCTGTGACTTCAAATAGTTTTGTTGAACCAAGGACTAGATTTTCGTGTTTGATTGTGATATATGTGTAGGTATATGTGCCAGGTATATTAGCATGCAGTGCTCATGTTGAGAAAGGGGATGTAGTTGCAGTTTCAGTTGGTATTGAACAGCCTAGTCGTGACGGTGGATGGGCTACTGGAATCACACGTGGGATTGTCTTACAAGGACTAAAAACAGGCAAACACCATGTTGTTAATTGTTATTATGTCATTCATTGTGAAATGTTTTCTTTCTTGTGTGTGATAAATGTGTATAAGTAGTTAGTTTGTTGACCTGATCCTTGATATAGGCCCTGCAATTTCTTTGTTTTCTACTAGAAATATTTGATGCATGAGTTTATTTTGGTTTCTCAACAACATATATGTTTACATTTTGAGCCTTAAGGAGTGTTTGTTCCATGATTTTTTCTGCTAAACCTCTCTCTGAAATCTTCTTCATTGTTAGGTATAAACAATGTGATTTACTGGGTAATTATTAAAATGAATTTTGTTATTTTCAAATAAAATAATCATTTTTGTGGGTTTCCATTTCCTTAGAGTACCCAATTTATGCTCTAATCTTAATTGTAACACACAAACAAATAAGATTTATCTTGCTCTAGAGTTACTCTGACAATATAGACATCCCTAGTCAAATTCTGGGGGTGGACCTATAGTTATACGGATATTGTTTTGACATATAGTTTACACCACGGGTGTATACACTATTTAAGAGAAGGATATTTTCTATGATCAAAATTTGATGTACATTCTTTTGGTTCTTTTAAACAATGAGTTAGGGATTATTCCTCTCATGCACCGTGTTTGATGTTTGGGATTATGAATTTGCCATCTTTTGGCATCATCCTAGTGTAAATTTAAAATGGCTTGTCTTGCACCAAATCTTTTAGTGAAATATCTCCTTCGCCTTACAAGACTAGTGATTGCACTCTTGATGAGATCAATATGGAAAAAAACGGCTGAAATGGCCGATAGGGCAATACCTGGTGTGTAATTGCTAATCAGCCCTTGACCGAGGCAAATTGAGGAAATTGGGTCAACTTAAATCTGTATTGGTCAAAATCAATCAAACTCGGTTAATTCTGTCACAATTGGGCTACCTTGGTCCATCTTGCCAACTTGGTTAGAAATCGGCCTGGGTGGGAATGGTTAAACTCGGCCAAGAGTATTCTTAATCAGTATATTAACTTATTTAAGCAACTTTTGAATCTCTAAGTTTATCTATCTTGTATGACTAGTTCTTTTCTATCTTTGTTCTAGTATCTATTATTCATGTGCTTGCTAAATTATAACGCTTCTTATATGTTCTATCTCTTGTAGATCCTCATTATCTTGAACGTGATGGCTTATATATTGGCCAAGGAATTACAATGTTGTCAAGGGCAGGAATATTTCGCGACTTGTCTGGTCTTGGTGTGGACATGACTGATAGAGTGTTTAGATTGGAATCCTTCAATGGTACAAACCTATAACCCTACACTCTTGTAGAGGCAGACATATACTTGCAACTGGTGCCATTAAATATTACATGTATATAATTTGTTGAAAATTTGCAGATGTGCTGAAAGGGGACATATTTCTTCAAAACCTGCCAAGCATTATTACTGCTCATGTCTTAGGTGTGTGTAACTTTTTTGCTTCTTTCTCATTACACAGCTGTGCTTATGGGATGTATATGTGGTCGATCACCTTAATAATAACATGCCTAGTCTTTTGAAAACGATGTTGTAATTGTAATGCTGTTGGTTAAGTACTGGTGAATAGCTTAGATGCTATCATTAATTTGATTTGTTGTATTTTACTATTGTGTATTTCTTTGATATGTCACAATGCTAATTAACCTTCAGCTAGTGCAAAGAAACACTACGATCTATATTTAGTAGCAAAGTTAGCTATTTCTGTAGGTTTGCTGATCTGGGGTAGACTTTTTTAACAAGGCCTCTATTTTTAGGCTTATAGATATGACTGAAAACCTCTTATATGAAGGCCTATAGTTTTAGGTTTATCTTTATGAAGACCTAAACAATGTAGACCAAGGACTTTGATAACAAACCCTTATTCCAATAAGAAGTATCTTTTAATTACCAAATCGTAATATAAATATATTCTTGATCCTCCCATTCAAGTTGTAATAGCTGGAGTGATATTTATATTGTTAATTGGATGGCATATATACCAAAATGAAATAAATGCTGCTATTTTTCTTTTTTGACAAGAGTTAATCTTGATTATTCTTTTATGATGTAGATCCACAACAGGGAGAAAGAATATTGGACATGTGTGCTGCCCCTGGAGGAAAAACCACTGCAATTGCCTCCCTTATGAAGGATAAAGGAGAGGTGATTGCAGTTGACAGGTCTCATAATAAGGTACTTTAAAATTTTAATTCTGAAACACATATTTTCATCAGCTAATGTTATTTCTTTCATAATAAGGATTTTTATTATCCTGTGTTTATAGTAGTAAACAATAACCACCCACCTTTTGCGAACCTATATCCTTCAATCTTCATGTTAGAATAAAAAAAAGACGGAAATGCGTGCTGTATATGTGCTTTCATTCAGCAAATATCCGAATACAGGTTTTTAATTAAAATCTTGAACAAGGTTAACTGATTTATTCGTCAAGAAGTGGTTCACCATGTTCTGTTCACATCTCATATACTTCATTTTGTTTACTGAAATATTTTAGATTTATTCTGTTTCGCAGTAATGATAGTTTTCATATTACAGGTGCTTGAGATTCATAGTCTGGCAGCAGAACTGGGGTTGAATAGCATAATAGCATATAAGTTGGATGCCCTTAAAGCTGTTCAAAAAAATATATCAAATGGCATGGTGACACCATGTTTAAGTGAAGATAAATTAGGTCTTATCAGTCAAGAGACAGAGTTGGTGAGTTTTGACAGAAATATATCATCTCATACAACACAAGTAATGGAAACAGATACAAATGACAACAAGATTTGTAAGTTGCTTTTCTTTTAAAGATCTCTTTATTACTTATGTAATTATTGTATAATACATATTTTACCTTTTATCATTTTGTTGTGACTTATAGAATATTATTTTTATCAAGCATGTGCTTTTTAACATCTAATTTAGTTAATTGTTGTGGCTCACGTGCATGTTGTCTCCCTGTAGATACATTACCTATTTCGGACAAAATTAGTATACCAGATGATGAGCAAATGAAAAAAGGTCCTTATACAAGTAAAGCTGAGTTAAGGAAACAAAACCGAAGAATGAAAAATGGGCCTGGGAAAAATCAAACAACAGGCGGCAGAGTGAATAAATGTGAAGGGTTTTGTCCAAACAGTTTTGACCGAGTCCTTCTTGATGCTCCCTGTTCCGCTCTTGGATTGAGGCCACGCTTGTTTGCTGGAGAGGTAATGCTGTTTTCAGTTTTCTTAAACAAAACTGTCTTGTATTTAGATCTTTGATTCAATTACATGATGGAATTGAAAAAGAAGAAAACAAGGTTCCAGCTTTGTAATGAAAATTAACCAAGAAGGAATCACATTGCATTAAAACCAAATGAACAACTTCTTTTTTGTTTCAATTTAATGGGACCCTTTTACTCTTTCTCTGGTTCCATTATAAACTTTACCTTATTGTACGATTTTTGTATGAGAGTTGAACATGTAAATGACATGGCATGTTATATTGCTAGATTGTGTAATTGTTTAATTATTATCTCTTTATGTTTGAATCAAATCCTTACGCAACATTGTAATTCTGTTTACCTTTTATTTAAGGAAACGATAGAGTCATTGAGAAGACACTGGAAATATCAGAAACGAATGTTCGATCAGGCTGCCCAGCTAGTTCGCCCAGGTGGAGTTATCGTATACTCCACGTAAGAAGAACATTAATATAATCTGTTTTCAATCTAAATTACTATGTCATTTTTGCACTCCACGTAAGAAGAACATTAATATAATCTGTTTTCAATCTAAATTACTATGTCATTTTTGCACATCTGTGTCGATTCTTGTATCTTTTTATTGGCCTCTATGGATGGATATGATTGAAATTTGCATTTTAAATTCCAGATGCACAATAAATCCAGGCGAGAACGAGGCTCTGGTTCGCTATGCTTTGGATACATACAAGTTTCTTTCATTGGCACAACAGGTTAGTAGTAGCATCTATTATTATTTTAATAAGGAAATACTTATTGTGATACTCCGATGATAACTTTATGTAATTGTAGATAGATTTATGTTTTTTAAGCTAATCTTAATAGTGGGAGAATAAGCGCGTAAAACAGGTTGGGAAAAGGGGTCAAAAAGGTTATCTTGTACCTGACCGGGTCAGTCCGGATTGATCCAAAACACTTTTTGTCCAAAAAGTTTATTTTTATTAATAATCGGTGTTCCAAATATGTTTACAAATATTATATTTTATAACAAAATTCTTTTGAATAAACAGAGTTAGGAAGTTTTATGCTTTACATGACTTACAACTCATTTAACCCATTTTCATTTTTATCTATATTATTTGACCCGTTAGAGATAAGACATGACACAAATCAATCCATTTATTTATAAATAAATGGATCTAGATTTGCCGACCTTGATCTAAAATTTTCAATTTCATGTATGTTTTAGCATCCAAGGATTGGGGGACCTGGCCTACTTGGTCATTATGAATCATCTGACGGATATATCGAGTAAGTTCACTATCCCTGCTCTCATATCTTTGGACCTAATCTCTTTCCTTCAATAAAATCTTGATAGTTAAACAGACTGATGAAAACTCGTGACACATTTTATGCCGTGGAATAAGAAGAAACATTTGTAAACTTTTAGTTAAAAATCTAATGTAATTATTGATGTTAATCTAGTTTAATTCATGATTCTTTCAGGGAATGGTTGAGACCTGGTGAGGAAGAACTTGTCCAAAGGTTTGATCCCTCTGGCCCACATGATACAATTGGATTTTTCATAGCCAAATTCAATGTTGGCCCCAAAGATGCCTAGATTTATATTGACAAGGTGCCATATATCCTTTTTTTCCGTAAAATATTCGGTAAACCTTGACAAAGAGTTATTAAAATTAGTGAGCATTGAATCATAGATCAAAGTCATTGTGTCATCATAAGCCAAAAACTGTAGCTGCTGGTGGTGGTGTAGAATATCTAGATGGAACTATTTGCATAACTGATGTTATCTTATCATTATTTTCGCCTTTTCGGTAACAAAGGTGAGTTGACTGGTATTAGCGATAGTGGTTTAGTGGCCGTGGACTTGCAGCTTGTCGGCTGGAGCGGGTTTAGACAGGAGTATCTGCCAATATAAGAAATTTAAATATAATATAATGCGTTTTTTTAAAGGAAAGAAAAATCAATAATAAGGATTTACACCATTAATGTAATATTCTAACTTTTATGTGATCTCCGGCTAACGTTTGGTATCCACCACAAGATAAGCAAACATATTGGCCAAACATCCTATCATATCTCTTTCACCCAGTTTACACTTAAGCCCTTTCATTTTGCTCAAGTATTTTCTCACTGAAAATAACTAGACAACTTCTATTTAATGGATAATATATATGCTGGTCATTCAAGCATGTATACGATTTATTTATATCGTTATCAATAAAAATAAAAATTAAGAAAATGACGAGATTGTTCTTGTCACAATTTGAAAAGAAGATGATTCAACGTAGAACATGTTGAATTCTAGGGTGTGTCTGGTATGTAACTTTTAAGAGTCGTGACTTTGTTTTGAACAAGAAGTTTTAGCGTCATTTAAGAAGGTGATGCTATAAACATTGAAAGGAAAAAGAAATCTCTAGGGCGTGTTTGATACAGAGAATGAAATTGCAGAGAGTGAAATTGCAGAGAATTGATTGTAGAGAGTGGAATTGACTTTTGTTTGGTAGCATATAAATTTCAGTAAATAAATATAACAGAGAATCATTTCTCTTATTTGGTACGACAGAAGGTTCAACTGTGAATTGTATCAAATTTGCATCAATAGTTTTTTTCACCAACCAAGATTCATAGACTAGAAATTCAAATTTCACAAATTGAAAGAAAATTTACAAATTTCACATATATATATAGAGCGAGACAGAGAAAGATAGAGAGTGCGAGACACAGAGAGAGTGTGAGGGACAGAGAGAGTACTACCTTTGTTGGAGTTTCAAGTGCCTGCCACCGCTGAGTCGCCGCTCACCGATTTTCTAGAGAATGAATTCAAACATGGTGAGTGCGGACAGAGTGAGAGAGAGAGAGAGAGTGTGTGTGTGTGTCTGTCATACATACCTTTCTCTTGTTGATCGCCGCCGCAAAACCCTAGTTGTTGGTTCGTATTCTGTCTCCGAAGAGGGTGAGTGCAGAGACAGAGAGATAGAGCGACATAGATAGAGAGCGAAGAGTAGAAGCTGAGTTGTCACCGGTTAGAGAAGACGGCGAGGAAAGAGACGTTTTTCTCACCAAGGGATGAGGGAAGAGCGAGACAAAGACACATACGTGTTTTGATTTTTTTTTGGGTAGCAGACTTTCTTTCATTTCCCAACTTTTTTATTTCTCTCATTTTCTCTTTATCCGGTAGAGATTGTAAACATGGACAATAAAATGATTTTCTCTCACTTCTCCACTTCTCAAAGGTAAACAAACAAAAGATTTGGTATCCTTTCTTTTTCTCTACCTCCAATTTTCTATATCAAATAGCCTCTAACGAATATAGGTAGTCTTTATGTATATATTACACAAGTACCTATAATGAAATTCTTTGTTAAACTTTTATTAAGATTTAAGTTTCTATTATTTATGTTTTTATGTTATTTTATGATTCTTCTAACTTCACACATCTTCATATGAATAAATATTTTAACTTTCAGTTATCAACTTCAGTTATTTGTTACCAAATAACTCTTGGTCTAGCGATATCAAGATGTTGTTAAGGTGTCTCTCCCTTTTTGAGGGTTCAAGTCATATATATGTATTTGATATTAAAAAATTTACTTTTATAACTATTACTTAACATATTTTAATCCCACAAGGCCACAAGGTTAAAAATATAAATGAAAAGGATTCGATAAATGGGCCCTATCCTTTTTATTTGTTTATTAGTGTGATATTATTTTAGTAGTTGTTTTTGTATACATTATTAAACATTGTTGTATTCATTCGGTCAATATATGACAAAGAAGAATATATATATTTTTCTTAGTAATTATCACATAACGTATACAACTATACAAAAAAGAATATTTTATTTTAGTAGTGGGAGAGGTCTTCCTACTTGCTTATGTGTCATTCACGATACGAGGGGAACACCACTCTTCATTATTCACGAGTCATGCGTAAGCTGGAGTTTTGGAGTGAACTGCTGCTAGGACCGTAAGCGAGTCGAATATTTTTTTGAGTTCAGTTTTAGCTTGAATATATTCAATTCGAGCTTCAAATCTAGTCTAAATATAAGTTCAAAATATATAATGAGCCGAGCTCGAGCTAATAAAGTTTCAGATCAAGCACTTAACACGTTGAGCTTTTTAAGCTCAGGTTTTGTTATAATGTTTATACATATTTAAAATTATTTTTGTTATAATATATAGTTTTACATAGATTTGGAATGAGCTTGGTTATTTAAAAATTGTTTTAGAATACATATTCTAGTTTTTTGATAGGGCTCGAGCCGATCTTATATCCTCTTCGACCTGAGCTGAGCTTAGCCTAAAGTTCTTGAACCGAGCTTTAGCTCGGCTCGATTAATTTGCACCCTTAGTTGCCGCTCGAGGGAGAAGAGAGGGTAAAAAAGTTGCATTAGTGAGAGAGGAAAGAAGAAATGTGATATATTTTTTTTGCCACGGGATAGTTTAATACACTGAACTTGGTCGACCAGATTAAATACTACACTGAACTTGATTTTACATCTATCTTAGATATCGTTGGCACACTTGCACCTACATTACTTAAATAAGATATATTATAATTATTTAAGTATTTTAAGTATTTAAATGTTATATAAGTATAATAACACTTAGGGGGTATAAGATTGCGACTTGAAAATAGATTATTTGTTTTTAATAATAAAAATCAGATAATTAGCTGTAAGAGAACGTGCTACTAAATAGTAGTGTTTGGATCTGAATATGTTGCTTCATATCTTAGATAATCAGTTTTGTGAGTGCTTAGCAAAGTAGATTAATTGATTTTTAAAGGGTAAAATCACAATTATCAATTAATTAGTTTGAAAAAGCAACTTAAAAGTAGATTCTTAAAACTAGGTTTTGTAGTCTCCAAAACACAAATAATTAATTTATAAAAACGCAACCCCAAACACTTTAAACTAATTATCTACTACTAGCATTGCACCCGCGCAATGCGGTGGCGATGACAATAGTTAGTGTTTGACAACATGTTTGATTTAAAAAGCAGGGTATGATATGTGTGAAATGTGGTGTTAGTTACAATCAACCATTTTATTAGTTGTTAAAATAGTTTTTGAAAAACAATTAAAAATATGATTATTAAATAGTTAGAGAAAAAGATACTAAAGTCTTAAAATTGTATTCATGTAAGTAATTTAGTCAAAATTAGATAAATTAAATAGTTGTTATGATGTTTAATGATTAATTAGAGTAATAGATGACTTAAATTAGTTGAGATAATTAAGGAAATTATTGTTAGTTTATTGTTTTAAGTATTTGTATCTTAAGCATAATAATTTGTACTACTTAAAATTAAGTAAAAAAAGTTAAATAATTTTTAATTTAATCTCGTATAGTTAATTGTAGAAATATTTGCCAGTTAATTGTGATTTTTAAAAAAGATTTCAGCAGTTAAGGGGCAGTTCTGGTATTTCCTTGTAGTTTCCTGCTGTTTGCTACTTGTTTATTTTCACACGCCTTTGTGTAAGAAATTCAACAAATTATTGGTGAATCAAAGAATCAAACCACCGTAGCAAAACCGACACACTACTTCCTTCCGGCAACCACCCAAAACTTCCCGTTACCGGCAAAAATCAATCCACTTTATATTTACTTCTCTTCGTTTAGCGATGTTTCTCGTCGAGAAAACTAACCTATCTTCCCATTTCCGATCAACCACAAAGAAGCCGCCGGCTGTTCCCAAAACCTACCAACTCGCCGCTCGCTTGTTTGATGAGAAGGTAATTCTCCATCTGAAAACCCTAGATCTGACTAAAAATTCGTCAAGTATCAGTTTATCTTGGGTATCTGCGGCGATTTCTTTTCTGTCGACGGTTCATTCCGAAGCGGAGGACCAAATATCGAATCTGAAATCTGAGGCGGATGATTATCAGACTTTGTACATGGATTACAGTCTGAAGGTACTTGATCTGTGTAATTTGATATCATCGGCGGTTCATCAATTGACCGACCGACGTCTTTCGATGAATTACGTCCTTCGTTTGCTTAGCTTCACCGATCAGATTCCACCGCCTGAGAAATTGATCAAGGCAAAGGATGCTCTCACCAGATCTGTTAACGATACACGTGACTTAGCAAAGGAGAAAGGTCTCCGGTCAAAGGCGTTGATCACAGAGCTGGCGGCGCTGCTTGATAAGCTGCCGCATAGCAAGATGAGCACAGGAAGAGATCTCATCCGTCGCACGTTTTACGCTCTCGGAGTCCTGACCGTCTTCATCGGAAGCGTTTTGGTTACCGTCCTGTTCGGAGAAAGCGACATCGTTCCACTCCGAGTTCCGGCGGAGTTCCTCTGGGCCGACTCAGTCAACGGCGTGCAGGCTGAAATCTTTGACCTAATAAAGCCGAAGCAAAACGCGTTTTCGGAGCTTCACAACGTGGCAAGCCAAGCGGTGGCGGTACGCGATCTCCTCCAAGTTGCCGTCTCTGACGGCGGAGATAACGTCGACGTTAGGGTTCGTTTGGAGGCCGGAGTAAAGGAGCTAGCTTCGGCGACGAAAAGGTTCTCGGACGGTATAGACTCGTTGACTAACGAAGTTAACGGTATGTTCCGCACCGTTTTGAATACACGTAACGGTCGTTTAGATATTTAGCGTGGTCGCCATTAAGTGTGAATACGTCTAGATTTCTAGATAAAATACTGAACTGTCATCTATGGAAATGGGTATGAAAAATTGTATGGGTTTGAATATTTGGTAATTGTAAGTTTGGAAACTAGTGTAAGTTCATATAATAGTGTAAGGTTTCAATACAAGTAAATCTACCTAGTCTGTTGTAATTTGTAAATCATAACCCTCTGGAAAGAAGATGAATTTACAGATACGAAGCGGTCGGTGCTGAAATCCAAGTTGCATTCTTGAGTTCGAAGAGCGGAAAGTGAAGCAAATGGAAGGTGAAATTAGCCTAAGCTTCTGTTCTAAATCCGTTTGTTTCCTTCCTTAAATGAAACTCAAAATGAAAATGCAGAGTCAAACAATGGAACGATAATACTCGTGTCATTACCCGATTCTTGAAATCGGATATATATTCTTCTACTAACAACCAGACTTGTTAATGTGCCGAACGAGTTTATTTAGCTAGAACCGGGCATCAATGGAGGATATGATGATGATGCTGTGGTAGCGGAAGGCGTTTTGAGCAAAGTCAAGACAAAGGTTTGCTTTGGTTTCTTTAGAAGGTATTTGGATGAGCTTATTTATAAGCTCATAAGCCAATCTTTTCAGGCTTGTGAGTTTATCAATTTAAGCTGGCCCAAAGTTTATAAGTTCAGTTGCAGATGCTGATGCTGATTACACGGCAAGTTGTTGGGGAGGTGATTTTCATACGGAACAAGTATAATTGCTACCAGGGGTGAGCATGGTATTGGACCGGTTCTGGTTTTACCGATACCGAATTTGGTTTATAGACGATACCGAATACTATACCGAATATTCATGTATGGTACCGCTACCGAGTACGTACTTTACCTTGTTGGTTCGGTACTAGTCCCGAATACCGAGTCCCGAGTACCGATTTAGAAATATTTCAAGTACCGAGTACCGGACCGAAAACTCTAACTCGGTACCGGTGTCGGTACGGTTCGGTATTTTCGGTACCCATGTTCACCCCTATTTGCTACACATAAAATACAACAATAACATTAAAGCATAAATTCCACTACATTACACATGCATTTTGGGTTATGATTTAGGGTTCTCTCTGTGTGTGCGCACGCGTATGCGCACACATATAGTGTTTGGCGGTGGTTGAAGGTTTCTAGTTGTGGTAGATTTAGAGGTTGTTGGGTGCTGTGCAGTAAATTTCGGTTCTCGGAAATAGGGAAAATATCAGTTGAAAAGATCTCCGCTGTAATTTCGGAACCGAGATTTGGCCGAGATTTTCTTCCGTCCACTAATTGTCGATTTTTAAACCTAAAGCCTAATTACACACCTTTTCCTTCCTTCTTTTGTTCTTGTCGAGCGACAAATAGTGGCCTTCTTATTCCTTTTTTCTATATGATAGACCCTTTCTTTCTTCATGTATGATCTTGACTTGGAGTTCTATGTTTTTTATTTAATTTTTTTTATGATTTTGATTGCATCTACATAATATAAAAATTCTGATATTCCTCCAATTTTTCATCATGATAACTGTTGTTTTAAATCTCCGTCTTGACCAATATTTGATTTTTGACCAAGATAACTCTATGTCGATTGTAAGTGATCGTTGATTTATGATTGAAGATGAGGATAATGAAATGTTTCACGGTTTCAACCAATCAAATTCAAATAAAAGTGATCTTTTAAACAAATGAAATAAAAAAATAGACAAACAATAAATAACAAACTAGTTAAAAGTAGTCCAACTCTTATAGGAAGTTCTAAAATACCCTTACTAAACTAACTTTCAGAATTCTAGTTACAAAAGAAACAGCCAGCATTGTGAGATGATCATTTGGGTAAGAATGTAGGTGGTGTTCAAGAGTGAAGCAAATTTAATCAAATTCAAGAATTTCATTTAGCGAATACAATCTCTTTTTATATTTTGTTTTTCAATGTCAATAACAATTAATAAAAGTCAAGGTTAGTCGGTCTGCTATCGGATTGTTTCTCAAATGATCACTTGTTACTCATGAATAATTGTATGGCGCGGTTTATTGTGTTAAAAATAATAAGAAACTAAAATATCTCATTCGTGACAACAACAAAAATCCAACAGGTAAACGATGAATGTGATTTATAAAGAAGTTAGTGAGCACGAATGCTTATTTAGTTCACAATTTGAAGCCATATATTTCATCCTACATTAGAATTCTGGTGAAGTGAGTATTTCTCGGCCAAGACGATTTTGAGTGGCAATTTGATGCTCAAACTAGTAAAAACGGGTAGCCTTGCTTGAAATCGCGAAATGATACCAAATCCGTTTATATTAGCAAATATCACTTATTAATTCCATAAACCCTTTTTTTACTGTTTCGTTTCGGGTTCCAACTCCAGTCATAACATATCATGTTTTTTCAAGTTTAACTATTGCTATTATCATATTCTCGGATTCATTAGTTTGGACAAAACTGAATACAGATGGATGGAAATGGGTCGACATATGTGCATCCAATCACCCCGTAACATCACATTTCGACACGTGAATGTTTAACCTAATTAGAAAGTAGTCCCAACATTTTAGCTATTCAAAAGAAAAGCATTAACAGTATAAATAGAAACAAGGAAGTAGTATTAAGCTAGTGAATTAGAATTTCTTTGGAAGTGGTCGGCAATACAGAAGATGCGCATAAAATCAGTAACTGTTGTCAACTGGTTGTTGGAGGAGAATTTGGGATCTTTGAGAAGGATCGGTATTGTAGCCGCACCTTCTCTCCACTTTCAATAATATTTACCAGGTACCTGCAACAAAATTTTTAACCATCGAAAAACAACCTTTCAATCGGTTTAAAAATGCCAGCCGTATCATTAAGAAACGAAGGAAAACTGGTTTTACAGATTCCAAATATAGAGCAAGAGGGGGATCCTAAAAACGGGGTTGCATTTGCAAATTCTGAAACACTTATATAATATTCTGTATTGATTAAAAAAAAGAATGGTTGTAATGGTAGACCCTTGCAGGATTGTATGTTTGATAGACAGAATAGAGAAATATTCCATACTTAATTTATAGTCCCGAGAGACTAATTTTAGCCTTTGGATCAGCTCCATCAATGGTACAGATTGAATTTTATAATTTTGGACGGAGTGACATTTTCGTAATTAACATGTGATGTTTTTACAATCACATGTGATTGTATACTAGATTACATGTGATTAAATATTAAAATGTTATGACTGTTTTTTATATGGACTTTATTGAACACAACTCGGACAGAATATTAGTAAGTGTGCAGCTGAGCGACAAATTCTATGATATACTGACCAGCCGTTAAGAGATTGTGACGTTATAATAGCTTCTTTCCCAACAAATTTTTCTGGTGTCCTCCGGTTTCCCTGCACATCATTTCCTTGTAATTCAGAACATTTCTACAGGTGGATGTTCTGCGCAAAAATAATAAATTTACATCACCGTAAAATAACTCACCTTAATAACAACTTTCTCGTTTACTGAAAATGGATACTGTACAACTCTATGGAGCCCATTTTCAGGAGTGACATCCCCATTTACCTGAATTATATACAGATAATATTTGTTAGGCTCCTAATCCCACTGAAAGACATGTAGATGCTACTTGCCCAAAATAATGTCCAAGAAGGCACCAGAACAACTGTGTATTTTTTTTTCATTAAATGTTGAATTTGAAGTGTTTCAGGTTGTTGCATGACCATAGTTGTCAATTGTGAATAGCGATAAATGGCGACGGGCTACCTATATGCTATATAACGAATAGCGATAAATAGTAGCCGCTATTTCACATTTAGCAATAGGCTTCTAAAAGAGAATTATATATTTATATATTAGTATACATTACCTTAAAGTCTTAACCTATTATATATATGAGTATATTACCTTAAAAGTCTTAAAACTATATACAAATCATATATACCATGACTATTACCAAAAAAAGAAGGAAAAAAAAACCCAACAGGCTGCTATTTACTGCTATTTGTATGATAGTGAGCTCGGGGTGCTATGGTACGCTATTCGCAATAGCTTCTCTATTTACAGCTATTGACAACAGGGTGCATGACATCCATGAAGCTCCAGTACACATAGAGTCATACATGACATTGGTTTGTGTCAGGCAGGTTAAACAGGTCAAACTAGGCTGAGTCTGTTTACCTGTAACGCTTTTTTCTCCAAGACTTCTACTTTTTTTGTTAACTAAAAGTAACTAGTGTCAAAATATGATTAAAACTATATTGTTTCAATAATAGTCTGAATTTTTTAGGGAATGACTTAAAGAGGTTCTATGCATTATAAATTCCCTTTTGGCTATTTTCAACCCATTTGATATCAGCGATGAAGCATAACCGAAATTATTTGCTTGAAATTGCCTCTAATACTTTTGACTATTTTCAACCCGTTTGATATCAGAGATGAAGCATAACCCAAATTATTTGCTTGAAATTGCCTCTAATACTTTTGACTATTTTCAACCCGTTTGATATCAGAGATGAAGCATAACCCAAATTATTTGCTTGAAATTGCCTCTAATATTGTAAAAATAACCAGGTTTTGTTACTTATTTATTAGTTAATACCCGCCATCAGATTGCAAATCCATTATGATTACCACATAAAAGTACCGGACTTTGTTTTTTAATAAGAAGTTAGTACCCAGCGGTCTCCAACTTCTCTTCTTTGTTTTCGCATAGAAGCATTATGAAAGAGCCTTCGATCATCCTCACATTTGACAGCTCCTGCTGCAGCTCTTAAAGCTGTTCATAAAATAAATAAGAATCAAAGAAGCAACAAAAGGTACTGAAGTGTAAATCCAAATTCCTAACACAACTCAGTAGTGCAAAGAGAAAGAGGGGAGAGGACGAAGTAATAGAAAAGCAAAACAAAAGTTGAACTGTATGTTACCATGATTAGGTATTAGAGATCCAGTCCCAACTTCAGCATCACAGACAGTGCATCTACCCTGAGATGTAAAAGTTGTTTTCTGTCATTCTTAGGTACTAGCTGGATGTAAATATGTAAAAAAGAAAATATAGTGCTTAAAAGCTGAAGAACGCATAGGATATTTAGTGACAAGAAAACTTTGCTTAATATTGAAAAAACGAAAATGGTTACTTTTAATAAAAATTTATGACCATTCATGAATTTCAAAACAGAACTGTTCTCATCTACATTCTAGTTTATTTAGAAAACAGATGTTTCACCTTACCCAAAAAAGGATCTTTCACCTACCGTGTCTATGACCTTCTTAAGCATCAGGCCGCCAAATGAATGCCCGCATGGCACAAGCATAGCATCTTCGAGGAATGCACCACTAAAGCAAGTACCAAATGCATTAAATCCATTATATCTTGTAAAACACATAATTGTGATAAGCCTATATTCTAGTATCAGCTGACCATGTGTACATTACCAGATCAAATGAAATGAAGCAAGTTAGCTAATTTTTCACCAGTTCTTACATCGTAACAGAAGCAAGCAGACACATATATAAAGGAATAAAACAAAGATGAAGAATTATTAGAAAGAAGGAACTTACGACAATGGATCTGAGAGGACACTTCTCAATGACTGTTCTTTAGTGGAGTTTTTCCAACCTGTCTGCAGTTGAGATCCCACTGTGAGGCATTTGTCTTTTAACAGCTTGATAATCCAACTTTATCAGGCCAAACCAGAACAACTATCACCCAAACCCTTTATAACAATAAAAGACTTGCTAAAATGTGACAAAATTATGAAATTGGGAAAAGGGTGGGTCCATAGAATGCTGATATAAGTCCAATTTAATGTGAGGATTGACTTACATAAGCATTATCAGAGGGGTTACACGGTACATGATCTTCATCAGCAGAAAGATCGTCCATAAACTGGCTTACAGAGATTGGTACATAGCTCTGAGGGATCACATGACCAGCTGCTCTAATTGGAGAACAGTCTAATATGGCATTGCTTTGTGGTATGAGCCTAAATGCCAATGATGACCTACAAAATATATGTGGATAAAAAGGTTGAATTTTTATTATGTCTATATATACAAAAAGAAAAAAGAATATTCCAATAAATAATCATTTTGTAGATGTACCGTCCAGCATTAGCAGTGGCAGGAGTGTGATCGGTTGCAGCCCTATATGAAGCAGCTGGGTGAAGGCCGGCAGTGGCATGACTGAGTGCCCTTCCTGTCAATAGCAAAAGATCCCCAGGGGCTGAACTGTAATCTGCCAAGTACCAACGCCCATTGGGATCGCGAACCTTAGGTAACAAGTAAAACAACCAATGAAACAAACAACTGAGAGTCAGAAAACATACAGGCAAGATGGGTGGGCAGTGGAAACGGGTCATTTTTATTTAGGCCCACAAACACTTTTTTGTCAAATAAATTGAATATCACACTAATAAATATTGAATTTACAATAAACAAAATTATTAGTTTATTACATTTATAAATCTAAATCTTTGAACAAAAACAATTTAGGATGTTATATGCATTGAATAGACTATGGGTGACTTCCAAGTTCTAACCTATTTAATTCATTTGACCGTTCCATTTTCGCTTAACTTGTTTTATTTAACTTGGCCAACCCAAATCTATTCATTCATTAGTAAATGGGTTAAATTTTCCACTTCTACCCAAAAGAAATGGAGCTTGCTGTTTTAGCACAAGGGATCAGAATTCATCACAACTGAAGTGTCATCTTATAAAAATATACCTGCAGACCAGGGGTGTCTGAACTAACCAATGTTAATAATCCTTTCTCACTTTCACTATTTGTCGTGATGTTCCCACCACCAATGGCACCTTTTCCCTTCTGCAATGATGTGTGCAAGTAGGACGCAACAAGTACTGATGATGACACCTCATTAGCAGGTAAGGGGTTGTCATCAAGTAAATGGTTAAAAGCACTGAATTAAGTGTAAGTTTGAGCATATATTAGTGAAGTACATGGAGAAAAGGAAAAAAAAAGTAAGATACAGCAATAAAAGAATACTTGAACTCATGATCATGGTTCTTACTCGTTTCGTAGACGAAGGTGCCTAGCCATTGCACATAAAGAAGCACGAGCAGCCTTCCCCATGCATCTGAAGACATCTGCCATGCATGGTGGAGATGAATCCATATCTTCTAAAGCCCTGTAACATGACTCTTATAACATTGAATGTGCCAAACAATATGCTTGAATGAGTATACAGAAGTTAAATACACAGACACGCATATAAAGAAGTGAAAAACACTTAGAAGTGGAAAATGGGTGGATAGAGGGACATAAATGGGTAGGTTTGGGTAAGTCTTATTGTGGGTCAAAACAGGTTGAGTTAGTCAACCTGCAAACAATCAAACACATTTCCTTGAATATTTATTTTGCAACATAACGAAATCACCTTAAAGTAATCACTTACTACCAGTTGCAACATATTTCTCAAGAATTATCAAAACAACGATAGAATGAAAACACTTACTAGAGCAGTACTGCATTACTGATTTAAAACGACACTGAAGATAGTCGTTGGATGTGTAATAAGCAAAGCAGCTGAAACATATACTGAGCCTGCTAAAATAGGGCAAGTCCCAGAAGGCCTTTTGATGTCTATGGAGTATGTAATATTATCCCCAAAAAAATGGTACCAAGCATTTTACTCTACTTTGACTACAAAGCTAATATTCTAAATTTCTAATGGGGCAGAGAAATGGCAATCAACACAAAGAAGTTTCCATTAATTTAGTAAAGTATTCACTAACCATTATCAGGCATTCATAAGACCGGAATTTCTAAACTAAAATTATTCGTTTCTACAATATTACAAAAGAAGTAGCAGCAAGCAGCAATGTACATTAGCAGGATTAATGGCTAGTCAGATAATCACAGATTTTATGATGCAATGCACATAATGTGGCAAGCAAAACCTCATTTACCAATTTCTACAATCTGATACTATGACAATAGGGCCACAATGCATCCAAGAAACCAACAAATTCCATGCTAATATGAAAAGGATATAAATGTAGAAACACGTACCTTCCTGCCCTGTACTTATAAAACCCATTATTACCATTACTGCAGCTCCAATTTCCACCATTTTGACCCCGAGTCCTAAAATACAATCGGGCCGATTCCAACCCGCACCTCATCAGCGCTCCTTCTTCAGTTCCCAATTCAATCACCGCGGCGTTGTGCCTCGTAAGTGAACAAGATAAGGCCTCCACCGCTCTCAAATAAGAATCCGTTGGCGCACCGTCGTAGGATACAAGGTCCGAGAGCCTTACTTTCGCAAGCGAAGATGAGGATGGCATGATCACGGCGGGCTCTCCGGTAGGGTGAGCAGCGGAGATCGGCGTGACAATATGGCTGGGCTGTTGGCGCTCGGATGCTAGAGAGATCGGCGAAGGGACCTGTTTCTGCTGCATGCTGTTGGCGTTGGCGATAGTAGTAGTAGTATGTGATGATCTAATAGAGGAAGATGATGGAGGAGGAGGAGGAGAGCTGATCGGCATCGATGCAATTGCAGTTGTCTGCTGCTGGTGATGATGCATCATATTGATCTCGACCATTAATCATATCAGTTTGCCTTTCTCAGAAGCTGATGGAAGAAGGAAGAACGAGAAGAAGAGAACTAGGGTTTTCTTGTGCTCAAATTAGCGCCGTTTGCTTTGCCAATAAGGTCATATAGAGGTTTACTGTTTCAATGGCGTAGCCGTCGTACATAGCGGTGGAGGGGAGAGGTTGACGGCGGTGTTGGTGCTTTGATATGCCAAATGAACCACCACTTTGAAACGCCGATTGCCGGGGGTATTGCTAGTTGACAGGGGTGTGTTTAGTACGGCCAAAACTATTATTGTCATAAAATAAGTTTTAATCCCTCGACTCTACCTTTTATAAAACTTAATTCTTAAATCAAGTATATTAGTATATTTTAAAAGTAGTTTAACTCTTAAACTTTTTTAATAAATGTATTAATTCATAAACTTGCTATAATTTATTGTTTTAGTCATTTGATCTTCGATAGGAGGTTAACAAGCTTTTAAAGAGCATTTTAATCCCTAAGCTTAGGGATGAAATGGAGTTGAGCCAAATCCAGTCAGACTCTAAATCGACTCGGCCTCTAAAACTTGAGCCGATGAAGATTAAATAACCGATTGGTTAGTGGTCACCGGTGTTCGACGATCTACAGATTCACGAATCTTACCTAGAAACTCGAAAACAAAGATAAAGATAGAGAAAATCGAAGATGTGCAATCATCAAAATAGTCGATTATATGAACCCGTGAGTTCAATCGAAATATTATCGGTGATATCCAAGGAGTTAGCAATGGGACTATGGTCCGTATATGAGTTTTCATCAATCAATTCCTTGAGAATAAGTGTTTCTATTGATAGGATTGATCGAGGTTCACCGTTGATACAGTAACATGTATTATTGATTTAGACTAGTGATAAAATAAACAAGGTAAAATAAGATTAAGGCTTAAATTATCTAACAAAAATTATGTAAGGATTATAATGTTCATTAAAAAGGTTTGGAGGTTAAACCATTTTCAAGTCTTAAGTTTTGAGATTAACACATATTTTACTCTAAATTTTGTTAACTAATTTCTTCTTTTTTTTCGATGTTCAAAAAATAAATTAATTTCTTTTTTTAACCAACAAGTTAACCTTTAGATTAGCGTTGTTGAAACCGGTTAAATTGGTTACCAACCTTATTTTTATTGACCGGTTAAAAGTTAACTTCAGAAACCAGCTTGTGGGATTTAAAATTGATTGAAGAATATTAATGCGTCACAAGAAGAGACAAATGCCGAAGAAGGTTTACCAAGTGTGTCGGATTTATGCTTTGCTTACGGTGTGTGTTGTGGATATATGTGTCAGGGGAGAAAATTTACAATTAGTGTGTGTCTGTGTGTGCGTGTTTTGTGTGTGTTAGATCTATGCATCATATTCATGTGTGTCGATCTAATCATGAAAATCATCTTGCTTTTCAGTTTCAATTCCTAATGCTAATTTTGATTTTTTGTTGCTCCAACTCAAACATCATATCGAGTCTTTGCCACCACCACCATCTCCAACTAATTCCTATTTCCCACCACCTCCACGATCTCCGACCACCATATCTACTATCCAAAAAAACACACTTTCTAAGGTTCATTCGACAATATCAACAACCAAAACTATAAACCTAAAATCTCCATTCGTATATGAAATACTAATATCGCGATTTCTAGATATATATTTTAATGCGATATTTAATTGTTTTTGATTAAAAATCATAGAAATATGTTTTATATATGTTTAATATCTTTAAATATTATTTCCAGGTTTAAATTTCGGATCTATGATGATAAACATGAAGAAAAAGGATAAAAATCGAAGATAAATATGAAAATCCTGAAAATCTGCGCGTAGCTGGGCGATCCATGCCGCGATCGCGGCGCGAAGTCGCTATTTCAGGCATATATATATTTTCGATTATTTATTCGGTTTAGCAGCTTTGGGTTCCGACTTTTGGACCCTAAATCATCAGAAAACACCATAGAAGAGCAGAGGAAGCTTGGAGCAATTGCTTGGAAGGATTGAAGCTCAAAAGTGAAGATCAAGAGAAGAATCATTCGGCTTTTACGGTTTTTAATGTTCTTTCTCATCATGTTCATCTATGTTCTTAATTTCCAGATCTTATATATGAACATTCTTGGCTAGATCTTTTGTTTTCCTCCCTAGAGGAGATGAAACTCATGTAATGACTTAGTTTAATTCATGGTTTGTGATGCTTAATTCATGTTTGTTCTTAGTTTAGCCTAATCTATGTTTATCCATGCTTATGAATCTGTTTTGATTGCTTAGAATCTGATTTTTATGTTTTGAGAGACCACTTGAATCATAAAGTTTGAATCTTGATTGTCTATGACCAATAGATGATTAAAAAATAATGATTAACCAAATCCTATGTTTTGAGCAATTAAAGTTAGAATCTTTTGCATGTGATGTCCATATAATGAACTTTATATGTTAGTTTGATGTTTTGTTGATCATACAAGCATTAAGATTAGGGCTTAACTTGTTAATCGAATTAATTTGCTAATTAAACTAGTTAATTGCACTTTTGACCATAAATATAATTAATTAGGGTAGTTAGACGATTATGATCGGACCAAGGCTGTAATCACTTGAGAAATCGATGCATGAATATTCTGAGTATCATTAGCTTTATTTGCCATGAATGATTGCCATGAAAAGAGTGGAATTGAATCTGGGGAGGAAACATCTTCATTATTATTAATTCTCCGAGTTATTTGCTTTCTTGTCTTCTTTGTATGTTTTTAGTGCTTTTAGATTGTCTAGTGGTTTGAGTTGGTTGCAAGTTCATTTTTACAACAAATCCCCCATTTAATTGCTTTCTTTATTTTCTTGTCATTAGTTTAGATTAATTTAGTTTATTCTCTAAATTCTTATAATTATTATCAAATCACTCACGTTCCCCTTGAGTTCGACACCCGTGCTTACTATTATATTATAAAAACCGATTAGGTACACTTGCCCATTCGTGTCGTTTTTTGGTACAAATTAACACGGATTTATAAATTCAAAACTAGTACGTAAAACGCACATCAAATACATTTGATGAGGTCAAGGCATCCACCACCAACACCTAAACCTAAAAAACATATTCAATGGAAAAACATCTAACCTGAAAATACCCCGTGTTGAAATATATAGATTACATAGAATAAATCATCCCTTAAGTATATTCAAACCAAATTAGGAGTGCAGGATTTGAAAGAAAACACACTTATCTAAATTTGGAACACACCCGGTGGTTAAGGTTACAGAAGCCAAGATTCAGCGGTTGCGGAGGTTAGACCTTGAGGTAAAGGTTAGGGTATGAGAGAGAGAGAAATGACAGAAACATTAGAAATTTTAAATGAAAAATAACTAAACCCACAACTAAATCTGTATATATTTAATATAAAAATTCTAGATGTTTCTACTTTATTTTTTATCCATTTTATTCTTTTATTCAATCACAAAATACGAAATAAACAGTACTTTTTTTTCGTTATCTCATTTTCTGATTTGGGTAACTTAGTGAGCATGAAGATTTAACTGGTGATACATAATTTTTCATTTCATATATATTTTTAAGATAAAAAAGAAAGTGTAAGTCGTTGAATCCAGGGGTGAGCAAGAAAAACCGAAACCGAACCAAAAACCGAAAAAACCAAACCAAAAAAACCGAACCAAAACCAAAACCGACGGTTTTGGTAATTTAAAATTATAAAAACCAATTTTTTCGGTTTGGTTTGGTTTTAAGTTTTAAAACTGACCATAAAAACCGAACCAAACCGAATTGAAGGAACCGAACCATTTAAAACCGAACCGAACCGAACCGTTAAGGTTAAGGGGCATACTTGTACATTTATTTATCAATTCAATATAACTCAAATGCCTTACCTTCCCCTTGTTTTTACTTTTTCCCCAAAAATCTCAAATCGGCACTCACTATCCAACAGTCGACATACCAATCGCTCGAATCTTGAAGATCAAATCGATAGACCAAACTTGAATTTTAAATCGACAGACCAAATTGACTCTTTAATATTTATTCTTCGAAGTTTGAAACTAGAAGATCTCGATGGAAGTTTGAAATTAGAAATGTCGACATACCATACGACGGTGTTCGCTCTTCCTTCGTCGAGTGTTGTGACAAAAAATTTGGAAAACCAAAAACCGAAAAACCGAAAACCAAAAACTGAATCAAACAGAATGGTTTTGGTTTTGGTTTTTCAAAAACCGAAATTTTCAATTTAGTTTCGCTTTTACCCCAAAACCGAACCAAAACGAATCGTGCACATCCCTACTTGAATCCAACCTACACGATTCGAACCATTTTGACGCGTGAAGTCACAGATGAATAGATTGCGTCACGCAAAATGTGGTTCGTGATATTAACGGTCGTGATGAATTAACGTCTTCACCAATCACCACAATATTAATATCCTCCTTCTTCTTCCACTTCGCTTCCCAATCTCTCTGTCCCATGACCAGCGACGCTCACAATTTCATTAACCTCCCCACTCCAGATTCACTCTTCCTTTCAGATTGCTGATCTCCAATCTTCTTTCTAGGTTCGTTCTCATCATCCTTACCAAAATCCACTTTGAATTTAACTATGTTCCACTTTTCTCTATGTAAAATTTATGTTAGTGGGAACGTGTCGTTGATTCAATACAATCAATCATCAGGTGATTATAGCGTGTTTGAAATGTTCACAAGTGATTATCATTGAACGATGTCGCTTAATCGAGAAATTAGGAGTTATGTTTACTTATTGCTTTACCAATTTACTGAAGAAAAATGTGTGACTCCTGGTTGGCTATAGGCAAATTTTGGTACCAAGTGTGCGGCCTGTTCCGTTTCGATAATCGTAGTTCTGACATGAAATGGAGGTCGAATTTAGTAATTATTAATTGGATTTTCATGCATAACATGATAGTATATTACTAGGTTCTTGAAGGAAATTCTGCCTCTTTGCATGAGAGAATGTGGGGACAAAAGAAAGGGGTTAACTGCCTGTGTTAGTTTTCTACTTTAGCTGCTAGATAGGTCAGCAGTGACCAATACAATGAAAAAGTTGAATCACAGTATTACTTGAGTGACTTATTAGCAACTTTCCCAAAGTTTAGTGACCTGCTATAAATTAGTAGATATAGAGTATTGACCTTGGTAAAATGTGAAAGTATAAAGCTAATACAGCAATCAACCCCAATAGAAAGGATGATAATTAATGTGTGACTAAAATAAAGTTTATGGTAAGTATATTACACTATGTGTTTTGAATGTGGATATATATGTCGTTTTTCTTGGTCATATGTTACAAATCTAGCATCCAAGCTTGATATAAAGTAGAAATCTACAAAATTGCTTTACAATGTTACAATATATGCAGGAGCAGCCCTATTTATGGTTTTCACACACAAGAGTGTCTTTTATAGTTGACTTCTGAAGATAATCAAGGCTATTACCTATTTTTTTTTTTTAAATTCCACAAATCACATCAATTTTTGCATTTGTAAAGTGGTCTATAGTATTTACTATGAAAGTTAGAAGGTTTATCTAGTTTTTCGTATTAAATGATAGTACTCTTGCTTGAACAACATTTAAGAGATGGGAATTCACGATTAACTAGGGATATAACATAAAGGAAGAACAACCATAATTTGAAGTGTATGGAGTATGGCAGAGAGATACAAATATAGCTATAGATATATGGTGGAGTGGCTTGTACAGCATTGCCATGTTCTTCCGATTGTAAATCGCTTTATCTCTTTTAGTTCTTCCTTATGATATCTTCTGCAGCAATGATATCTTATAGCATGGATCGATTTCTCAAAGTTGCTTTAAGTCGAGTGTAGTTCTTCATATGCTAATTGGAACTTCTTCGTGCTCTGAACTTATAAAATGTTGATGGGGCTTGGGAGATACCATATGTGAAATAGCAAAACTAAGACTCGCAGGTAAGAATACACATACAAAGTGTATTTGATTATTGACAGTCTTCAATGGCTGCTAATGGGAGTATATTTATATGAACACTCATCACCTTATAATCCACAAGGTCTTGACGAATAATCAGTGGTTTGTATGTATTTATTTATATATCTTTTTTGTTTTGTTTTGTGCAGAATATGGTAGGTGTTCAGGCCAGCCTTCCTTGTACTTGGTCATTTGGAGGTAAGGAGCATGTTTTGAGAGGACGATGTCGTAATTTCCCATGCTTGAGTGACTCAGGTTTAGGTTCTTCTGGCAGTAAATCATTATTTTTCCAGAGACAGTGCTTTGTACATGGTTCATGTATAGGTAAACGTTGGCAACCTATTTGTTCTAGTAAGATCGATGATGATGCAAACAGAAATGAATCTGGTGACGATACAAATGAGGACGAATCTTTTAAAGGTGATACTGGACCAGTAAGTATATACATGTTTCCACCTTCTTCCAACCCTTAAAAATAATGTCACATTATTAATACATGGTTAAGATAAAGCTATCATGTTATATGTTTCGGTACATAAAAAGTACAAAAAATTTGAGCTCCTTTACAAATAAGAACCTCTTTCTTGTCTTAAAACAAGCTATAATTTGTTTGCATGTGTTTACTTTACAATCTTATAATTTAAAATTATTCAAATAAGAAGCTAGTTGTTTCAAGTTACCCACAAATAAGGATGTATGGATCCTCGATATCGAGTAGGTGTAGAAGAATCATATATCCATGCAGCATGTTGATATGCCTAACCATGCAGCATGTTGATATGCCTAATCATATATTCAGGCTGTTTGAATATCGCTAAGGATTTTGTTGAATATGTTCATTTAAAGAGTATTTTTCACTTATTTTTCAGTTGTCTTGCTATCATCCTTGCTGGATTTAATACGTACCTGACTTGTATACACACTTATACATACGCACATCTTAGCCGCAAAGATTATTTTTTCATTTTACAGGTTAACAATGAAATCCTCAGAGAGAATCTAGAAAGAATTATTGGTGTAGATGATTCTGCTTTTTCCGGGATTGATCTGGCAACACTTATTAGGAAGAAATATGGACGATCCTATGATGTTCAACTTATAAAGAAGGTACATGTACATGCTTTACTTAGTTCTGTTATTAACCGCTAATAAATGTTACAATAAGTTGAAAAAAGTTCTTCCTCTCTGGACGTTAAACGAGTGAAGTTGAAGAAGCTATTCATAGTATGTTTTATTTTTTATTTTTTTTTATAGAGCTATAGGATTTGAATTTGATAATTACAGAAGCTGTTATTAGCTAGTAATCTTTTCGAACAGAGATGTGTGCGTGGAAGAATGCTTTGGCTTCTTCAATTGATTTTTTCTGCTAATGTTTACCATGTTATCAGATTATGGACTTCTTTTTTGTTTGGTGTACTTCCAAAACTGACTAGAGTTGGGTTACATGATTTGATCTGTACATGGTTGTGAAAAGTATGGCTTCGGACTTGGGATTTCAGTCAAGTCAAAGTATAGAAAGACAAAGTAATACTGAACATACATATAAAATCGAGTAGATGCAGAAAAAGAGTATCTTGTATAGTTGAATATGGATGTTAATTGTATTCTTTCATGCATCATGTTAGAGTGATTTGGATTTTAACGGATCTGATTGGATTATGACTTGAACCAAAACGAAGTGAACAAAACCCGATTGCCAAAATCAACGGGATAAGTGTTTGAATTAGGCTGAGGGCCGTACACGACTACCTGTTTTCTTAATCCTGTTTCACTTGTTCATGAGCTTGGCCCGTTAGTTGCTAGGGTTCACAGTTATATATATATTCCTAGCTAGGGTTTTCAATGTATCACTTTGTAAAACAGTCGAAAAATAAGAATTCTCTCTGGTTCTTCGACTGAATCACGTAAATTCTTTGTGTTGTTTTCTTGCTTTCTTGAATTTCATTGCCTAACACATCATCTAGTAAAGATGCTTATAAAAATGCACCCTCAAATTTCTTGAAAAGAAAAGTAAAAATTAAAAATGCAGACTTAAATTTAATGTCAGTTACTGCTATATGATTAAATTGAAGGCTGTGGAATCTTCGGCTAATTAGCTGACACAGACACTCTTTATAACATTTTAATGTCATATGGTGCAGGAATTCATGGGTAAAAATCTCCTTGCAATGAATGTAATGTGGAAGTACATGGAACAGGTAAGCTGCTGCCTATCCTTATAAAAATTTGGTTGCACAGGGAGCTAGGACCATATGTTATATATGATTTGCATTTTAAAATACATGTAATCTGAAGAAAGAGTTATGAAGTAAAATAAGAGAGCTTAGAATTTGGTTCTATTCTTTACATCACAGTTACCTCATTACACAACTGTATGCTATGTCTAAATCCCATAAGAAAACATACAATTACGAAAATGCCCGCAATTAATACAAGGGAAAGTTCAAAACACAGTTTAATAACGACACTTGATACAAACCTTTTGGTCTTATGAGAGATGGCAAAATAATGGCTTGTAATGTTTATAAGCATTAAGGGATAAGAGCTTAAATCAAGAGTTTGACTTTGCTTATGGATTTGACCAACAGAGATCTTTCCCTTTAACCGAAGAAGAGTATTTGTTGAGGCTTGATGATGTGGCAAATACATTGAAATGCTGGGGAGCTGTCTCTCATATTCGGAACAGTCTCGAAAAGTTGAAAGAACGGCCTCGAATCGGAAAGGTACTTTTTTATCTTTCCTATCTCATATTTTAAAGAGTTTAGTAGTCTTGGGCTCATATCAAGCTTGCCAAGCTCAATGCTGCTGTTTGCAAGATGGCATGTGATATGGAGATGAGTTGGGTAGGTAGTCAAAATCGGGTCCGCTATATTTAAAAACTTGCAAGCACACTAATAATATAATCACATACTTTAAGAAAGCAATTCTATACTTCCAATATTATTATTTTACTAGATCTTAAAACGGAATAATTTATATAAGTAACGCAACATAAAGTGAGCTATATGTCATGAATGGTTCAGGCGGTGAGCATCTTTATAGACATGGATGAGTCGGGAGGGCGTACAAATGAATGGATATACAAGTAGGATAACATTGTGAATACGCCATACTTGAATCTAGTGATCCCTAAAGCATCAGTAAAAAAGGTAATGAAGGGATGGTGTTTGTATATTTTGTATATTTTCCTGTACTGAATCTTCCTAGATTACAAATTTTAAGTTCAGAAGCAATGTGATTTTGTCATATTCTTTGCAACTAATATATCATATATCTCTCGTGTTCAACTCGACCATCTAAGTGATAACGCAATTAACACGAGTTTTATGAAAGATTCAATGGTTTGTACAAATTTCTGCAGGAAAAATGTTATGACAACCAGCAAAGCTAGATATGTGAAATAGTTCTTGTTTTGTTCTTTCTTTTTATGCCTTGCAAGCCAATAAAGTAATTATCTACTGTTTTAGGTAGGCATTTGCTAGGGTTTCCATATATAAAACAAACCATCCCTTTGTAAGTATACATTAACACACAAGACAATAAATTTTCATAACTATACCACCAGGCAAAAGTTACAGTTCTTTTCTCATTATTGTTATCAATATTAATATTATTATCATTAAATATTCATAAGTATACGACCAGACAAAAGCTACACTTTTTCTCTAATTATTATTATTATTATTATTATTTTGTCTTAAAAAAAGCACGTGATACACGGTTAGACCAAACTAGAATAAAAGATTTGACCAAAATAGTAGTCTAAGAAGTTTCTGTAAAATCTTGACCATTGATGGGCAAGACTGTAAAAGATTGCCCTAAGCTTATATTAGTTACAATTTGACCACTATAGTTTCACAACATTATCATATGCATGCTTCATGGATATATGGTTGATGATCACAATGGTGAATTCATAAAGTTATTTTACTGGTTGCTTGGCTTAGAATCAAAACCTTAAAGATTAGCGATCATTAAAGCAGTTTAAAAAACACCAAAATAATATATGATTTCAAGAAAAAACTTAAAATAGCCTATCATTTACATTAAATAAAATAAAAAACAGCACTACCTTAAAAACATCATTAAACAGCCCAAAAATATTCTCAACACTCACTTAAGACATAATTTTTTAGAGTTACAATTCTGGTAACCGTGGTTTGCACGAAGTTATAGATTTTGTCCATATGCTTCAAAAATTATGACATCGATCTTATGATCCACCTTTCGTTTTAATATTGGTTCCTATTGCACTTAAATTGAAAAAGACTTTAATTTATTCTTTTATTTTAAGTTTATACGTTTAAATATTATGATAAATACTTAAATATAAAATGGTTATTATTAAAAAAGTTTAAAAAGAAAAATAAAGCATACCACACTAGCCCACCCTTCTATTTAATTCCTCATCAGATATTTCTCTCTCTCTCTCTCCCTTACCACCTCCTCCCGGCCATCACCTGAAACTTTTTCCGGCCAACTTCCTGGATGTGGCTAGCGGTGACTACTAGAGAGAGGAACAAGAGAGAGAGAGAGAGAGACGGTGAAGGGGGCGGGGACTATATTTTGAATTATTAATCTTTTTAATAATAATTTTTTTATCAACTAGAATTTAGGAAAACTAATGAAAATAAATTGTATGGGAATTTGTGTGTTTTTAGTGCACAAGAGTCTAGCATCACAAGAGAATCTAAACTGAATCTAAACTATAAGGACAAAGTGTCGTTATCTTTTAAACAGAGGATTAAATATATAATTTTATGTAAACCATATAGATAAAAAGATGTAATTAACTCTTTACTTATCTTCTATATATATCTTCTAATATATATAAAAGACTAATTTGAAAAAAATTATTAGATGATCTTGACCCTTCATTTAATAAAAGATTTAATCGTAGCCGTTAATTCCTTTAATTCTAGAACTTTGATTTTGACTTTTTAGAGTCAAACTAATGTGAATTAAATTAAGATAACCCTTAATTAAATCAATGATAAATATAAGTTATCTTTTCTTTAATTTAAGAAATTAAGCTATATACGGTTATTAAAGTTTTTTAAGTTTGATTTGAATTAATTATATTTATTATAAATTGGGTTAATTTAATTTTTTTTAGATATATACGTTTTAAAAATTAGAAATAAGTTCAGATTTAAATTAATTATATTTATCTATCTAACTAATTAATTATATTTTTTAGATATATACGTTTTAAAAATTAGAAATAAGTTCAGATATATATTGTTTTAGATCCTGGTTAGTTCGTGTGGTTCATGGTTAGTTCGTGGTTTTTGGGTATCGTGGTTAGTTGTCGCTTGTAATGCTTTTGCATCTTGCAAAAGCAATAAAACTCTGTAATTGTTTTTGTTATGGTATGGTATTTGCCTTTCAAAAAAAATAAAAAAATAAATTGGATTTACTTATCGCTGGTCATGCCGTCTTGAGATTGACGCCGTTTGTCGTCATTTTTTAACCACATTTTTTTTGCGTTTTATAAGTATTTAATATCGTTTATTAGTGTTTAATATTTGTTACTTTTTATTAACCAACCCGTGTGTTACACGGGCATTTAACTAGTATCTATATATAAGGAATGCAAATTTTTAAAAAATAATCATAAATTGAGTCTTAATTAACCAATCATAAACTTCAATTTCAAAATTATTCCATTCTCAAAACAATTTTGGAAAGATTAAAAATCGTGGATATGAGTAATTTGAATTCAATTATAAATCTATTGGGAGAGGGTTGGATGAAAATTGTGAGGGGGTTTTATAAAACATATGAGAGGGTTTAAGAAAATGTGAGGGGTTTTATAAAAATTGTATACTAATTTAATTAATTATAAGTTGTTTATAAATTATGTTTAGTAACTTGTGATATATTTTGTTTAGAGAAAAAATAATTATATATTTACGACCGTCTCATTTTTATCTACGTTTTGGTATAAATTTTATTGTAATGTAATATGACACTTTTTTGAAATTAGTATATTCTCATCACAAAGGTGATATTTCATTTACTGCATTATTTTTATTTGAAAATTTTAATATCTCAAATACATTTCCGAAATACCCGTGCGTGCACGGGTCAACAAACTAGTTAAATATGCTAAAGACATATTAATATTATATAATCTAGAGTTAATTGTCCAAATGGTCCTTTAACTTAGGGGTTTCTGCCATTTTCGTCCTTTAACTTTAAAAGTGGTAAAAATCATCCTTTAACTACCATTTTCATGCCATTTTAGTCCTTATTAACCGTTGCCGTTAACTTTCTCAGTTAAATCAGGGGTTGTTTGGTCATTTATCCATTTTTTCTAACTTTTTACCATTTTTCTAACTTTTTACCATTTTTTAAGTTTTTATTAATTAAAATAATATTTAATCCTTTTTAATTTAATACATATATTCTTTCTCACCAAACCCTATGTATTCTCCCATCTCTCACTCTCAATCTCTTTGGTCTCCCTTGATAAGCACCGTCCCACCACCACCTCGAGCACCGCCACGGCCAACGGTCACCACCACCGCCGGACACTGTATCCAGATCTGTATCTCTCTCTCTCTCTCTCTCTCCCCAAGTATACCACATTACCACCCCACCGCTACACTCCCCACCACCGTCATACCACTGCTTCTCCTCATCGCAACCGCTGCCCCGTAACTCTTGACGCCTCTCGATCTGTCTTCAACCCCCGTCAAACCACTGCTTCTCCTCATCGCAACCACCACCACCACCAACCAAACACCTCTCGATCTGTCTTCAACCCCCTGCTTCTCCTCATCGCAACCGCCACCCCGTAACCCTTGATGCCGCGGTCATCGAAGATCCCTGTCTTCAACGACCAACTCCGTAATCGAAGATCTGAACACCACCGTCATCTTCATCCGAAGCCACCGCCTGCCTCTCTAATCTCTTTCTCTATCGCACTCCAAGAAACCCTAGCAACCACCATCGATGCAAGATCTGCACCCCTAGGGTTTCATTCCGTCCAGATCCAGATTCAAGAAAATTAGAAAACCCGAATCCAATTATTTCAAGAAAACCCGAAATTCCATTCGTGATTTAACGTACGCGTAATTTTGTTTGAAAATTAGAAAAAGTTCAGTTCAGGAAGTGGTTGCTGGTGGTGGTGGTGGGTGGTGGTTTACAGTTGACTATATGAGAGAGAAAAAGAAATAGATGACTTTGACTTTTGACTTTGACATAGATGACTTGGAACTTTGACTGACTTTGACTCTTAATTATTAAATAATTTATAAAATGACTAAAAATAAAAAATAAAACAATAAAATATAAATATAAGGGTAAAATGGTCATTTTACCTATTTTAACGAAAAAAGTTAACGGAATCTGTTAATAAGGACCAAAATGGCATGAAAATGACAGTTAAAGGATTATTCTTACCACTTTTAAAGTTAAATGACGAAAATGGCAGAAACCCCTAAGTTAAAGAACCATTTGGACAATTAACTCTATAATCTAATAATTATCAAGAAGTGATTTGACATTATGAATAGTAACTTTTAAATTAATGTATATATATATATTATAAAGCTGAATAAATTACCTATATGTAAAGATGGCCCAGTGGTGTAGCAAGATGAAAATGACACTCAAACCCTGGGTTCGACCCTGCAAACTTTTTCTACTTTTTTTTATTGTTTACATCGCTTGCTACCTGACACATGGTTTCCACTTCTTCTTCTTTTTAATTTTGATTTTATTACTATTATTGTAGTAACATAACAACAGGATTTTTTTTATTTTATTTAAACGTACGATTTGTTTGATTTATTATATGTTTCTTATGTAACTTTTAATATATAAGCTAGAAATTAGACTTTTTTATTCTATATTTTAAATGGTTATATGAAATGCTTTTGCAGTGGCAAATCTAGAATAAAAAATCATATAGTTCTCTAATTAAGTTAAACTGATAAAAATGAATGAGTCAAGTATATTTGAGTCGGTTCGGATCATTACAACTAAAAAAATAAGCATATACCTAACGAAGATATTTACGAAATTGTACCCGGTGAGGTCGGGTATACTTGAAATATTTGCATAATTTTAGAAGGGTTAAGCTATTGATATAACATGTATGTATAAGAGAGACGGGATACATTTAATAACACCCTGCATCATCCCTAGTTATATCCTAAAAAAACATTTACGTCTACATCTAATATAATATTAACCCAACATTTATTGATTTGTCAAATCTCATTCTAAAATACGGACAATTAGCACTTGGTTGGGCTATTGACTATTAGTTTAAAGTATAAGTTGGTTGAGTTATTGACTTGTTTTGCATTGTGTTATTTTATAAGAAAATAAATTTGGGTCTTACAAATTTTAATGTATTATATCTTCTACTTTATTAACGGTCTATTCTCGAGTTATTTTATAGAGGGGAAGGAAATGAGTGGGAAGGGAGGAGAGGAAATAGAAGGATGGAAAAACTCCCCCTCCCAATCATCCCAAAAATGAGAGGATAGATTTTACTCAGAAAACTAGCAAAATTGCACCTCCCAAACCCTCCAAATCCTTTCATTTTCCTCCTAAAAAGATCTAAAGAATACAATTTTTCCTCTCATCCCTTCCCAATCCTTCCCTTCCCCTCATTAAAAAAACTCGAGAACAGGGAGTAAATACTATAAGGTAGTTCCTATAGATTTTTTAAGCAGTTCCCCAACAAAAGTTTATATAAATTCTAAGAAAAATAAAAAAAATTAGGTCGGTCCTAGGACCCCACCTACCTATCACTTAAATTCGCCCTTGCGCTTTTGTATGAATATTTTTCTTTGGTTGTAAAAAAAATAATGACAATAGTTATATTTGACGTAATATGCACTACGAATTTTGTAAAAAATGAAATTTCATCTTTTTTTATATTATTTATATTTTTTCTTCGAAGCGTAATAAAAATGAGACGGTTATTGAGAAAATTGCAAAACTTTTTATGTTTATGTTAACCTGCCACAACGCGGGTAAATATACACCTCGTATATATACAATTGACACAAGTTTATCATGCGCCATTTCACTATTCATTTATGGGGTTTTCTAATATGCGCTTACCTTTTATATATTAACTAGATGTTCTGATTATTTAATCAAACACTCTAATGGCTCAGTGGTTTAAGTTTTGTTTTGCAAGGGAACGGTAAGGAGTTAGAATCTTATGGTTGAAATTTTGCTTTTTACTAAGTATCCATCCAACTATCTGGAAGAATGTGCCAACCATCTGTTGATTACATGGTCTAGAACTATATGGAAGCACCAAATTTGTGTTGTATTTACTATTTTATTACTTCACTATTTATTATGTTTTTTTTATGTTTATAATTAATATATTTATTTATTACTTCTCTACATATTGTTATTGATATTTTAGTTATTGTAATTAGATGAAAATAATCTTAAATATTAATTAATATATAAATAAAAATATTTTTGATAGAGGCCTATAGTCACATCCGGTGTTTTAGATAAGGCAAATTGCCGAGAAAGATAACCTAAATATCGAAATTTGTCAATAATGGTAACGTACAATTTTTTAGGTCAAGAAAGGATCATAATTTTGTATTCTAACAAAAAATGAAATCTTGACCAATTTTTAGCATGTTATGATACTCTTTTTAATAACAAATTGAATTTTATAATCTCTTTTTTTGCAAAATTAGAATTTACAGCTCTTTTTTTATAATAAATTAAAATTTATAATCCTTTCTCGGCATAAAAAATTACACGTTAACTTTATTGGCAAATTTAGATATATATTATCTTTCTCGGCCATTTGCCCTTTTAGAAATTCTAAGTATATGAGTCCAAACGTATTAATGTACAAAACATGTAGATTTAGAGAAAGAATAGGATAAAAAAAGTCTTTAATTACCGCAACATAGCGCGGATTTATACACTCGTTAGATATACACTTGTTTTTAAGAATACAGTCTTTTAAAATTATTTATTCGTAACATTGGCATGTGATTTAAATTTAAGACCTATACTCATCAAGTTGGCAACTTATATAAATATTACTAGTTTAAATATCCGTGTAAATATGCGGGTAATTTTAAAAATATTATTTTATATTCGTTTATTTAGATATATAACTGTTTTGTACCGACAAAAAAATATTAGAATTTTACGAAAACTAAAAGAATTTTATATTAAATTTAATTGACATATAAGTAATTGATGACAATTTTTACGTTTTAGATGGCCTACCCCTCTTCAACTACACGCTTTATCACACAACTTGACTTATCGTTCGCATGGGCACACTAAAATACATATTCGAGAAAGCCCCTCTCTCTCTCTCTTTCTCTCTTGGGGGATAACAAGTCACAAACAAGCAAAACAACAGGCTAAGAGCTATCTCCCAACAACTCCCTTCTTGACTAAAAGAGAAAGACTGGGCATTCGGGCGGGCTGTCCGATGGTGTGGTGCGTAGTCGGTTTAGTGTTTCATATAATCGTAGACAATGATAAAGAACTTGAAAATTTATTCCTAAATTAATGTAGTGAATACAAAGTTTGAATTATATAATAATTCTAAGACAAATTATATTTATTTTAAACCAAAACCGAATTAAAAATCAGAACTAAGTTGGGAAAGTGATTTGTATGAACTTTTGGTTTTAAATACGAGTTTAGTTCCTAAAAGTATATCACAATCACAAGACTCGAAAACTTGATCCGTCTCTCGAAGCTATCGTATGGTATTCGAAGGATTATCACTATCCTCGAACTCCTTGGATCCACAAGAAAGGAACTTCTTGTAGGAACAGCACTCCGGACTCTTGCGTTTGACAGACTCTAACAACATCTCTCTCGTCACTCGAAGCTCTTCTTCAAGGTGCAGAACACACGCCTGCCACTCTGGAGTCGGCCTCGAGCCGTGAGTACCACGCAGAGAAGATTCCTTCTCAGCTTCAACTTGAGTACGAGATACTTCGTCCTCCACTTGCTTACGAGCATTTTCACTATCAGCTCGCTGCTCAGACATTCTCACTTACTCATAATACACACGAAAACCACACGCAGCACATCACTTACACAACATCCACTAACACGGGGCGCTAGTACACAACATATCACAATCACTTAACACTCACACTCAGCCCCAATTACCCCAACAGGAACACTTAACGATGGTCGGGCCCGAGTTTGAGATCGAATACTTTTACAAGTGCTCGATTCTCTCAAACTTAGGCTCTGATACCTAATTGTAACACCGTGTTTCACGAGCTTAAAATTAGCGCCAATTTAAACTTTTACAACTTATTTATCAAAAGCTGACAGCGGATAAAACCACCATTTACAAATAACAGGTGTTACCACAACTAACAACCTACCATCGGATCACATGCATACAAATAACAATTTGTGTTCCATAACAAAAATACTACAATTACCCACGAGTAACCCCAGCTTGCCAGGCCAACAGTCACTAACCTGCGAAAAAGGGAAATCTAGCACCATTAGCTACAACTAGCTAGTGAGCACCAATTTGCACATAAGCATCGATAAGCATGCTATCACATCTCAATAAGGCACACAGAGCTAAGCTATCACATAGCGGTGTGCCGACATGTCAGCGGAATCATATCTTGCGAGGTAGCTAGCCTGGCTCAACGATTCAAGCTGGGGAATCAGTCACAACCATCCGCATAGGTGGGGGAGCGAAGAGCAGCCCACCATCACGTTTGAGCCACTAGGACTCCGTTTGGATCTGATCATAGACCAAGATCCTCACTGTATGTCGAGGAACGGCGGCCTGCAGAACCTTTACCCCAGAAAATCACTCGTGGGAACCGCTAATCCCTGAATAACACTCAAGGGACCCAGCCGCATCGGCGACTGACCTCAACCACTGCATCTGTCCGGACAGGAATCATAAACACTTTTGACCCATAGGGTCCACAGTACGCATGCGTATCACATATCACATTTTATATCACATGGCATCACATATATCACTGTATCACAATATCACTGTATCACTATATCACATTAACTTCTGCTCATTCTAGATGAGCAGAATACAAATTACACTTAAAACATCGCAACATAAGTCATAACCCTACTTGGGTCTATCTCGTATCACTTCACTTATCTATCGTCACTACTATAGTCACATTACACGTGTTATATCACAACACGTCACTATCACTTATCTATCGTCACTATCATAATCACATTACACGGGTTATATCACAGCACGTCACTATCACTATCACATTACACGTGTTATATCACAACACGTCACTATCACTATAGCACGTTTTAACACACTACATATAGCCCTACTTATTGAGTCTCATGGGAAAACCGGTACTCACCTGGAGTCTTTGCTAAACAAATGCGACACTCGTGTCTTCCGGTTCCTCAGGTACACCTAACACATTAGGTTTAGGCTTGGTTATCACATACACATAGCACACATAGGTCGAAACACAAGTTAAACAACTATCAAGGCTGGACCACTGCTTGCTATCACAAGCACTATCCTTATGGTCACAAAGGCCCTCAAACAATACCCCTTACGATCGCAAGGTACTCCTTGCGATTGCAAGAGGCCTTCTATCACAAACACATGTTTCCGATCGCAAGGGAAATCCCTTACACCCGCAAACATGGTTCCAGGGTTGGTTACGATCACAAGTTACATACTTATGGTCGCAAACCTTGTTCCCTTTGCTCGTAAGCGGTAAACACCACAAAAACAGACACATACGATCGCATGGACCTACCATGCGATCGCATAGCATAAATACAAGACTTACTGTCAAAAGACTATCACATGCGATCACATCACAAATTTACGCGGCGCGACCCCAAACACCTTACGCGGCGCGTAAATTCATAAAACACCCCCTTACGATCGCAAGCACATGCCATGCGACCGCATGTACCCCCATGCGACCGCATGCACATGTCATGCGACCGCATGGACCCCAATTACAGTGTTCTTCGACTCTGTTCGCGTACAGCGGCTGTAAACCGCCATTTTTAATATTAAATCGATTTAAAACTCAACTTTAATTGTTCCTACACTTTGTTTGACATCCACATACACTTACAAACACACTTGACACAATTATAAACACATAAAACACCATTTTGATCCATCAAAATGGTCATCTCTTTCAAACACAAAAACTAGGGTTCTTCAATCAAAAACACTTACAAGAAGATGAAGTAGCAGCTGATTGAACACTGAATTCAGCACTCGAGCTCACCAAGAACACTTCCCCTTTGATTTCTCTTCCAAACTTGAGAGCATGTGTGTGTGTTTTCACGTACACATGTATGTGTGTTTGTGTGTGTTAGTCAGGGGATAAGAAGCAAGGAACCGCCTTTGGTGGTCAAATAATACAAACGGGGTATTTTGTTTCCCTTTCCAACTTACAACTTAACACACGCTATCCCGTTTCAACTAACGGGGATATCTACGGAATCATAACACGAAACCGTTTAACACTTTATCACTTTTAAACGCGTTTGACTCTTTTCACACAATCACTCTAATTAACACATAACACTCGTTAGTAACTTAAAACACATTAACTTAAGTCACTTAAAGTCACTGTACAACTATTTAAGTACAAGGTACAAGCCTACACAACTAGGCCAATTTTCAGGATGTTACAGTTGACCTTCCATTATTGCTATCAAAAAGTGTAACCACATTAAAAAGTAATAAGAAATCTAACAATTATAATAAATCTAAGTATATAGCAATACAAGAATCTAACCATTTCAACAAAATCTAACTATTAAAAAACTCAAATCTAACTAAAAAACTCAAATCTAACTAATTAAATCAATAAGTCATAACTCAAGTCAACAAAATTAGTTTCATCTCAACGCATTGCAACTTAGTAACTTAGATTAAAAACTCAACAACAGATAAATTTCAATGTTTCAGTTGAGATATAAACCACATAAACTGAGATATAAACCACACAAACTATAGATAAGTTCATAAGATCAATTTCAATGTTTCAGTTGATAACAAAATCAAGAGACTAACCTGAATGTAGTAGATAACAACTCAACAACAAATCAATTTCAATGTTTCAGTTGAGATATAAACCACATAAACTGAAATATAAACCACATTGAGATATAACCTGAATGTTTTAGTTTATAACAAAATCAAGAGACTAACCGGAGTTGGCTTCGCTGGTCGCTGGTCCTCGTCGGCTTCGCTGGTCGCTGGTCCTCGTCGGCTTCGCTGGTCGCTGTTCCTCGTCGGCTTCGCTGGTCGCTGGACTCGCTACTCCTCGTCGGCTTCGCTGGTCGCCGGTCGCTGCACGCTGCTCGCTTGACGGCTTGCCGGTCGCCGGTCGCTGGACTCGCTGATCCGTCAGTCGTACTTGGTAGCATTGAGACGTGGAGTGAGGACTGAGCCACTGAGGAAAGAACGACGGCTGAAAGGGGGGGGGGGGAATAGATCTAGGGTTTTAACTTTTAAACTTATTTATTTATATTTTACATTTTACTAATAAATATATAAATTACAAATATAAATTATATATAGTATATTATATGTACCTCTTAATCGGGCCACTAATCGGTTAATCGGGCCGGGTATTACCTTCCCCGTCCCCGCTAAAATTATTCGGTTTTTCCCCGTCCCTGTCCCCATTTAGCATCCCCGAAACCGCCCCGTTTAACTCGGTTTTCGGTTTTCCCCGTCGGGTTCAGTTTTTATTGCCATCCCTATGTATCAGGTAAACATGATGTGGCAAATGATTAGTCATCAATTTTGTTTATGTGGCAGGTGACATGGAATAATGGTAATAATAATAATAATAATAATAATAATAATAATAATAATAATAATAATAAAATCAAACACCCCAGATCTGCAAATTGGTAGATCTTGAAGACGCAGCCATTTCACCATATGATACAAAGGACTACCATAATCTGTTCAGCATCGATCTTGAAAACGAACCCAGACTTGCAGATGCAGCCATCAATTTGTTCAGCACCATCGACTTCAAGTGGGTTCTCTGGCGATGCTTCAGTCTCCGGCGAGTTAGGGTTTCATACATTCTTCAGTCTCCGGCGAATGTTGGATACCCAGAATCCCAGATTTGCGACTGATAACGTTGCCATGCCCAGTCGGGCAATCGGGCGGGCTGTTCGGTGGTGTGGTGCGTAGTCGGTTTAGTGTTTCATATAATCGTAGACAATGGTAAAGAACTTGAAGATTTATTCCTAAATTAATGTAGTGAATACAAAGTTTGAATTAGATAATAATTCTAATACAAATTATATTTATTTTAAACCAAAACCAAATTAAAAATCAGAACTAAGTTGGAAAATTGATTTGTATGAACTTTGGGTTTTAAATATGGGTTTAGTTCCTAAAAGTATACCCAAGTTATCACTTTTTGCTATTGTGTATACCCATCTTTAAAAACTCCCATTTAGTGTATTAAAGTTCCTAAAACTACCATTTTGTGTATCAAGTAACTTGTTACCTGCTATATGCTTAGGTGTTTGGTCAAAATATCCTTTTTAGTCCTTTATGACAAAAATTGATGTGTTTGGTCCATGTGTTTGTCATTTTGTCGCGTTTTTGGTCCTTTAGCTAACATTCCGTAAGTTTTTCTGTTAGTTTTGTCTTATTATGGGGTATTATGGTCATTTCACAAATAAAAGTTTTTTTATTAAATATTTCTTAAATAAGAAATTTATATCTATCACACACTATCACAAACACAATACACACACACTCTCTCCATCTCCCCTTCTGCTCTCTCAGTCACCACCATACTCCAACCGGACAACCACCACCATCCACAGCCGCCGCCACCACCATCCACGGCCGCCACCATCACCAATAGTCACACCACCATCCCTCTCTCTATCTCTGAATATCTCTCTCTCCATCTCTCCTTGTTTTCTCTTGGTCACCACCACTCCAACCGGACAACCACCACCATCCACAGCCGCCACCAGCATCCACAGCCGCCACCATCATCAACAGTCACACCACCATCCCTCTCTCTATCTCCGAACCTCTCTATCTCTTTCTCCATTTCTCCCTCTCCTCTCTCGGTTACCTACACACTGCAATCGGACAATCACCACCATCCACAGCCGCCACCACCACCATCCACCATCCCCTGCCACCATCTAACACCACCGTAAACCCTAAATCTACTACAATCCCTAGATCAGCCACCGCTACCGCCGCCACCATCCACCAGCACCACCACTTCACTTCCACTTCTCCGCCGCCACAAACAAACCAAACACCAAGGTAACCCCTAGATCTGCAGCCAAACACCACCACCACCGCATCGATTGTAACAAGTCGTAGAAAAGAAAACCAAAAGGCGCAGATATCGATTTGAAACCCTCGCCATTGCAGTCACCGGAAAAACTCACCAGAAAAACTCGCCGCCTCTGGGAAGGGGAAGAGATATGGGTTCGATTTGATTTTCAAAGATCTGTAATCGAAATCCAACGAAAACCAAATATCTGTAATCGAAATCCTTGTTGCCACATTAACCACAAACGCCGCCGCCGATTCGGGGTCGATTTAATTTTCAGATTACCTCTCTGAATTTTGTTCTTTAATTTCTTCGCGGTGGTTTTTTTTTTTTTTTGAGATTTGTTGATGAAGGTGGGTGGTGGTGGGAGTTTGTAGAGAGAGAGAAGCTTGAAGATCTGGGAAGGGGAAGGGGAAGGGATATGGGGAAGGGGAACTTATTTATGAAATGACCAAAATACCCTATAATTAGACAAAACTAACTATAAAACTAACAGAAAGTTAGCTAAAGGACAAAAAACGTGACAAAATGACAAACACAAGGACCAAACACATCAATTTTTGTCATAAAGGAGTAAAAAGGATATTTTGACCAAACCAGAGGGACCAAATCAGTAATTAACTCTAGGTGACATGGAATAATGGTAATAATAATAATAAAAATAAAAATAAAATCAAACACCCCAGATCTGCAAAATGGTAGATCTTGAAGACGCAGCCATTTCACCATATCATACAAAGGACTACCATAATCTGTTCAGCATCGATCTTGAAGACGAACCCAGACTTGAAGACGCAACCATCAATCTGTTCAACACCATCGACTTCAAGTGGGTTCTCCGACGATGCTTCAGTCTCCGACGATGCTTCACCTTCATCTTCAGTCTCTGGCGAGTTAGGGTTTCATACATTCTTCAGTCTCCGGCGAATGTAGGATACCCAGAATCCCAGATCCGCGATTGATACCATTGCCATCGCCGGAGCCTGCATCTCTTTATCTTCATCACCATTGCCATCGGTCGAGTCCATGGACTGCACCATCGCCATCGATCGCTTCATCTTCTTCGACCGAGGTAAGTTTAGGGTTTTTGTTTGATTTAGGGTTTCTGTTCATACGAGATTTGGGGGTTTTGATCAATTTAGGGTTTGCTTTTCTGGGTTTCATGTCTAATCGATGAAGATGAAGCAGATATGTTGGTTTGTTCATACGATTGTTTAGAGTGGTTCCATATCTGTTGTTCGATCTGGGTTTCTTCTGATTTCTGATTGTTTAGAGTGATTAACATGTTCTTCATTTGCTGGATTTCTGATTCATGTTCTTCATACGATTCTGGGTTCGTCGATGGATTTCTGTTTGTTCATATGATTGTTTAGGGTTTGTTCATCGATGGATTTCTGTTTGTTCATATGATTGTTTAATTCGATCGTTTTCTGGGTTCATCAGTTTTCTGGATTTCTGATTCATGTTCTTCATCATCTTCATGTTCTTCATCTTCATAGTTTAAATTAAAAGAGGTAAATATGATGTGGTAATGACATGGCTACACATGTGGATTTTTAGGGGCATTAAAATAAATAAAAAAAGACATAATTATAGCAAGTAACCCAATACACAAAATGGTAGTTTTAAGAACTTTGATACACTAAATAAAAGTTTTTAATAATGGATATACACAATAGCAAAAAGTGAAAACTTGAGTAAACTTTTAGGAACTAAACCCTTTAAATATGGTTACTCTAAATAATATTATTGTATTAGATAAATAACTATATATGTTTTTTATTCTTATTACACGATACACTAATATATTGATTTATATTAACGTGAATAATTCTCTACATAAACATATTAACGTTATTTAAAATTTATAATAATATTTTTTACTAACTATCTTACCTTCTATTATAATTAAATTGTAAAATTTGAGTTTTCGATTTTGCCTATTAAAAATTAAAATTAGACTTTCAATCTTTATAAAATGAATGGATATAATAATTTAATGTTAATTAAATAAATGATGAATATATTCTAATCTATATATATCTATATAAAAGGCATGCAAATTTTCCAAAAATAATCTTAAATTGAGTCTTAATTAACCAATCATAACCTTCATTTTTAAATTATTTCATTCTCAAAACAATTTTGGAAAGATTAAAAACGTGGTTACGAGATTTTAATTTCAAATAATTCAATTTCAATTTCGAAATTTTAATTTTAAATTGGGAGGGGGTTAGATGAATATTTTGAGGGGGTTTTATAAAACATATAAGAATGTTTTAAGAAAATGTGAGGGGGTTTTATAAAAATTGTATACTAATGTAATTAATTATAACAATTTTGGAAGATTAAACACCATTTGAATTCGATTTTAAATCTATTTGGGAAGGGGTTAGATGAAAATTACGAGGGGTTTTATAAAACACGTGAGAGACTTTTAAAAAAATGTGAGGAAGTTTTATAAAAATTGTATATTAATGTAATTAATTATAAGGTGAACCTACATATTTGAATTCAAACCAAATGATATAAGCGTATTACGGACGTTATTAAAAGAATGATATAACATATGAATCATTAAAAAACTATGTTAGAGAGAGAAAGAGAGAACAGGAAGGATACTGGAACAGAGCACGTGGAACAAAGACATGCAAGTGATTATCAAGCTGAACAAAGATCGCCAAAGAAAAGATGGAACAATGTTATAAGTATTTTCTTCTACAACTTTCCCAAGGAGACAAGTAGATTAAAACTATGGTCTTTATTTAAGAATTGTGGGATGGTAGTAGATGTGTTTATACCGTCGAAGGTACTAAGGAATGGTAGTCGTTTCGGTTTTGTTAGGTTTGATGGCAAAGAGGAAGAAAATGTATTGTTAAGGATATTGAATGGATTATGGCTGGGAATGTTTAAACTAAGATGTTTCAAGGCTTGGAATAGAGGAGTTCAACAGAAAGGTAATATCAGCGAGACAAGGAGTGGAAACAATCAGTCCGGGGGAAACTTTAATAGGAATAAACTTACTGATGAAAGGTCATTTAAGGATGTACTAACTGGTCAACGTAAGGACAAAGGTATCAAAAACACATCAGGAATTAATGAAGAGATGAAGATCAAAAAGTGGGGCATAATTAAGGATCTTGAAGAAGTAAATGAATACTCCAAAATCCTAAATAGAAGTGCAGTGGCAAAGGCAAAAGGGAAAGATACTTTAGACAATATTGATAACATCATTAGAATGTTAAATCCTAATATTGTGAATTGGAAGTTCTTGGGAGGAGCAGAGGTGCTCCTAATCTGTGATTCAGAATCTGCGGTAGAACAATTATGCAGCAACAAAGATACTGAGATACAAATTTGGTTCCGAAATATACAAAGATGGTCAAAAGAATATAGCCATGGTGATGCAAGGACCACGTGGATAAAAATTTATGGAGTGCCGCTAGACTTATGGTCTGAAAGAAACTTCTTCAAGATTGCAGAAAGATGGGGAGACCCCATTGATGTAGAAAACACAGATTGGAATACCTCTAAAGCTCTAGTGTCCGGAAGGGTGCTAATAAACACATCTTATGAATATCCATTGATGGAGAGATATATCATTAAATGTAACGGTTACTCAAGAGAAATCCTTTTAAGAGAGGAAGGTTGGGTGGATCAGTTGGATGAAGATGATGATGTTTCTTCATCTGGGGAGTCGTCAATTAAGTCTATGGAGGAGGATGCTGAAGATGATCCTATATCCGATCCAGAAGTCCAGAGAAGAGAATCAATAATTAATGAGATCAACCAAATGGCTTCTTTCAGAAAACAAGAAGAATCGAAGGTCAGAACGGAAGTGCTAAACGGAGAAGGAAGTGTTTCCCCGGAGGTTCAATCCCAATCGGAGGTTCAGGTCCCAAGATTTCAAAATAAGAAAGTAACCTTCGATGTCAGTACTTTTTCGAAAGAAGTAGGTGGCGGAGGAGACATGTTAGATGTAGAAGCTTCTGCTGAATCAATTACAGCCTTACAAGACGAAAACGATACGGTGCCAGAAGATTTTGTAACTAAGTCGGCTGAAAAGGTTTTACAAAGTAACCCCCCAATCATGTTTTCTAAAGCCGACATTGAAATCCCCAACAGTGGTTTGGTGGGCCAAGATATAGATAAGCCCATTATCTATAAATTGGTGGAAGCCCAAAAAGTCATTTCGGTGGAAGATGGCCCAGTACTCAGAAAAGTTAATTGTGGAGGTAAAATCAATTCTATTCCTTTTAGCCCAAAAGTAAAAAAGAAATTAAACAAATGTAAGGATCTCGGTGGGGGTAAGATCAGTATCAAAATGATCAAAAACTTAGCAAGGGCAAAGGGGAGGAAAGGAAGAATCTCGTTATCCTCGGGGGTAGCTCAATCGGCTTCCTTCTCTTCTGGCGAGTCTTCTTTTAACTCAGAATCATTGATGGATAAAGTTGGGTTTTCAAGATACCCAAAGGGTTCGAACCTTACTTGAGCAGTAAAGAGTTCTCAGATCGTTTACTCATAAGTTTAAATGTTGAAGATTATGTCTTTAAATGTTAGAGGTCTTGGTTCGTTTGAAAAAATTAATGGTGTAAGAGAGTTATGCATTTATGAAAAACCAATGGTTTTGGGAATTCAGGAAACAAAGCTTCAGGGGTGTGTTGAGTCAAAAATCAAACAGCTGTGGGGTGACAAAAACTGCCAATTTATTCATAAGGATGCAATTGGAAATGCTGGTGGTCTACTACTGGTTTGGGATACAAGGTGGCTTCAAGTAAAAAAATCTAGATTGGGGAAATTTTTTGTAGCGATCTCCGGGTTGTGGAAAAGTAAAACAGAAGAGGTCTCGATAATAAATGTTTATGGCCCCCATAGTTCTGTAAAAAAGAAAGAGTGCTGGAACGAGCTGGAGGATCTCTTGATTGATTGCAACAAAAATATAATCTTGTTCGGAGATTTCAACGAGGTAAGGAGCTCTTCTGAAAGACTAAACAACTCGATTATTGCATCCAACGTAAGTGATTTCAATGCTTTTATTTCTACCAACGAACTGATCGATATACCTTTAGGCAATAGAAAATTCACAAGAGTTTGTTCCCAAGGTATAAAATTCAGTAAGATCGATAGATTTTTGGTAGATGAAATTTTTTACAATAATTGGGGTTCATTATCTAGTATTGCATTAGATAGAAAGCTATCAGATCATTGCCCACTAATTTGCTTTGATTCGATCTCAAATTTTGGCCCAAAACCTTTTAAATTTTTCGATTGCTGGCTAAAAGAAAAGGATTGTGAAATGTTAACTGTTAATGCTTGGAAACAACAATCTGTTTTGTCAGCCCCGGATAAAATCTTTCTTGACAAATTGAGAAATGTTAAAAAGGCTTTAAAAAGCTGGGCTAAGGCCAATTTTAACAGATTGGAGTTTGAGATGAAAATTTTTGGTGACATCAACTTGGATTTTGAATTGAAAGCGGAACAAGACTCAATCTCTAATTCTGAAAGGCAAAAGTGGGCTCAAAACAAAATAGCCCTTGCAGATCTGGCTCAAAAAAAGAATCAGATGATAAAGCAAAAGGCTAGGCTAAAATGGCAGTCTGAGGGGGATGAAAACTCCAAATTCTTTCACTCTATTTTGAAATCGAGATTTAGAAAAAACAGTCTTTCGGGGTTAATGGTGGGAGGTAAGTGGGAAATGGATCCTTCTAAGCTGAAAAAAGCTGCAGTAGAGCACTTTCAAAACTTCTACTCAATCAACGATTACACAAACCTAAAGTTTAAAAGCGGTAAGTTTGCAAGATTAGATCAAGAGGATAATACAATACTTTTGAAAGAATTTTCAGAAAAGGAAGTTTACGAGGCGGTTTTTGATTGCGGTAGTTCAAAAGCACCGGGCCCTGATGGATTCAATTTCAAATTCTTAAAACACTTTTGGTCTCTAATTAAAGTGGACCTGATAAGGGCACTTCACTGGTTTTGGGAAGAAAATTTGTCAAAGGGTTGCAATGCATCGTTTATAACATTAGTTCCAAAAAAGGTGGATCCACTATGCTTTTCTGAGTATAGGCCGATCAACCTAGTTGGGTGCTACTATAAAATCATTGCAAAGCTACTATCTAAGAGACTAAAATCAGTTATTAGTAAACTTATCGGGAAAGAACAATCTGCTTTTTTAGAGCAAAGACAACTACTAGATAGTATCCTAATTGCTAGCGAGGTATTTTCAGAGCTAAAAAGATCGAATTCCAAAGCACTAGCAGTTAAACTGGATTTTGAAAAGGCGTATGACAGCCTGAGATGGTCGTTCTTATTCGATATAATGGATCAAATGGGTTTTGATAGAAAATGGTTGAGGTGGATAGAATTATGTCTAAAGTCATCTACGGTTTCTGTACTTGTGAACGGTTCACCAACACACGAATTTAAAGTTTATAAAGGTGTGAGACAAGGTGACCCATTGTCACCTTATTTGTTCTTAATTGCTGCCGAGGGATTTAATGTCATGTTCAAACAAGCTTGTGAATCTAGGGTATTCCAATCAATCTCTGTTGGGGCCAAGAAGATTAGAGTATCACACCTGCAGTATGCGGATGATACTTTGATTTTTGGGACTTGGAATAGAAGGAACATAAGAAATTTAGTATCTTTGTTAAAAAAGTGGGAAGAGGTGTCGGGTCTAAAAGTCAACTTTACAAAAAGTAGTCTTTGGGGTATTGGGGTACCGGAAGCAGAATCAAGATGTGTAGCTAATGACTTTGGGTTCAAGCTGGGAACGGGGGTATTTAAGTACCTTGGGGTACCAATCAACCTTAGTATGAAAATAAAGTGCCATTGGGATTCGGTTACTCAAAAGTTTGATACAAAATTGTCATCTTGGAAAGCTAAATTACTATCAAGTGGGGGCCGTTTGACCTTAATCAACTCAGTTTTATCAAGCTTGCCAATTTACTACATGTCTTTGTTCCGTGCTCCAACCAGTATCCTTTCTACTCTTGATAAATTTAGAAGGGAATTTTTTTGGGGTGGGAAGGGCAAAATAAATTGGGTCAAGTGGGGTGAGTTAACTGTCAAAAAAGAAAATGGGGGGTTGGGAATAGCTAATTTAAACATTTTTAATCTAAGCTTGTTGGGTAAGTGGTGGTGGCGTTTTTGGAATAACAACTTCAACGGGTTTTGGGTCGATGTTATAAAAAGCATTCACGGGGGTGATGGGAGTTGGGGTTCTAGTAATTCGCTGATAAAAGGGGGGTTATGGAAACATGTTCTTGGTGCAGCGAATGAGCTAATCGAGCTTGATGTTAACCTGCTGTCTTTTTTGAAGATAAAAATAGGCAATGGAGTAAACGTCAATTTCTGGTACGATACTTGGTTACGTGACGTGACACTAAAAGAAGCATTCCCAAGAGTATACAACAGATTAGGAAGACAAGATAAAGCGGTTGCTGATATGGGTTCGTGGTCAGGTGAAAACTGGAAGTGGAACTTGGAAGAGGCTGAAGTAATGAGAGGAAGATCGGCTGACGAGCTACATGATTTGGCTCTTTTTCTACAGGAGGCGATGATTCACAAAGAGATATCAGATGTGAAAGAGTGGTTAGTATCGGATGACAAGACTTATTCGGTGAAAAAGATGCGTGATCTATTAGAAAATTTACAAATGCAAAAGGTTATCTCTTGTCAACCAACTTTTTGGTCAAAAGTAATTCCGAAAAAGATTTGCATTTTTGGGTGGAAAGTGGACCGTCAAAGATTAGCGGTAAGATCAAAGTTAGATGCTAGAGAAATAGACTTACATTCCATTCTGTGTCCAAGATGCGAAGAGATCGTCGAATCGGTGGAGCACGCGATCTTCCTATGCTCCAAATTATCATCCTTTTGGTCAAATATCCATAGTTGGTGGGGGTTGGTATTTCAGCCGGCTACTTCATTCCTTTTCCTTTCCGAAGCAGCGAAACGAGCAGGGTATCACTCGACATTAGTTGGGATTTGGAACTTGGTTATTCGGGTAGCTGGCTATCTCATCTGGGCTGATAGAAATAAATTGGTTTTCAACGGTTCATCATCAAACATCGACAGCTCTCTGTTCGAGACCAAACTTCAATTATTCCAATGGTTCAAGCTACGTTCAAAATATGCAAACAAATTATCGTGGGAAGTGTGGTTAACAAACCCAACCTCACTGCCTTTGAGTAACCTTTAAAACATCTGAGAACAGTTTTTTCTTATTTGTAACCTTTTGTGGTGCCGGGACTTATATAGATATTCTAAATTCACCACTGGTGGAATAGTATATCTATAAGTAAGTTCATGGCTGTTGGTTTGGTCACTTGTAAATATTCTGGTCATCTTATTATATATATATATATAAAATTACAGCTTTTCAAAAAAAAAAATTAATTATAAGGTGTTTATAAATTATGTTTAGTAACTTGTGATATATTTTGTTTAAAGAAAAAATAATTATATATTTATGACCGTCTCATTTTTATCTACGTTTTGGTATAAACTTTATTGTAATATGACACTTTTTTGAAATTAGTATATTCTTAATTTTTGTTATCTACTAATGGTAGTGGATAACTAATTTTTTGTTTAGTTGAGTGGTTTTTTTGGGAGTATGATGATGAGTTGAGTAGTCAACTTGAATATGCTATTCAAAATGTTTAGTTATTGATTTTAAAGCATTTTCAATCTTATTAGAAAGATGTATGAAACCCTTTATAAATATGGTTTGAAATAAGATGTATCATTAAAAGATAATATATTATATATTTAGGAATCTAAATTCAGAGATGTAAAGATAGTTGTTCTTGATGGCCATGAAACTATATTCTTAGTGTAGGTAGTTAGCCAAAGAAGACAATTTTCTCTGATGATGTGTTTTGCTATGACGATTAACAAAGGTCAAGAACAGTCACTTTCAGAAGTTGGTGAATTTCTCAAGAAACTTGTGTTTATACATGATCAATTGTATGTTGATGTTTCACATGTTAAAAGTAAAAAAAAGATTAAAAGTTTTGATTTGTGACAACAGTGGTAATGCTACAAACAAAACAACAAATTTAATTTTGCGGTGATATTTCATTTATTACATTATTTTTATTTTAAAATTTTAATATTTCAATTACGCTTCCGAAATACCCGTGCGTGCACGGGGCAAGAAACTAGTTAAATTTTTAAAGATTAGTTTTTTATTTATATTAAAAGATATTAAGTTTTTGTCACGCCTTTAAACCAGGGGCTCAGTATCATTCATTTAATAATAAAATAAGAATAATAAAATTATAATTTTTACTCCGCCACCGTTGTTAACAAACTTAGGATAAACTAAAATTAAAGTAAGAGAAAGAGGCCTAATAAATAAATAAATCGACTGTTGAACAAGGTGAGACACGTGAAAGTTGAGTAATTGCTTTTTTTGATTTAATAATAATCAAATCGACTGTTTCTTTGCATCCGTCCGTGTTTGTGTTTGTAATAGACAGACGGTAGACAACTATTAGACATATGAAAGGCAAAAGCAAAAAAAAAAAAAAAAGTCAATGTAAAATAATGCTCTGAATGATTAATAAGGAAGCCTATTACTATTTTTTTCTGCATCCTATTTTATTTTTACATGACATTCTAATTTATATAAAAAAATATATCAATAAAATTATTTTTATGCTTAAATTAAAGCAATTATGATGATAACCTTATATTAGTCGCATCAGTAGAAGACCAGTGCTGACCGGCTCCTCTACCAAAGCTAGTTTACAACCATCCCCATCGCTGGTTCAAGAACATTTCTATCCGAGCTAGTTTCCATCTAGTTGCGGGTTCTAGTTTTTTTTCCTTTTCTTCTCTCTTAATTAATAAATATTTTTTTATTAATATTTAATGTGGGTAGATGTGGAGGTTTGTGGGTCAGAAAGAGTTGAAGATGGGAGATGATATGGGTGCTGATGTAATAGTGTATTAGAATAGATAAGTTCAGAATAGATACTGATGATCTTAATTAATAGAACAAATGAAATAAAATTGATTAAGGTGAAACTAACAACATCTTCTAATATATATAAAAGACTAATTAAAAAAAAGTTATTGGATGATCTAGACTTTTCATTTAGTACTAGATTCAATCTTAGCCGTTCATTCATTTAATTTTAGAATTTTGATTTTGACTTTTTAGAGTCAAACTAATAGGACCAACCAATTTAAATTAAGATGAAGATATTCCTTAATTAAATCAATGATAAGTAAAATTAAATAGATGACAATCTAAGAAAAGATACATAAATGAAAATCACGTTCACATAATTGATAAAAATAATAACTAATATATATTAAAGAAATAGTTATCGGATTATTTATGATAATTATCCATCATTTTTATTAATTTTAACATTATATAATTAATAAAGATAATATGGACAATCTAAATGATTTAATTATATATTAATTAAACAAACTCACGTCATTGCTTCTACCACTGGATATAGTATTGACGTCATCTGTCGTCATTTTTTTAAAATCTTATTTTTCTATGTTTTATAATTATTTAATCTTTTTTTATTAATTTCTAACATTTTTTATTTTTTAAATCAATTCGTGTATCACACGGGTATTTAATCTAGTCCTTTATTATTAGATTTTTTTTTAAATATTTGATTTTTTTAACAACAAAACACAGCTACAACCTAAACCTACTATAAAATATACATATTTTATTTACTATTAACTTATAATTATAAAAACAAATTTCTAATAGGGAAGTGATTTGTATACAACACAAGTTAGTCATACACAACAAAAAGTTATTGTTTGGACTATTATATTTTTGAATTTATAGATAAGAATAAAAATTAATTGATAGATGAAGATTTAAAAGTTATAATTATTGTATATGACTAATTTGCATTATGTACAAACGTTTCCTTTTCTAACAGGGGGCAACCCCACCTCCTTTACTTCACATGCGTCTGCCATAGATGGCGATAATTAAAGTCGATTATTACTTTGACAACGTTAATTATTTACTTTTTGGATTAAGTTCCGTATATTAATATTATGGAGGAAATACAAAGAAAAGGAGGGAATTTAAGATCACCTTGTTTACCTTTTTTCTGTAAGTAAGAGATTGATTAATTTGTGTATATATAGGATTAATTAGGCGTCAAAAATCAAAATTTACTCGGGGTTAAATTATTATGTACAAACGGTGATAATGAAAGACTTAATTATGACATTTGGTTTAATTTGATGAAATAATATATATTTGGCTCTTTTAATATTCATTATCAAACCATGAATTACAACGGGTGAATTACGACCCTTAGATCTAATAGATCAACATCTAATTATAACCAAGATGTGTTCTTCCATTCTCACCTAAATGTATTCTTATAGTAACCCTCCCATAACTATTACAGTAACCCTTCCATTCTAACAGGGACGTCTTGAATTCTATGGGCCCTGTAGAAAGAAGAAATATGAGCACTTTTTATATATATATTTTTTGAACCGCAAGATTTTCATTCAAACGAAAAGCATAATGCTTTAGTCTTTACAAACACACTAAACCAAAACGCGTGAGGCACCATAGGTTAAAGCATCACAATTAAAGTTGAATCACGTCTCTATTGACGATCAGCAGAGCACCCAAATCAGCACATTATGGCAAAGAACTATCGTGACCCACACACTTGAAGACCAACCTATGAGACCATGTTTTTTTTATATACACACATAAGGGCGGACTTATGTTTCCTTTTCGGATTTTCAGTTAATCGGGTTGAATTGACGAGGTTTCAAATGTTGTTTGGTATCTTAAGACCAAAATCTAAAACAAAAACACAAGTTAGATGAAGCTCTGTTAATTAAATTATTGCTTTTAAGATAAAGTAAAATATTTTAAAGTTATAAATCAAAAATTGAACTATATTTTATTATCTTTTTTTAAATTTTATATTTATTAGATTTTGTTGGCATCAAAAAATTATTAGAGGCCCCATTGACTGGTGAAATCGGCTCAATAAGGTTGAAAATTTTCACTTCGCCTGCAAAATTGACTAGTGGGTGCTACCCTCAATTTTAATGATTTTTTTTTTGCCATCATATGGTGTCAACAATCAACAAAACCTCAGTCCATTCCTGCGCGCGCGCGCGCACACACACACACACACACATATATATATATATATATAGATTTACTGATACTATAATACTTGTTATATCTATAACTAAAAACAAAATAATACTAGTATAAGTGGTTTGTCTTACATAGTTACATGAATATATCATGAAATTCTTCTAGCATTATTGGAAGCAAAGTTATGAATCAATTTTATTAATCAATACTCCCAAGAATATGATTTCCGGTAGCAATCATTGTTAATCTATTAAGTTTTTCTTGTGATATTCTGGATTGTACTTTGTAGGTATGACTTCAACATTTAAGTTTTGAAAAACTTGTTTATGTAGCTGTCAATACTATTGTAACAATCAAAAAGACTATATATGCAATAATTGTATTGAGAAAACAATCCTCTTGTTTAGGATACTTTAAAACAACATTAATTTCATAGTTTTACCGAGTTAAAACGTGTCAAATAGCTTTAACTCCATTAAAGTTTATTTGTACCAAGATCATTATACTTAAGTGCGAGTTCAACATTGACTACAACTATGATTCAAGATCTTGATCATTAAATCCCTAATATCTAATTTGAGGCTTACAAAATAATTATTTTAAATATGAACTTCCTACTATTTCTATTTTACTAAGTGAGACTTATAAAAATCATAATGTTATATTTATATATAATATAGTATATAAAAATTAGGTCCCCCTCTGAACCATGGCCCTTGTGCGATCACACCTCCTGTACCCCTTCAAAGACACCCCTGCATTATAATTGAACGTGAGATTAAGTCATGGGTATAATAGGAAGTTTGTATTTTTCAAGTAATTAGATAATTAATTATTAATATAAAAATTAATTATTTGATTTTAAATAATAATTTGGGTATATTAGAGAGTTTTAAGGTTTTAGAAGGATAAAAAGGAATATTAAATTTTATAAGAATATATACGTATTTACTGACTTTTATAAGGATATATACAAAATTCCGCATTAAAAAAAATATAAAACAATAAAAAGCATTAAGAAAACGACTTTAATGAGTAGAAAGTTCGTTTTGTATGATCAGGTGTAGTTGTGGTATTAGTTTATTTTTCTAGTAAATAAAATCTGGTCAAACTTTGGTTGCCTCAATTTTGTTTTCTAAATTATAAATTACATATATCAATTTTGTAGCATTGACATAATAAATGCTGCTAAGTGGTCAATAATTATATCGATGGCTGCAAGCCAATTTATCAAGCTAGATTGGTGGCTTTTTGCATATTAATACTCCCTTTTATTGCTTTTCTAGCATAAGTTTACCTAATTTTCTATTTTTAAAACAAAACATGTTCATTTAAATAAAGAAAAATGTAAACCTTGCTAATATGGTTATGGCGGCATGGTTTCTTTTGATACATATGAATATGAAAAGTTTGGAAAATAACGTTCTATGTATTTGGGAAAATATACTTTTTAATTTGTAAAATATTTTCTGAGTTGTGTTCAATATAGTCCATGTAAAAAGCATAGTCCTAAATTTTAATATTTAATCACATGTGATTCAATATAAAATTACATGTGATTCAGTATACAATCACATGTGATGGTAAAATCATTACATGTTAATTACGAAAATGTCACTCCGCTTAAATTTTTAAAATTCAATCTGGACCATTGATGAGGCTGATCCAAGAGCTAAAATTAGTCCCTTGAGACTATACAATAAGTATGGACTATATTTAACATTTCTCAATATTTTCTATACTCAAATTATTGGATTCATAAAGTACAATAATCAAAAAGCATACTTTTGGTATATAAGATATATGGTAATTTAAACATGACATACATAAAATTGCTCCATAAATTTTTTGTCATTACATAGAACACCCCGTTCTCCATTTTTATTGACAATTTAGTCTTGAAAAAGACCTAAGGGGTGTTTAGTACAAGGAAATGAAACCTGATAAATGATACTAATTTCCTTTATGTACAACTCTATTTTCTGATATAATTTCTCTACTATTCAATTCTTTATACCAAATACACCCTAAGAACAAGCTTCTGGATCTCCATTCATTCTTTTAGGGTTGTTTGTTTGCAATTGAATGAAATCATTCAACACCATATGTTGAATTTTCTTCGACAATTATCATGTTTGATTCTCGCATCTGAATACAAGCTGTGTTGAATGAAACAGAAAATTGCTACCGAATTATTCAGCCTTAAAACACACCCTAAATCATTAAACACCAAATATTTTTTCCTAATACATCTTTATTGACAGGTTCTCATATTATAAAACACATCTTATTTTGTAATAAATTGTTATGAGATTTAAAATGGTAATATTCATTATTTAAATTGTTTATTCAGAATCTTAATAAAATATTTTGTCACATTCAGAGCTAATTCCATATAGAGTCTTTAAATTATTCAAACTATTGAATCATTCTACTTTACTCATTTTATATAAATTCAATAACTCCATATATCAAAGTAATTGGTTCACAAAATATATCTAAGTTGTCACGTTTTGCTATTATGTGTATTTGACTTTAAAATGTTCTATTGTGTGTATCGAACATTTAGTTTGTCACTATTATGTGTATTGAACTTTTTATTGTATGTACTACACTTATATATTTTTTTTTATATAACTAAAATATATATAATATCAAAAAAATATAAGCTTGATACACATAATAAAAACTTTTAAAGTTTGATACACACAATAGCATAATGTGACAAGGTTTATATATTTTGATGAACTAAAAGATAAAAGATTCATCACAGATTCATAGAGTATGGTTTAAAAAAAATGTAAAACAAAGAAATAAAAAACAATATTAAAAAGACAAACAACATTTTAGTATAAGAATATAAGTCATTTTCTTGGAACTAGTTTAACATCCTATTTATAAATACGAGGATGAGTAAAGTAAAATTTAAATATTTATTAGGTAAAATAATTCAAAAAAATTGTAAATATATTATAAATTAGAAATTTATCTACAAGATCTTTATACAGTTGCCTTATTCATCGTAAATAAAAACTTTTAAGTCAATCTAATAATTTTTAAACACTGTATTACATGTTTAGTTTGATAGAGAAAATCATAAATATTAAATATCTATAAAAAAGTATTAAATAGTTATAAATTGAAGCGATTGAAATTAGAAATACAAGATCTATTTGGAATAACGCGTAAGACCATCAACATCCATCACTCTTTTCACACAGCCACATCAGCGCCACATCATCCCTCACCATTCCCTCATCCCATCACATAAACCCCGCATCCATCACATACTTCACATCACAAAAAAAAAAGTTCTCTCTCACTTTCCCTCTCTCACTTACGCGACCAGGCTCACTTATGTGACCGTGAGCGCTGGCTCACGCATGCCAGCGATGGTGTGCGGTGGTCGTGAGAGGCCTTCACACAGCCCCCCACGCGATGGATGTGGATAGCCTAATTAAGAATAGGAGTTAAAATTTAGTGACGTAAGAGCATAGATTATATATACTTAGTTTTTTAAATAAAAGACACTAAGAGTGAACGATATGAGGAAAGGGGTGGGATGGGGGTGATGTGTGGTGAATGGGCTCTCCATACCATGAATAAGTGGTAGAAAGTGTGGGGGTGGTTGTCACACGGAGGGGTGGATATCATGTGGGCCCCAACAAAATCTTTCTAATTTATTAATATTATATATTTATTTATTTATTGTTTAAGTGGGTCCAAAAATTTGATATGGTGTAAAGTGACCACTACATACTTGAGTGGTGGGTTAAGTGGTGGGAGAAAAAGCTGATGTGTCAGTGTAGTGATAAGTAAGAGTTACTAACACTCTAAGTAATATTTATAAAAAGGAAACTTTTACTAAAATTTCTATTCTTCTAATAAATATGTTAGATTAAACCATTTTAGACGTTTCATTAATTTGTATGATAAGTGGATAAGTGAAAAGACATAAAAAGTTGTGTAGTTAAAACCAAACTATGATAGCAAAAATACAAAGAGTTGGAACACAAAACTTGACAACCCTCCACTCACTTATGCCCATTCATACACACCAAGAGACACTTATTCATTTTTTAAAACGTCTCCCTTGCAAATTATGGATTACAAATCCTCCATGCTTGAAATACCCAAGAGGTTTAAGTAAGATTATCGAACATGAAAATCGAAACCAAATTGAAAATTAAAAAAAACCGAACTATTGTAGAAACTGACAGTTTTAGTTTAGAATTTTTAAAAACCGATTTTTTTGATTTGGTCTCGGTATTTAAACATCTTGTTTTTTTCATTCCTTACTTATTTCTTGGCCCTTTTTTCTAATTCTTTTTGCATAATAACTAACATGTTAAATTTTTTTTTGCAAAAAAAAAAAAATCATTGAATTTTATCAACTATAACATCTCAATTACACATAAAGAATAACCTTACATTTGCACCAATTAGACTGATAAATAGGTAAAAGGTTGCCGTTTTTTACAATATTAAAATGATGTTAATTTTTGGCAACTGGGTGCTCGTGATTCATCATGTCATTTACCTGTTTTGAATTAGAGAATAAACGTTTAATGGTTAATCACTTAATTGTTGTAAGAACAAAAATTAAAAGTGAAAATCATAGATTAAACACGTGGTGGATAAAGTGCTATTATTCATATAGTAAGTTGGCATATGAGTCACACATGTCTTGTAACTGAATTAGTTAATCATCTTTCTAGTTACAAAGATTAAAGAATTAATATTTACATAATAAATAAGAAAATATCAAATAAAAACTATATTAGAAACATCAGATACTAATGAAAAATATATATTTGAGTATTAGATAATTTAAATTCAAATTTAATCGTCAATATTTCATTGAAATAATAATAACAATTTTAGAATGTTGAAACAGTATAAAATATTGAACTTTTTTGTATCAAACATTGAATTATAATAAACTATTAAACTAAACTCTGAACCAAGATTCAAATCTTTCCTTATATAGAAAATTTTATTTTCAAAATCATTTACTCAAATAATAAAATTTCGTGAGATTTAAAATCTTGAGAGTCAACCATTTTAATTCCAAAACTTGTGCATGTGGTCCCATCAAAAGCCCGTTCAACGTCTTTTCTTGCCGGGTCTTAAATTTTTTCCTTTTCTCGTCTTGTGGGAATGTAAATGATTTGACGAATGTTGCCCAATTCGGATATATCCCATCGGCAAGATAATATCCGTGTTTGTACTCTACTTCATTCACATCAAATGGGCAATCGGGAGCTTTATCCTCGTACACATCGTTGAATATTGGCGACTGGTTGAGAACGTTGATGTCGTTATTGGAACCGGCAACACCAAAGAATGCATGCCCGATCCACAAATCGTGAGATGCCACCGCCTCTAGCATAATTGTCGGTCTCTCATGGTCGCCTCTCATATATTGACCTCTCCATGCAGTCGGACAATTTGCCCAAGCCCAATGAGTACAGTCTATGCTACCAAGCATACCGGGAAAGCCGTGTTTGGCCTCATGGGCCGCATACAATGTATGAACATCATTAAAAGTAGGTTTGCGTAAGTATTTTCTTTTGTAGAGATGAATGATACCTTCGCAGAAAGTGTATATGCAATCCCGTGATGTTTTCTCCGACATCCTCAAGTACTCGTCAAGAGAATCGGCAGCAGTCTCGTATGCTAATTGTCGGATAGCAGATGTACACTTTTGAATCGGTGTAAACCCTATCCGCCCTCTTGCATCATATCCCAACTTGAAAAATTCATACTTTTGCTCGAGATCGTAAACAGTACGTGTGAATAGTCGTCTGCTCATCCGAAACCGTCGTCTAAACATTTCTTCATCATATACCGGTGTCTCACTAAAGTAGTCGCGATATAGCAGCTCGTGTCCTTCAACACGATTTCTATCTTTCGCCGGCCTTCTCCTTTGTCTACTCGAGGTTTCTTCATCGTCACCAAAAATTAGACGTGCCGCTTCTGTCGCAAGGGCAATTGCAACCGTACGTTGACGCTCGATAAATTCATCAGTCATCATTGACTCGGTGGGTGAATCCATATTTCAAATTATAAAAATGAGAGAGATAGAGAGAAAATATAGAGAAAATAGAGTGTAAAATTATATGAATAATGGTTGGAAGGAATGGTATTTATAGAGTTTTAAATTAATTATTAAAAAAAAATGACCGTTAAAGTAGCCGTTGGTGGGTTGGGGGGGGGGGGGGGGTTGGGTTTGCGAATACACACGCGAGTCTCACAACCCGGAGGGGATAGGTACTCGGCGAGTTGAGGGTACCCGAGATGGTGTTCCCCTCGAATTCCGTCCCACCCGCTAGACGGGTTCGTTCCACAACGGGTAGCCTAATGGATAGCCTTAGTCTACCCAAACTACCCGAAGGGGGACCGAATGATTAGGAAAGACCCATATGCTTGGGCTAAGTATGGTCTAAAAAAGAGTATTACCGAGTATACTTCACTCTTTTCCCACATACATGTTACATCAAAGTTAAACAACACACTTATACGCATAACTAGATCGGGGAATTAAAATGAAAGTCGTAAGAAAATAATTAAAAATATATGTCACACATTTACATATATCATATTAAAAGAGGAAGACTATCTAAACTATTAAGAAGATGTTAATAGAATCACCTTAAGAATATTCATGATAAGAAAGGTATATTTTTGAATTGAGGCTTGTACAGCCAATGGCGTAGGTGCAAACGCATTTCCGTTGAAACCATGTGCTCATTTCCTCCTTCCCCTCCCTACCCCACCTCAACCTCCTTCCTTTACCCACCAACCAACCTACCCCAGATATATACTCCTTCATGTTCCCCATTCTTTATATATATATACACACTTTGATCAATATATACAATTCTCTCTATCTTTCTCTGCAAATATAAGTGTACAAGTTTCTTCTTCTGATATATAAAGAAGAGACCGAAATATGCGATCGACATGTTGCATTTTAATCGAGGAAGCGGAAGAGGTCGGGAGACAAGTGGCAAGCGGGTCGTGTCCGTACTGCCAAGGGAAAGTAGAAGCAGTGGATATAGAGACCAAATGGAAGTTTTGCTGCCTGCCTCTTTCATATATCAGCAAACGCAAGTATTTCTGCACTTCTTGTTCACGCCGTTTGGTCTTGTATGATTACTATTAGCCGCCCGGCCACCACGCCGATCACTCCCTCCATTCATCGTCACTTGTTTGCTTTATTATTATTTGATTTCTTCAAAATTTAATTACTACGTTTGGTAGTTAGTTAGTTAGTTAGTTATTAACTGGATGAAGCTGTGAATATTATTTTTAGAATTTACTAGGAATATATATGTTTCTTGCTAGCTTAAGCAGAAACTTTAGGTATTATTTGATTTTTTTTTAAATTTTCCATATGTACTGGGTATCATATCACATCGTCACATCAATACAACTATTCTTTATCAAATCGACTTACGATTAAAGTTACTAAATACAAAATAACGTTTTACAGATGTTTTACTGTGGCAAATGAAGTCTTTTTTTGTCAAATATACATATATATAAAGTTTACAAAAGTTTTATTATGGCTATTGATGTTCACAAATCGTGTAATTATATCCGTTAAAGTTTACAAACACGTTTTATTATACCCCTTTCTTGTTCCAGAACTTTACACATACAAAACTCATTTGTAAAGATTAATGAGTATATTTAAACACGAAAAAACTTCATACACCATAATAAAGCACTGAAAAACATTCCCTGTTTAATATTCTTGTACGTATCTATCAAAACCTCTTATCCTAATTGACATATAGCAGCCCTTAGTTACGTGGAGAGATAATTCTTTAGGCATCCATAATCTTCGTCTAATGTAATCGTTTTAGATAACAAGAGGTCTCACAAAAGTAGTTTGTGAGGATACGTTGCACTAACACCTTCACATACTCTTTTTTCTCGTAGTGGTTGCCTTAAAGACAAGGCAACCACACGTCTTAGAGGTGACAAGATGGTGTCATGGTGGGTTTGTCTAACGATGAAAAAACATCTTTTGTACGAGATTATACGCATTAAAATAGGATTTAGGCAACTTTCAAAGTGTTTACCAAATTTAGACAAAACACAAGTCAACCTATTTATAAATAAATGGGTCGAAATAGCCTATCTTGATATTACAATATGTTATGTATACCCCACATGCATGTATTTTGTAGTTCACTTTTTTTTCTACTTAACAACACTTTGGTACCGCTAGATCTAGAGCCCTTTAGTTTGTAGTTTTACTTGATCAGATGGCCGGCTACTCTTTAGAAGTTATTAGTAGCAGTCCCACAGCACCTATTAGAATATACTGCACCATCACATACAACAAACAGAAGCAATAAGTATAAATTCATTGCTGTAAACACTTGTACAGTGCAATTCCAGATGTGTTTGTATTCGATGTGTAGCTTAAACATATATGTGTGTATACTTTAAAAAGATGTGATGTTGATCTAGAAAGCTACTCTTTAAAAGAGCACTAACATAATTAATATCACCTTTACAAGGACAAACTAATCTAGTCACTTAGTTCAGTGATAATATTTTTAAACATATAACAACAAAGATAGCAAGCGAAAAAGGAAGTAGCTAAACAAACCTTGATGAGGGGCTGTTCGGTCATTATAATCGTCACCCAACCAACATATGGCAAAAACCTGTAAATAGAATACAATAACAATGATGTTTTGGCTTGTATGTTGACTAAAAGTCAATAAGCTCTATGTAAATGATAGGTATCGAGGATAGTTAATTTACCCAATCGCCCTCCCCGTGATATGATGTTGATCTAACCACATCTGACCAGGGGCATACAGAATCAAGTCATCACTATAATTGTCGTCTCCTAGTAACATTCGAAAGATAAGCGTGTTTGTTGTTTAATCAAGTCATTGAATATTATATAAGGTAAAGTAAGGCTAAGTACAGAATTGAGATATGAATTCCTACCATTTTTAAAAATCACATGTGATGAATGAAACATGCAGTACCTTTTGTAAGGATATCAGCTTCACTGGTATTTTGATGCTCATGAACCTATAACAGAAATAATCTGAAGGTAAAACTAATGCCTCAAGACCAAAGTGTTAGACTGACCAGATAACCAGTTAGTCAACTTATAACTGTAGTGGGACTGTGAGAGTTATTTGGAAGAAGCTTATAAGGTGCCAACTTTTTGACTAATTCATATGACCACTATCTCTTGACGATAATTTTTAACACTAAATACTTTTATGAAGACGAACTTTCTATAATAAATCGCGTGAGAGACAATGTTAACATGCAACAACTTTCTCGTCAAGATAAACATAAAACGTAACTCGTTTTCATAAGAGAAATGGCTTTTCAAAACAGGTTATGACTATTTTTGTTGTCACGCATTATGACCAGAACAGAAAAGCCGGAAGAGAAGCACTGTTTGTTTAAGTATGTCCAACCAACCAATCCTCTTTTTTTTTTCTACTTAACAACCACAATCATCAACTTTTGATGAAAATCAATGGAAACTAGAGATCAGGGAAACATTATAACATATACCTTAATTACTCGATGAACTATTGGAATTTCGCGTCCCTGAGTTCAAACAAAAGATGAGCAGAAATATACATTAGCAAACTCCATGATGCTATACAACAACAATAGAACGCCCTTAAAAAGCATTTCTCTGCTGTAATTTTATACTACATCATCACTGTAAGGTAATGGTAGACAATCAAGAACTCTTTGATTATGTAGTTTACTCAAGTTTCTGGTTTAATTCCCAACCCAATACATCAAACATTCTTCAGTATTCTTGCACAAAAGACAGCACCATTTGGCTGAGGCAAGTGATCTGATATTATTATAATCATGTTCATATGAAGTTAATGACAAAAACTCTGTCAGCCATTTTTACCTAGTGTTGGACAATTGTTTTATTTAAAGTTGAAATGAACAAAAAGAGTGAAAGAAAGATTGGTATTTAGAAGCTTACATCAATATTGAATGCCACTATTTCTCCTGCTCGAATCGGGTCCTTACTCATATGCAAGAACAGAATGTCACCCTGAAACATATATCCAAAGGGTCACTACCATAAACCCAAAATTTCATTGGAAGCACAAGAATACAACTTCTATAGATTATACTGTTATATCTGCTCTCTTACTCTCTTAAATCCAGGTTCCATACTTCCAGAAACCACAACAACAACAGGTGATTCACTACCTGTTATACACATCAGCGCTTTCCATAACATCAATGCTGATGTAACAAACATACCTGCGGAATGAAAATCATAGTGAACAAAAGATCCACAGCCTCAAACGCAATTGAAAGTCAAAATTTGTTTGTACAGTACTGTTGTCACTTTGCACAATCAGTAATTTTAACATTAGCAATTATGTTCAGATGATTATTTCAAATTAGATTTGAGTAAGCTACAAGGATGATCGAAACTCTAAATGCACAAAAATTCACATGCATATGTACCATACACGGAACTGAAAATCATATGAAGATCTTCAAAATTGAATAACGTGATACAACAAACTGAGATTTTTCAAAAGATATAATAATAGTAAATCCAGTTAATCTAAGACAAAAAGGAATGATGTGCAGAGAGAGAAGGATGAGGGACCATGGGTTATGAATTGAGCAATGGGTTTGCTGAAATGCAAAGATTTGATCGAAGCGATTTGGTTTCCGATCCACCCCATCTCTGGTGAGGGAAGAAATTATGCAGCATGCCAGTATGCACCCGTCACTTGCAGGGGAAATGGTGAAATATGTTGCACACTAGTGTTTGAAAATTAAAGAGCTTACTTCTAGTATTTATTTTTGGGGAAATCATCTTTGCAGTTAACAACACCTAGGTGCTGTTACACTCACAATATCACTTAAATTATTAAACAGTTAAATGACAAAAATACTCTTTATTTATGTGTGCTATGAGTGTAACAACACCTATGTTAGGTGCTGTTGATAGCATGGATGATTTCCCTTTTTGATAAATTGTTGAAAAAATTAATTTGTCGTAATATTTTTTTACCTAAAAAATAATATAAATTTGTATTTGGATATATTTATATACAGAAAAAACAAACTCAAATTTAGATGCTCTACGAATCAGCTTCTTATAAATTACCAATGTTTGTGATACACGTAATCATATATAGTAATATAAATGAGCTGAGTTATTCACAAGCAATCCGAGTTTAGATCGTTAACAACTCAAAATGAGCTTGAGCTCTGAAAAGTGGACTCGTTTAAATTTGTAAGTCTAAACAAGCTTAGTCTATAAAATAATTTATATTTCTAATATAATATAGTATAATATATTATATATATTGTGGTGGAATGTAATATAACATACATGTGTGTATGTATATATAGCTTAAATGACCAAAGACAAGCTTCATAAATCTTAAACGAGCCAAACTCGAGCTCAACATCACAAACTTTAAACAAACCAAGCTTGAGCTTAAAAAATCCTAAACAAGCCCAGCTCTATAAGTGTCTAGCTCGATCCGGCTTATTTACATCCCTACTCACACATACATGTTAAATAAATTGGTTTATAAAGTGTTCTTTACCAAATTAAGGGCTGATCCACCAAGAAAAACCAAAATCAAGTGAAGGTCCAAATCAATTTAAACCAAACCATGTTCTAGGCTGCAAATTTAGTAGAGGAATAGGAAAGCAACAAGTACACATTACATGGGAAGAGCTGAGCTTTAAAAAAATAACAAGAAATCCATTAAACAATAACACTTGGAATCATCACTCTAAAACTTCCTAAGCTAATCCGATTTCATCTGCTAGTCGGTTTCAGCATACGGAACTTCAACTTGAGCTTGCTCGGCTTCCTGAACCTCCTTCTCCGTCTTCCTACCTTTCTTACACTTGTAATACACGCTCATAAACGTTCCCACTGCTCCATACTTGTTCCTACACTGCTCATAAAGCCCTGCATCAAACATCCTCCAAAAATTCTTCTCGTTCAGTTCTGAAACCGCATACTGTGGCTGGAACCCATGGTTCTCGATTAACCAGTTCTCCATTCTGCGAACCGCATCAGCCCCATCAAACACCTCACCCCTCAACACGGGCCCTGGTGCATAGTACACACCCACATCTGTGTACATTTGAGCATATGGCATGTCACCTTGCCTGCATTGTTCCTCAAACCCTGGCTCGGGATACACCATTGTCTTGCATGGGAGCTTGTAGAGCCGGTGTGGGCAAAGCCAAAGAGGATATACCTGCAGTTTAATCTCAAAACTTTCACATATAGGGTATGTTTGGCGGAAAGAGCCGGTAGCTGTTAGTTGGAAGCTGTTAGCTGAAGTTGTTTATTTTATTTGTATATGTGTTTGGCAAATTAGCTGGTAGCTGGAGCTTAATAGTGTAAAAAGACAAAAAAAAAAGGACAAATTATAAAAATATGAGGAATTATAAAACAATTAAAGAGGGTTTTTAGGTAATTTTGTATAGAAAAAGCTTACAGCTAGTTTTAAAAGCTACTTTAAGAAGCTTTTTATTTTAGAGCTTTTTTGTTTAATAAAAAGCTTCCAGCTTTTTCATCCGAATATTACTTAAAGCTTTTCTTTCAAAACAAAAAACTACCAACTCCAATAAGCTTCAAAAAGCTTCATACCGAAGACACCCATAATTCTAAATTTCTAATGTAATGCTTTCGGCAAATGGGTCAAACCCGTTAGAGTTAAAACATAACCTGAATAGACCCATTAAAATCAATAAAGTGGTTTACCTCCATCTCACGATCGACCCATTCCAAAGCATCGGGAACCTTGTAAAGTGGAACAAGCATATCTTGAATAACATGCATTTCATGATAATAGTTTCTAATAGCTTCACCTTGTGTAGCTTTAAGCAAAGAAACCTTTGGCGGCATTAACCACCCAAGCAGATATCTGAACCACCATTGATCAGCAAACGGGAGAATGAGTTTCCCTTCCCAATACAAACACCGTGTGTGCCTATGATAATACTCCCGTGTAGGTATGTACTCAACAAACTCCCCTTTTGTAAGTGCGGTTTGAGCATGCTGATAGAACCACGGCTTGAACCACCACCCTACACTGTTGATCTTGTTCCCTTTTAGCTTTGCCTCTTCTTTAGACGCGTATTTCCCCGTCATGCAAACACCTTCATGAGGATTGTAAATCATTGTTTCCACAAAATCGGGAACGTTTTCACTGTTTTCTTCCCCAAATTGTGGTGCAAAAGAGTTGATATATGCTTGTCCAAGATCTCTTACATTACCTCTAACAGGTGTGTATGTTAACTTCATGTATTCTTTAATGGGTATGAGTTTGATTTCAGCAGACATGAGTAACCCCAAAGTTCCTTGAGACCATGGAATTGCATAGAAAAGGTCGGAATACTCGTTATCTTTTGTAGCTCTAACCACACGCCCACCAGAAAGAACGATCTCATAAGCCACAACGGTATCAGAGAAAAGCCCGTACAAATGAGAGCTACCCTCGATTCCATACCCATTGATCAGCCCACCAACGGTTAGATCATCGAGCTCGGCAACAACAGCAAGTGCAAGATTCAATGGGACCGTGGCTCGAGTTATTTGACCCATGTTGACCAAAGGTTCACATTTTGCAATCATTCTCTCTTGGTCAATTTCAAGAATGTTCCGGAAAGCCGAAAGGTCAACCTCAAAATGCCGGGCTCGTTTGTAGTCAACGTTTCTCATTCCAACAGCAATCCAGGGCTTTCGGGCTGTGCATACAAGCCCGTCTTTTGATGGGTTTCTTTCTTCTAGACGTTTAACTACTTTCTTGACATTTTCTTCATGTTCCTTTTGGCGTTGCTTATATGACTTCCATTCTGATCTAACGTCCCCAAGATAAGTGAGGAAGTATAAAGTGAAGGAGATTGGAAGTACAACAAATATGACAATAATCCATCTGAATTGGACAAAATAGTCTACCCAGATCTTCTTTCTTTTGGGGCGTACCAACGGGGCTTCAAGATCCGCCATTTTGGGTGATGAAAATCTGTCACAATTCATGAAAAATCTTATCTTAGAATAAGCAAACGAACGTTTATAAAAAGATTACATAATAAACTTACAAAGGCCGAATACCCAAACACTAGAAACAGATTATCTACAGTTTGAAATAGCAATAATCAAGTAATCATATTATAAACACAATGCCAATGCCAAACATCCCCTCAGTAACATTGTTAAAACAAGACCCTCTTTATGTTTTCTTTAGATATTATTCATGAGAATTTGCATCTTAGAATAATCAAACAAACATTTATATAAATATTACATAATAAGGTTACAAAGGCTGAATATCATGCAAGAAAGGAGTATTGAGGTTTGCATACAACCGTAAAATGACACAATCATGAAGGGCTGTTTGGCATTGTATATCTATAAACACAATGCCAAACACCCCCTCAGTAACATTGTTTAAAACAAGACCCTCTTTATGTTTTCTTTAGATATTATATCTCTTTAGAGCCCCTTTTGGTTTCATTATTGACCACTCCCTATTAGTTTGTAGTGATTGGTGCTGTATGTCCTGGCATTATATCTTCAAGGGGACCCCCACAACAATACAAACAACATTTGCAGAGATAATTAACACAGTGAAGATCTAAATACAGTCCACATTTATTAAAATAAATGGATCAAAAAAGTTGGAATAGAGTGGACCACAAAACTATTTAGAAACATGTGAAGACAATTCATAATTGCCTAATAATGGTAGAAAACAATGTATATTCATTATATCTGGCTCCCACAATATAATACTGAAAACAGCCTAACTCTGATGTTGATATAGAAAGAGCACTTTGATCTGTAGTTGCAATAATCAGATAATTTGATCATCTTATGGGCAAAACAATCAGATTTTGCTAACCAACTAACGAAATAAACGTAAATTCACATAGTTATTTGAATTTTAAACAACTGATTGTCATTATCTTTAAGTGACAATAATCACTATGGAAAAGCACATTCAAACACCCCTTAGATAAAGAATCATTTCTTATATTCATTGGGCAATAAACTGTTGAAAAAACTTGTTTTTAAGTTGAGTATGGATTATAAAATGGATTCTTTTAGGGGACAGGGAAGTACTTTTAATCAGAGGAAGTAGTACAGTCTACCAAAACAATATCAAACAGCCATCATTGCACAGGATAGATCTACAGATACAAACAGAGCACATGAGTCCAAAACCCTTAATTAAGAACACAGATTATAGATTCAGCAATGATTTACCTCAGAATACCATTGCATGCAGTATAGATCTGCAAATTGTTACAAAATGTAGACAGAAATCAAACTATTTAAGCAAACAGATCTAAAACCCTTAATTCCCATGAACTGGTAATAAAACCCAAAGACACAAACGATAATCATACGACATTATATCAACAATAAACAGTAAAACCCATCTGGGGTTGTTTAACAGATTAAAGCATAAAAGATTAAAACATATAATTAATGTTTATAGATCTAAAGATCCTCAACTTTGTGAGTGTGCATGAGTGGAATCTTCGAGTGAAAAGCTAAAACAGAATCCCAATATAGATTATTAAATAAAAATTAGAGAGAGATAGGAGATTACCAGAAGAAGAAAGCAAAATGCAGACGAGATCCGAACCTGACACGGGTCGGACCTTACAGGGGATAGAAATTTGAGTGGAAGGGGGAAAAGCTTTCACTGCTTCGCAGTGAGTGAAGCAGGTGGGCGTTGGTGGATGAAGATGAACGCTTGTATTTATAGAAATAAAGAAATAAAAAATGAGAAGGAAATAGGAGTGTTTACAATATGTCAATATTCCTGCAATTATTGCACCATGTCACTACGGGTTTGGTAAAAGACTTAAGCTATCCGTTAAATTCTTCCTCTTTCTTTTTCTTATTCACTGTCATATCAGCGTCACATCATTTTTTCTTCCTTTCCACTTCCCTTACCCGCTACACCCGTTATACTCCCCTTTTTCATTTTCCTTTCCTTTTCACTTCAAAAAAAAAAAACTAAAATCTGATTGGTAGATATGGGGGTGTGGGGGTGGGGGGTTGGGTTTGTTTCAGCTAGTTCCGGAACTCGGAAGGCATGGAACCCGGGCGAGTTCAACCACCCGAGGTGGTGTTCCTCGCGAGCTCGGAAGCCTACTCGCGTGTAGCGAGCCCAGTATAACGGACAACCTTATAATGTGTTTTGGGATTCTGGTTTTTATATCTCTAGATTTTAGTTTTATTTGAATATTATAATATTGAGGGAATTATTTAAAATATAATTGCTTATAATCTTTTAAATTTAAAAGTATTTCAAACTAGCTTATGGATGAGGGTTAGATTATCAATTAATTAGTCCTAACTCTATCTAATTTCGTTGAACAAAGCTTATACCTACTTCTCATCTCTATATGCTATAAGAAAAATTATGCATTCTTTTACTTTATTCTCATCTCTTACACTCTTACTCATTAAATAATGACACATAAAATTTACTAGTTTTAACTTATTATCTTATTATTTGATTTTAACACATGTCTTAATCAAATTTGTAGAACAATTAGTAGAAGGATGCACAATATTTCATGCTATAAAATATTTAACGTTTTTCTGTTTTTTTTTTATTCTAAATAAGAGAGATGGTTTGACTTCAATTTTTCACACCTTTCTTTCTTTAATCCTTAAAAGAAATTTGAAGGATGTATCTTAAAGTTTTGTTTGATAAATACTTAATAGCATAAATTGTATTTCATTATCGTTTGTTAGAGGTGTTCAACGATTTGATTTTTAGGTTTTTTCGGTTTATTCGGTTTTTAAAAAAAATTAGGTAAAACCGTAACTGTATTGAAAACCATTTAAGTAATACCAAACTCAAACCGAAAACCATTTATAAATTCGGTTCATTTTTCTGTTTTAGCCGACTAAAATATAATGACAAGTTTATCTTGATTTTCAAGATGTGATACAATAAACCAAAGAACATATTTCTAATTCAAAAAAATAGGTGTTTATTTTTATGAAGTTTTAAATCTAAATTTGAATACCATAGAGATTACTTACCATTTGTTTTTTTTTAACTTGTAATAACTTAATTTATTATTTTTCATTATTAAATTGTTAATTTAAATGTTAATAATTTGCTACTTATAAGAATAAAAATTGATATATTATATTTCATTTGTTTGGTTGGTTTTTTCCTTGATATAACTAATATTGTGTTGATACCATACATTTCTAGTATATTGTTTTTTAAGGCATGCTACGCATATATTCATTGAGCATTATAACTTACAAGTTAAATGATAAACATGGTGTTCTTTAACTTTGTAAGATATATTTCAAAATGTATTATTGGATATTAGATTATCAACATGATTGATAAAGTTATTTTGTAAAAGTAAAACTTATGGAAGGCTAAGCTAGTCAATATATTATAAAAAGGTTGTGATTTGATCACTAGAAATTTCTTTTAAATTAGTAGTAAATGTCTTGATCCTAATACATACAAAAACAAATCTAGACAACATATCATAAAATAAAACTTATAAACACAATTTTATATTTTGTATCTTGGAAATTCATAAAATAGACAATATAGATAAGTTGTTCTTGTGTGAGTTGTTCTACTTACATTTTGCTTGACTAAGCTTTTGCTCCTCTTTCGAGTCGTATTCAACTACTTGTTTAAGTTAATTTTATTTTTACAAACCTAAAATTAACAAATCGTGTGATTAAATTAAAATAATACATGTTGTGATTGAAGTAAAATTTTGCATCTTTGTAATTCCGTTAGAGTATCAAACTTAATCACTTTTCGTGTAGTAAGGAAGGTCAAGAAGGTTAAAAATGAAGTCAGTCATTGATGTTTTTAAAGTGGCTAGCAAAGATAACATCCCACGGGATATTACCATTAGACTATGAGTATTGCATTTGTGAACCAAATCAAAATGTCACATCACCTATTATATTAGTTTTTTTACTTTTTCTTTTCCAACCCAAATCAACCTAAAACCCAAATAGCACTCAAACCAAACAACCCAAATATTTTCTTTCTCCTTACTCTCTTTACAAAACACAACAAAAAATAAAGCTTCATTTAATCGGGTTGATGAAGTCAAAGAAGAGAGAAGAAAGGTGAACCTGATACATGCGGATGGCTTCTCCCAAATAAAGCCGAGACTCCTGAAAAGCTTCGGATCACCCGCTATAAATGACTTTAAGACGTGAATGTACATAATGATGACACCAATGTTAATTATGGGAAAAAAAAAGTAGAAGCAAAACTGAGAAAGAATATCTAGACTTCTATGCGTTTAGAAATCAATCGTGGTAACAAGTACGATGATATATTCCCCTACTTCATGTTCCTACTTATCCTCCTACTCACAAGATCTAGACAAGTGTCAAAATCAATGGAGGAGGTGAGGAAAGAGATTTAGTGGAGTCCACATGTCATTTTATGGTGAGTAGGAGGATGAATTAGGAGGAAAAAGTAGGAGGATGTATCATTTTTGTTATCATTATCATGCGTTCTTTTACTTTGTAAGATATATATTTCAAAATATACTTTATACATATTGGATTGTCAATATAACTACTAAAGCTAATCTGTAGAAATAAATTTGATGGACAGCTAAACGCCTAAACTACTTAATTTATAAAAAAAGAAGTCAACGTCTCAACCGTTAGAAATTTGTTTTAACCTAGTAGTATGCGTCTTAATCATAGTACATACAAGAACAAATCTAGACTACATATCATAAAACTAAACTTCTAAACATATTTTTATATTTTGTATCTTGGAAATTCATAAAATAGACTATTAAACCTATCATAAAACTAAAATTTTAAACAAACTTTTATATTTTGTATCTTGGAAATTCATAAAATAGATTATATAAATAGTTCTTGTGTGAGTTGTTCTCGGAACATTTTGCTTGACTAAGCTTTTGCTCATCATTCGAATTGTATTCGGCTACTCGTTTCAGTTAATCTAATTCTTAAGAACCTAATAACTCCTTCGATTTTGTTTTTTCAAAATTTTACACGGCCTAAAAATGAATCGTGTGATTAAACTAAAATAATACATGATAAATTACCTTTTTTTTATAACAGTTTTCATATACTATTGATGTGTTCGGTACACATTTTCTAGAGGTTTTTGATGCTAATGGTTTTTTGTTTTAAAAGAAAAGGTTACAAATTTTGTTCGGATGAAAAAACTCAAAATTTTTTTACAAGTCTTGCCATTTTTATAGTTTGTTCTTTTTTTGTCATTTTATAATATTTAGCTTCAACTACCAGCTGTCTTGCCAAACACATATAAAAAATAAAACATACAGCTTACGGCTCAACTACAAGCTACTTCCGCATCCTATTTAAATATACTAATAATTCTATACTTTATCCACTACAAGACTTAAACATGATCTTAAAAATCATCTTAAATATCGGATACTGATTTATCAAATACCCTTTGGTCTAAAACTACCCAACTCCATAACAGGCAAGTAGTCTATGTTTCGAATCGAGTGTCACGGCACTTAAAAGTATGTCGACAAAACATAAAATAATACATTAAACTAAGACAAGAATTATAATTATTTCCTTATTGTATAATTATTTTACATAATATATACGAATTCCGATGGGTTGTAGAGATATAGACAATAATTTTATATTCTCACACCTTGAAGGTTGTACTATTTCTTTTTACGTTATTCACTTCTTCTAATAATTTTTTTTCTAAATACATAATGTTACTAAGAAAATAAATTATACCATAAATAGCAAATTTATGCACATTGATTTGAGGTCAGTCTTATATATTTTTCAGTAAAACTCACGACAAGTTGTGATATGCTACAACATTGTTATAAGCACCGATATGATACACATAATAAGTTAATAACAAAACCAAAAAAAAATTATAGACAATGATGGCTTAATGGGTCATGATCGATAAAATAATTTTATCGTGTCAAAAATAATGTTCACACATTTATAATATTTTCACGATTTTTTCACCATAATATTTCGAGTTCACTGGGTGACGGTCCTTATTTGACTTACGAGTTTTGGTTAAGTTGGTCTGATTAGTCTTTTTGTGTTTAGTTTTATTGGGTTTATCATGAAGTGTAATCATTGTTAAATATCCTTGTTTTTTTTATATCCTCGAGTATCTTGCTAATTTAATAGTCTATTATTAAAAAAAACATGTTGCCATCAAAATGATTTTGCACAAGAATTATATGTCAAGTGGGACAGACAGAGTCCCCACTAGCTCCATTTTTAACCAAGCCGGTTTAAATTTTGACCCAATCTCACAAATTTTTCAAGCAAAAGACAAGAAGTAAACTCATCCAAAGAGATACACGCACAAAAGACTAAATTACTAATCGCAAACCCTCTCCACCATTCCTATAAAAAACTGATTTTTTTAACACAAACATTTTACTTTTATAAAATTTGGGGTATGTTTTGCAAAAATAGTCGGTAGCTATAGCTTCTAGAAGCTGATAGTTGTGAGCTAAAAGCTAGTAGCTATATATGTATTTAGCAAATTATTTGTTAGCTAAAGTTGAATAGTGTAAAATAATAATAAAAAGTAAAAATCATAAAAATAAGGGGAATTACAAAACAAGTCAATAGGGTATTTAGTATATAAAAAGCTTCCAGGTGATTTTTTATTTAAAAAAAACTTCAATTTTTTCATCTAAACATGATTTGTAGCTTTTTTTTTTTAAAACAGAACACTACCAGCTCCAAAAAACTACGTACCGAACACACCCTTGATATGTTCGATATTTCTTCTTCTCAACTTTCTCTTTATATATCAGCCCAAAATTTTATTTCAGAAATCGATTTTTGTATCTACATTCGGATACTGCTCATTTTCATAAGGCCATCTGCGATTGACGGACAGTTAATCACGTTGTTCATCCCTTTCAAATGGCCCACTAGTAAGTAGGGATGGCAACGGGGTCAAGGGTATCGGGGATCGCTCTCCCCATCCCCATCCCCATCCCCGTTCCCCACCCTCGGTCCCCATCCCCGCCCCCATCCCCGCCGGGGAATTGACTTTCCTCCTCATTTCCGTCGGGTATTGGGGATCCCCGTGGGGAATCGGGGATTTTTCTTCGTGTACAAAATTGATCTTTCTAAATAAATATACATGAGAATTTTCATACAAAACTTGAATTACAAATCTAATTAACCTTTCCAACGGTTCATATCAATATATAATCAATAAAGTATTTTAATAGCTTTGTAAGATAGATAATATTCTTGATAAAAGACTTATATTAACTAAATCTTTTATAATACGCATAACATTATCAATCAGATAGATGATTTATATAACATATAAGTCCATGAAAAACGCCTATAGTTTATTCTACATAAACTATATTATTAATCTTGTCGTATTAGTTTTTTCATTCTCAGTGTTTAATAAATCATATGAGATGACCATGTATGTTCAAACAAAAACAATCATATGCATATTAATGTATATAGATATACACAAAATATGTGTGGATTCGGGGTCGGGTACGGGTTCAGGGAACCGAGGGTATCCCATCCCCGTCCCCATCCCCGTTTCTAAATTCGGGGAATCCCCATCCCCATTCTCATCCTCATCCCCATCCCCGGTCAACTCGGAGATTCCCCGGTCAAATCGGGGTCGGAGAACGAGTTCCCGATCAGATACGGGGTATTTTGTCATCTCTACTTGTAATGCAACATTTATCCTTCATCAACACACATTTGTGCTAATTTCACATCACCACTGCCATTTTACACTTGAAGACGTTGTCATTTTACCTCTATCCACTCAAACTAGATCCTCATATATATATGGCTCACACAATGCTTAAATGGTACTCACATAATGATCGATATATAGGTTTCTATTGTCACAACACAACTATGAAGACCAATCACAGTTTAACATTGTCAACGCATTAATCAAACCCGAAAATTTACACACTATCGTTTCCCTTTACTAAATAAACAAAACACGCCCTTTTTTTTTGTAAGTTTTTTTTAAATTTACACAGGTTGTATTTTGTCATTTTGATTTCGATTCATGTTGCTTTCAGTGACGCACAAATCTGCGTGGTTATCCAAGGGGAGGTGGTGGCTAGCGGTTGTTACCTACTCCGGTGAATAGGAGGCGATGGGTGGCGGTGGGTAGGAGGGAGAACGAGAGAGATCAAAAGAGAATCCATTTTTTAGTAATTATTTTTACCTAGAGTTAAGTACACTTTACTCATAAAATTTGATTATTTATTAATAACGAAATGATTTTAGAATAAAATAATTGAATAATGAAAGGGCAAGGGTAGTTTTGTACTTCAAATTCACTAAGGACTAACATTGAAACAAAATATAAACTAGGAGGGTCAATGTCGTAATTTTTTTAAGTACAAGGACTAAATGTCAAATTTCATTCAAACCATAGGGACCCAAAATGTAATTAACTCATTTGATAATTAAATAAATAAGGGCATACACCGATATAAGATATCAATATCATATTGACAATACCAACAAATTTCGTAACCTGATATGTATGTGTGTACGCATGTATGCATGTCATATGTGTGTGTATGTATGTATTTATGTATTTGTGTGTGTATGTACATACATACATATGCATACATACATACATTAATATATGTATGTACGTATGTACATATGTATGTATAAAATGTATGTGTATATACATTTGTATGTATGTAGTATATCTATGTATGTACATATGTATGTATGTCTATATGTATGTGTGTGTATAACCGAGTTGACCGAGCGGTTGAACGGGTTGACTAAATACTTGGGTTTTAAGAAACTAGAGTTATTGAGTAAGAATCAAGGACGAGAGTGAGTTTCAGATATAAACTTGAGAATGATTATTTTAAAAAAGATGATCATACACCTCTGTTAGAAATATATGTAAAAGGATTTGTATAAGTTTTTTCTTGTTGCATAAACAAATAGTCTATTCTTTAATTTTCTCCTCATCTGTAGACATCAAAAGAAAATATATATGTTTTGAATAAACAAACACCTTACACTCAAATCCAGACTACTTACTATGTTGTACAAAATCCTAATTGGTATCGTCCTCCATTTTAAGATACTTTTGCTCTATTTAGCTTTAAAAAGTTCTTAACGACTTTTAAATATTTCTTATTTTGGTCTATTACAAGACTCGAATTCATGATCTTTAACATCAAACATCAATACAGTTGTGCCATAACCTATTGGTCCATTTGACTTTAAATGTGTAGAAGTACTTTCATGGATACATAATTGGAGTTGTAATGAAAACTTACGTTTCTAATGTGTTTAGCGCCTAGGAACTCAAAGGTTTAATTATATTCATTAGCTTTTTATTTTTCCAACATTACGTGAGATTTTGACGAAATTAAATTCTAATTACACCAGAATTAGGAATGTCTACAAGTCGAGCCTAGGTCTAGTTATCAGGCCGGACTCGTTTAGATTTTTCTAAGTTTGAGCTCGGCTTGTTAATAAAATGAGCCCACTTTCTGAGACTTAAGATCGGGCTGTGTAATGAATGAGCTCATCTTTGACTTACAAATTTTGGCTAAAGTTTTATAATCAACATTTATCAAATGCTCAGTCTGACTCGGATACATCCATGGAACTCTCAATTAGTCTCAAAAAATTAAACAGATGCCACATCTCGAAGGTTATCTCAAGACATTACAGGGATCAAAGACTTAGGAGCAAAAAAGTAACATTTTTGCATACAGAAAAAATGTGCGTAAATCACCAAGGAAGCTGCTCTTAAGCTACAGCCTTTGCTGCTTCTTTAGCATTCGTTGTAATCAATTTCTGTGGCTGCAAGCATAATTGTCGACAGATAATCAGTGATCTTATGGATCTTAGGAGAAAGTAAATTCAATTTACTTATATATTTGCTGATAATTATAAATACTTATAGATAAGATATTATAAATACTAACATTTAGCAGGAAAGATGAATAGTAACTTTTTTTTTTCATCTTTTTCTGCAAAGTGATTATTATATTATATGTGTTGTAAATATGAAACAAGAACTATGTTTGGCTTGGTGGTTAAATGCCCTTACAATATGTCTGTTAGCCTGGGTTCAAGCCCTGATCCATGTAAGTTATTCTTTTTTTTGGTTGCACTTACCCACACTGGCATCCTTTTATTTTGATTTTTTTTCTGCTTTTTGACAATACTTTTAATTTAATATTTACACCATTACTATTATACTAACAGGGAAGGGTTCATTCGAGAACCGTTGTTAGCGCGAGAACCGCGAGAACCAATCTCAGCTGTTCCTTGGATATGGGAAGTTCATGGAGGGATAGAGTGTGGCAGGGTGCATATGAGGAATTCATGGGTGGGTAATGACATTGAAGGAGGGGAAATTGGACGGCTCATACTGGTTCTCGCATGAACTTCTTCCTATATTAACATAATTTTTTATATTATCTATTTTAGTATATAACTTTTAACAAATAATATTTTATGTAAACAACAACAATAATACACAACTCCGTCTGAGCAGTATTATATTGGACATAATACGAAATTTATAAAACCTAAATCGATTTAAATTTAAATCAACTATTGTGAATATTCTATCATAATTTCACTTCCAAATTTTAAATTTCTTTCCATTTTACTTTAAAATTATGTTTTTTTTTGTGTTCCCGCCGCAACGCGCGGGTATAAAAACTCGTTTAATCTATATACCAAGTATATTTAACTAGTTACTAACGTAGCAAAGGTATCACATTTGTTAGTATTTCAGCTCCCTTACCTCTGCCAATTCTTCCTCGTGCTTGGGAATGAAAGCAGTGTCAACTTTTCCGTTTTTGAAGTCCTGAAACAAAATAGTGAATTAAAGAAAAGGATTAATGCATGTCAACTTGAAGACTTTAAAAAAGAAGAAAACATGACATGTTGCCCACCTCGATGTCAAGGATTAGCTTGTGGTACTCTATTGTCGTTGGAACCCCTGACAATGTAAAAATAATATAATATAAACAAATATCTTTTCAAAACCCGATGAGTGGAATTGATATCTGATTTAGCGAGAGATAGATGATGGCGGTTCATTGATATAGTTATACATGGGGAGTAAGCTCGAGAGAAAGAAATAGGAAGAATAAAAAACTGCATAAGCATGAATCATGGTCGAAATCCAACTTTGGTGGTGAAAGTTTTATTTTTACCTGTGATGATAGTGTCATCAAGAGCCCTTTTCATCCGTTCAATTGCCTTTTCTCTTGTGGGGGCCCATACAATAAGCTATAACCATGATTAAAAGGTTACGGGTTAGAGACTTAAACTATGAAAACAACCTCAATAATTTGACATTTAAAGTATGCATTAAGTATGGACTATATTGAACAATTCTTTATATATAATGTTGCAAATGAAATACAAACAAGTCAGCTATACTTTGATTGATAGATTCAGTGAGACATAATACTTTGTCAATTCAAAGTTTAGTAAATATTGACTCAAAACAAGTTCTCTAAAGGATTATACAATCTAGAGTCGAAATCTCGACCAATCTATAAGTAAACATGTTGATTTGGATTTTGGATTATACTGTCTTAACAGGTCAAAAGAGTAGAAGTTACAAATTTGGTTAGTCAACTGGTCGAAATGTTCAAAATACACCCAAAAGGTCAAAATGTATTCAGAATATATGATACCTCTGTGTTTTATTTCAAAACTTAGATTATCAATGTAAAAGTATATGTTTTCTTTTTGAAAGCTAAAAATATATCTTAATTTGATCATATTTAAAATATTAAATATCTGTATAGTTTAAGACTAGGAGACATAACATCTTTGTGGGTTGACCGAACCCGACCCAACCTGTTTTAACAGTCTAATACTCTAATGTGTTACCCATTTGATATGACTCATTTTGAGTTTTGACCCATTACCCAACCCGTCCATTCTCAACATCTATACTAAGATGATGACTCCACATAATCACAACTGCAAAAGATTTATGAGTGAATCAGATTCAACCAATTTACTTGTTAGTTTGTTGCAAAATAACCACTGTACTTGTGAAAATTCACAAAGCCAACAATCTTAAAAATTACTAGTGTAATCAACCAAAAAGGTGCCACTTCATTTGACAAACATATACCTTATACTTAGTCAATCTGGTCAAAAGATAAAAAATGCAGATTTTGGCAGTTTATCTTATTTAATTATTGCCTTTTTACAAGTCTGATGACTGTTTTACAATGAAATAGCAAGTCGAATGGCTTTAAAACCAATGCCAATCACCTTGCACCTAAAGCTTAACAAATATTTGATTTGAAAGTTGAAAAAATAAGAAAACATTTTTGGAAGAATTTTTCTACAGGAGCTCTCCAGATACCACCCTTCCAAAGTAAAAAGTATGTTCTCAAGATTTTCAAACTATATTAGCAGATGTATAATATATTAATCAAGAAAACTACCAATATACTTTTATAAAGTTATAACTTTCTTAAACTTTAGAATACATTACAAACCTTTCCAAGAAGAGAATCGTAGCTTGGTGGAACAACGTAATCGGTATATACATGGCTATCCATTCTCACGAATGGACCTCCAGATGGCAAGTAAGATGTTATTCTACCTGATATTCATATAGGAAAAGGATCAAGAGCTCGGGTATTAACGAATTTAAAATAAACATTATGTATCAACAAACAGATATGACAAATATGTACAATCACGACATATTCTAACTCCAGATTATACTAGCATATAACATTTAGAGAGAAGGAAACCAGTATCAAACAAAAATGTCGAGAATATAAAGGAGAGTGACGATAACATGTTTAATGAAGTTGGTAATTTCAAACAGTATAGTTATAAATGGGTTGATCTGGGTTCAATATTATCTCTAATGGGTGGAATTAAAAGGAAAAGTTAGCTAAAAGAAACGGCTCAAATGAGGTGAATGCATCAAAAGGGGTTGAAAGTTGCAGAACGTGTAATTTTAACATATAAAACTTCCTAAACTATTTGATTCAAAAGTTTAGATTATTATTAAAATAATTAATTTTTGCTTATCATGTTGAAACTTGACAGGATTGTTACTTATAAAAATTTGGACAAAGGGTGATTCTGGTCACTTCAACAACCTGAAACAAACTCAAAACATCCCCTTTACTGTCACCCAACACCCAAGTACCCAACTTGTCTGACCCTCTCATTTTGCCAGGGTATGACCTAGCAACTAGCAAGGCCAACTAACTGTTACAAAGAAGAAACTAATCGTGTGCGTGCCTGATAGCCCTAATATATTGTTCATATTTAGTATGTAAATTAGTTCAGTACCTGGTCCAGGTCTGAAATTTTTGAAGGCGTCTTCCGCATTAATACGGCATTCAATCGAGTGTCCTCTAAGCACAATCTCATCCTGTGACGTTCATTGCACAAATTAATATAGAAATAATCTTCAAATTCCAAAAAAAGCTAAAGCAATTAGTTCAGTACCTGTGTGTAACGGAGTTTCTCACCCATAGCTACGCGGATCTGCTCCTCTATCAAGTCAACCGAAGATATCATTTCGGTCACAGGATGCTCTACCTTTTTTCAGAAAAGAGAGGGTTAATATATTTACACTAGAAGGAATTTATAGTCAGTTAAATCAATGTCCATAGATTATTTAACCAACCTGGATTCTAGTGTTCATTTCCATGAAGTAGAATTGACCTCTTTCATCCAAAAGGAACTCTACAGTCCCGACACCAATGTAGCCAATTGATGCTGCTGCAGCAACCGCTGCATCACCCATGGCTTTCCGCAGCTCAGGGGTTAATGCAGGTGAGGGCGCTTCTTCAAGCAACTTCTGGTTCCTTCTCTGCACAAGCAGGCAAATTTAATACATATTGTCATTCATACTAACTAGAGGAATGCTGCTAAACAACATAGTTTTATATTAAAGTTGTTTATTCAGATGAGATGTTGTTCTATTTCATTTAAAACGAACATTTATGTTTAGACAACTGATACTTTTTAGGAAGGAGGCCCCCTCTCCCCCCCCCCCCCCCCCCCCCCTCTTTCCCTATGTTTTAAAAGGGAAGTGCAGATCTTTCTCAGTCATAGGAATAAGTATTTGAGTCAGAAATTAAAACATGCATACCTGAATACTGCAGTCTCGCTCTCCAAAGTGAACAACATTTCCATACTTGTCGGCAAGAACCTATACAAGCATGTAGCATGCAGTTAGACAAACAATATTGGTAAGTAAACACGCAAATAACTTTATTATATGGTAATGATAAGTATAAAATCAAAGGCTATGACAACATAAACAACTTAAGGAAAGAACAGAACAGCAAAAGAACATTCACAAGTTAGTAGACTATGTTTGTCCCCATTGTATATAACTTCTGGCAGTAGTTATTTTGTTGTTGTAGTTCATGAATGATTCAGTTTCTATGATAAGAAAAATACCTGGAACTCGATGTGCCTTGGATTTTGAATGTACTTCTCCAAATATACACCATCGTTTCCGAATGCAGCTGCAGCCTCACTTTTTGCTTGCTATAAAGAGGAAAATTCCAAATTATTTGAGTAAAAATGAATAAAGAGAGTGTTGTCTTAATATGATAAATAATATAAACCTACGGTCAGAAGAATTCCTCAAGTGGTTGGTACGAGAAACCAGAAGGGGTCAAGGGAAGAGTGGTAGGTTAAGAAAATGCATGCATACATTCTTCAATGCTAAACATTACGTGAAAAGTCACAGGTGGTAATATGTAATTGAGTAATCATTTCTTATGACTGGAAGCCATCTCTGTAGTTGACATGACACTGATGAAAACTATTCTAAGATCCAACTACACAAGAATATTCTGAAAGTACCAACAAAGATATCCGAAATATACAGGTATTGCAGGGCATATATCTTTTTTGTCCTTGATTCCAAGTCAAGTTGTAACTATTGAGGAAAAATATACAAGTAATAAAGTATAAGAAACAGCACTTATTCATCACAGTTATGTTTGACAAGGTATTGCAGGGTATATATCTTTTTTGTCCTTGGTTCCAAGTCAAGTGGTAACTGGTAACTATTGAGTAAAAATATGCAAGCAGTAAAGTACAAGAGAAACATTAAGGTTTAAAAAAACAGTACAAGTAATATCGATTAAAGTTAGTTGCAAGATGTGAGCTCATACCTGCAACAACTTTACAAACTCATCACGCTCTTTTGCAAGACGCATTCCACGACCTCCACCACCTGCAGTAGCCTTTAGAGCATAAAGAATTATTATTAATGAGCTGGTAATCTTTCTATCAAAACAAGTTCCGTAAACTCATTGCTTCCCTTGCAACGTGATAGATTTTTGGGGATCAGATTCAGATTTTATTTCTGATTTATTTTTTATTTTCAATTTATTGGGTGGGATGATCCAATCCTTTGGCTAATGTATTGTGGCCTGTTACACGATCCAACTCATCTAAATGGACCAATCATGATCCAGATCGACCAATTTATTTCCCATAATATGTGAAGTACAGCTTTTACCATACACGTAAAAAAAATCTCCGCTTGATACAAGTCACCATAGCATAGTATCAGGATTTCTATTGTATAGCACCTCTAACACAAGTTGTACCACTCTATTATAAAATACACACACATATATCGTTTGTTATGATGAAAATACATCTCTGCTTCTATGTACATAGATTTTCAAAATTTTATTTACTAAATATCACGTGAACATGACCAAGGACCATCCAAAGTCACAAAGTGATCTGCAACAAGGCTATAGCTATTTATAAGATACATGGAAAGGTGATCCAAGTTGGCATTAGAAAGATTGTATACATTTGACTGGATTGGAAGCAGATATATCATGGAATAATCCAAGTATCGGTCCGTTTAAACAGGTTGATCTATTGATCATAGATTATATCACTGGCCCACTTTTTTATTTGGTGGTTCATATGAATGGATACGATTATATCTAATATAAGTCAGACCCAGCCTATTGGCTGGCATAAGCTATAAAACAGACAAAAGGATCTCAAGTATTGAGAAAGCTACATGGTGACTAACAAATGTAATCTTGATTCAGAGTTAATATGTCCAAACGATCCCTTTCTACGTAAAACTAGGTTTATCATTTCAACATTTAATGTTGCATACGTAATGTGATGTAGCCATTATTCAGAAATCAGCACCAAAGTACATAAGAGTGATATATCACATATAAGAGTGACATATCATATTGTAAGTTTCCAAAAATGTTTTAATTCTGAAGGCCAACCACAATTATCTGCATCTATTTTAGAAGTTATATTACAGCTTACCTTAATCATCACAGGGAAGCCAATCTCGTCAGCAAGCCTGATGCCTTCTTCGTTGCTCTAATAAGATGATGGAAATACGTCATGGAAAAGGTTGATCTTACCGTCAGAAAATTGGATACCGTAATGCCATGTAAATGAATTAGAATACCTGTAATAGACCATCACTTCCGGGTACAGTTGGAACACCAGCATTCTTCATGGTCTCTCGAGCAGTTGATTTGTCCCCCATAACACGAATGCTGTCAGGCTGCAAAAAGATTCATTAAAAAATCCACATATACTGCAAGACTAAGATATTCAACATATGTAAGGGTAAGTGCAAAAGCACTTGCTTAATTAAATTTGCCTTATATACATGACTAAAAAATAGAGGACATAAATATTAACTTGTTACCAGAGCAAAACATACAGTTTAAAATTTTAAGATATATACATAGGGAGTTGATTCTTCCACTTATAAATATGATTCATCCACTAAAGGTACAACATCTTTGAAGCTATGTTACAAGTTAGTGAAACATGACCTTGTAGTGGATGAATCAACTTTATAAGTGAAAATATCATCTCCCATATACATATGCTAGCATAAAGGATTATATATTTATGTTTTAATTGTTTTAGCTTGTCCATGTCTCAATTAGATGGTCGTAGTGCCTTCCAACAGTATCTTACTCATGTTTCTTACAAATTGAACCTTGAAAAACATGTTGAGAATAATCATTTATCATCAACTCGTCATTTATAATTATCATTGCCAACCAGAATCCATGTACTTGGAACTGAAGATGCACCTTAAGTTTCTATTGAGTCTTGACAATGATAAAATACTTACATTTGGCCCAATGAAATTGATCCCATGCTCTCTGCACATCTCAACAAAAACAGCATTTTCAGCAAGGAAGCCATAACCAGGATGCAACATTGTACATCCACGACTGATAGCAGCAGACAGGACATTGGGAATCAGCAAGTACCTGATGAGGAAAAATGACAACTCATAAGTGGGTGAAGGACTGAAGGTACTAATGATAGCGGCAGATATATCCTTTTGTACCACAGACATTTAGGTTCCCAGTTATTTAATAATGAAGATGAAATGAACTGTAACCTCCAGTCATCCAATAGTTTTATATGATGATGATAGGTTGACTTACGATTGACTACTAGGAGCTTCCCCTATGCAAACTGATTCATCTGCCAATTTCACATGAAGTGCATCCTTATCTATAGTGGAGTACACTGCAACACAGGGGATCCCTAGCTCATGAGCAGTTCGGATCACTCGCACAGCGATTTCTCCTCTGTTTGCCACCAGAATTTTTTCAGCACGGCAAGTGACGCCAAGTGCTCCCTCACGTTTTCCCGATCTATGAGCCTTTTGAGACGCCTGAGCTCTCTGCCTAGGAAAGCTCACCTTATTTCCCACCAAGAAGTTACACTGGGAACTCTTAATTCCACTAGACCTCCCCACAAATAAACCCTAAGCAATAAACATCAGATGTCAATAGTTCCAATCAGAAAAATGTACGTACCAGTGAAAATTCATCACAGTAGCCAGGTTTGTACATGTACATAGACAAACATAGTCACTCTAGCATGCATGGAAGGCAAGTTCATAGAAAGGAAATACAAAAGGCAGCAGCGCCTGCACATCATAGACTTTGTGTATACTTTACCCTTTAAAACTAAATATCACACCGACATTTTTCATTGAGGATTACATCTATTTGCTTATATTGCTTTCAGTTGACTGTTTACATACTGGCAGCCCACAAAACGTACAACTAATTAAATGTCTGCAGATAAGAGCAAAAAAGTAAAACCTCCACAAGGATATATTCACATCATAACCTATATTCATCTTTAATAATACTCTATTTGTTCCAAAGTATATGCGATTTTTGGCTTTTATTTTTTGTCTTTTTTTCAAGTGGATATACAAGTTTTCTTTACCCGTGGGGATTTATTCACCTAAGTGTGCAATGATACAATACTTTGTAATCTTTATACCACCTTATAGGAAATAAACACAGATTCTAAATTTTTCTTAATAAAGCACTTCAGCAACTCCAGGCCATCCAATTGTCATAGTCCAATTTCAGGCCCACCTTCAAATTTAGGATTCAGCTAGATGAATAAAGACGGGTGATAGGGCTTGCAGCCATCAAATACAACTTATTTAAGACGGCTGAATGGTGATACGGCTTGCAGCCATCAAATATAGCCAACAGAATGATGATGGTTCAAAACCTGTTAATTTAACTAGTTCCACACACAGTATAACAGTTTTTGACGCCTAAAAGATTTAACAGAAAGCAACATATGATGAAATGAGATAGGAACGTCAACCTACACATTTAACCAAATCATCCTTTTGAAAACCTTTCAAGTTTACTTAAGACACAAACACTCATACAGATGTCTAACAGTCAAAAAGTTTCTAATATAATCTAGAAATGAATAGATTACAGCATAAGCAAAAATATATCAAATTACCAAACTTGAAACAGTTGCATAAACCTTCACACCTTGATTTACACGCACAATAACAAACAGCACATATCGAATCAACCACACTAGTAAAGTAATAAGATTACGCATACTGTTCTACACTTTTCTAGTATTCGGTTAATACAAAATCATGCAGAGTGACTGCAATACGATTTGGCATCGACATAGCAATCGAATAAATTAAAGCAAGAAAAGAGCAACCAAACATACCGGAGGTGAGGAGATTGGTTTAGTGCAAAATGTCATGGCAGCGGAATCCATATCTTATATCAAACGCTGCAAAAAAAAGACACAGAAGATCAAAATTGTAAGTAAAAGTAAATGAATACAGCATTCACAGATTCATCAACGTAAACTAGCGATCGAGCAACTACATTGAGACTAAGATCCGACTTGTTAGTGCGGAAATCTGGATCAAAATCAAGAAGGAAAGAAGAAGTATACCTGAAAATGGCAACTCACTCGAAGATTATTGAGAGGAGCACCAAATTTATCGAAGAAATTAGGCGGAGCAGTTGAGCGAAGAGAGTGTAGAGAGCAAGGAAGTAAAAGCAAAGAAGAAAGGGGTGTCGATGAAATCTATGATGGTTGCAGATTGAATTCTCCGCCCAAAATAGGGGTTCCTTTTGTTTGGGTTATATTAATATTTTATTACTATTACTATTATTATTATTATATTATATTTATTACTAGCTAACGATCCGTGTATCAACACGAGAATAATACTAAAAGTTTTAAATTTATATAGTTTTAAAAAGTACTAACACGTTAAAAAAATTAGAAAACATAGATAGTAATATAAAATCTCGTAAGAAATTATAAACATTACAGAAGTTTGAAATTCATATATAAGATTATCATTAGATTTTCTGTAGAACCTCTTTATAAAAAACATTCATGGTTTTATTAGTAGGGTTGCCTTCATCACACAAATTAAAATTATTAACCCCTCCTTACTCTTCACTCCAGAAAACGCCACATATAGCTGTCCATGGGTGAAAACGGGTCGTCTCAAAAACAATTCAACATTCGATAAAGATTGACCTTAGCTTTTGTTTATTGTCATTGCAAAACAACCCAAAGAGAAAATTGTCTTCGTTGGAACTTGAATGGTAATGTGATGGAATCATCTTCAATCTTGGAATATGAGTAATGTGACCAACATTCTTACCTGCAATTATTTTTGCTTCAATCACATGTACACCAAGTCGAGTAACTTGTAATCTTGTTCCGTTGCAAAGTCCTTTAGACTGTTCAAGATTGCGAAGCATCATTACAGTCACACCAACCTTTAAAGTTAACTTGTGGTTTGGAAAACCAGATACTTTAAAAGTTCAGGTGACTGTAATGATTATTCAAATGTATCAGAATCTTCAGTTGCACAGATATTGTCAGAACTGTAACATGATACCTCCTCACCATCAATCTTTAAAACCATAAACTCATTAATACACTCGACATGTTCATTTTTGGGAGCCAAAATTGCTCTTTCCCGGAGAAAATTTATATCATTTCACTCCAGGGCTGTTATCCGTGCTCTTCAATTTTTCAATTGGAGTTCAAGTATCAGCCGTTACAGAATAAGCTTTCTAAAACATATAAATATAGATTTCTATTAATATCTTACTATTGGTATTAATTTCAATTTAAAACGTATAATAAAATCCATTCAATCTAACCTTTGAATCATTATTATCTTGCGAAACATCCATGATAGCAAGAGGAGTCTCGGCTTCAAATGTTATCGGCTAAAAAATTGGTACAAATATAAGTTAAATATATCTTCTAATAACTAGCATCGTACCCGCACAATACTGCGGCAACGAATAGTTTTTGTTGTGCAATATGTCACTTTCTTGAATGAGTAATGACATGTTATTTGCAAATGTCACAAAAAAGTTTTCTTCGGCAACATGTCCATTTTTTTCAAATTTTGTTTTATTTGCATCAACTATTTTATTTATTTTAAAAATAAATTCTAATATACATTAAATGAAGTAAAACTATTTATATTAATGAAATAAGGAGAGATAAGTTAGTAGTATTTTGAAATTGTGTTGATATAGGTAGATAATTGTGTTTGTGTGAGAATAAATATTAAATGAATAAATGATTAAAGTAAATTAAGAAAGTGTGAAATGGTTAAATATTGAGTGGATGAGATTAGTTTAAATAGAATGGAAGGTCAGGATGTTGTTTTGATTGAATTTTAAGAAATGTTACAATTAAAGAGGAGAGAGAGTGTTAAATTGTTTATATAGTAGTATAGATATAAATATATTTTGTCGAAAATATGATGCAAGTGTAGTTGGTTTTTACCTCTCCACTCAACAATCTTAACGACATCTTTTCTATAGTCTCCTCATCATCTGTGAATGCATTGACATTGAAGATATAGAACTTTTTCTCTATGTTCCAATTTGATACACGGATCTTGAACACATAGACCTTGTTCAACAACTTAGTAAAATCGGAAGGAATTTGATTCGGAGTTGGTGACTGTAAATGTACACAATTATTAGAATATTCATATATTTATAAATATTAAATGTTGTATTGCAAAACGGTTATGTTACATACCCTTCTCATCTGATTATACATGAACCTTGATAATCTATTTATTAGTTTTTCAACTTCCTTTTGAAACATCTTTAGTGTAAGAGTCCCTGATACGTCTTGAACACGAAGATATAGCCTCATTCTACAAACATATATGTGAAAAATAAGGGATAATGATTTAGAATAATCAAATGTTGTAAGTTATAATATTTTGTAATGATTTATCCTAAAATCTAGAAAAGATATAGAAAGTGGAAAATTATACACATACCGAAGAAAAACATCAAAAACACCTTCACATTTTTATAGACATAGGGATAGGTTGAGACCTGGTTGTTCTTCAACTATTGTACTGCACTTACGACATGCCATGTAAAACCAACCTTCGTCATCCTCTATTATTATGATATTTGCCAAAATAACACAATCTAGTGGCTAAATTAAAATAAATTGTTAATATATTGTGTCTAAATTAAACTATTTATACAGTAAAGTTACCTAATCTAACATATTTGAATAAACATTGTATACCTCGTGGCGTCAAGAACCTCATCAATTTGTTTCACATCAAAACCGTTGAAGTAAGTTGCAACATTTGAGATGGATATGCTTGTGGATAACTGACCAACAATGTCTAATGAAGAATTATCCTCTTCAATGGCTTTCATACTAAGAAAATGTATGAACTTGTAACAATTTGATAAAAATAGAACCGTATAAAGTTAAGTGTGAGTAAAAACAATAATCTATTTAAACTACATAGATACCTTTCAATGAATTTCAGAATGGGATCAACCGGGTCATTTATGTATAGTCTGTTCCGGAATACATATTAGACACCCCGACCTTGCCTTCGGTTACAAATTAGTATTAGTATCATCAAGTCTAATTTTAAATGGAAAATAATGAATAAAACAAACGTACCATTGAAGTCATTGAATTTTGCAAAATGCAAAAAAATAACAATAGGATCATTTGAGTTTTGATTGTCTTGAATGAACTTATGTAATTTTTTAGCATAATGTCCTATAAAGTGCAAGTAACTCTTTCACCACTACAAACCAAAAAAAAGTAACAAAAAGAAATTAAAGGTTGCTTTTGAAGAAAAAGAAACGAAAAATACATATCTCAAAGTAATATATGATAAAGCTTGTTAGCTTATCAATGGTCTAGTAATCTTTGACCCCTTCATATATCTCAAGTATTATCATAACCATATTTTAGCTGATATCTAGGATTTGTAATCAACTATTGTTATTCAATCAAGGAAAAAAAATACAAACTTTGATAATATTAAGGAAGAAAACATACTTCAGGTTTTGAAGTTCACAATTCAGTAGAGGCTTATCTTTATCTTTAGATTTAAAAATCTTCATATCATTGGATGATATTAGCCGACTAATGACATCTAGTAAAACAAATGGAAGAATGTAAGAAAAGAAGACTTATTAATATTATATTTAAATAATAATCAAAATATTATCAACTAACCAAAAGAAACATCCTTATTCACTCTTGAGTAATTAACATCATCAAAATTGACGAAGTTATATTCATTCTTAGGAGGAGTGAAGTCATTCGTAGCTTCCAGCTTGGTGTTTTGAAAGAAATTTATCTTCGCAACATGATCGACCATTTTAGGTAAAGGAGAGTATGATGCAACTCTAAAGTTAGAAATAATATAGGAACCACCCTCTTTTATTCGACTTTCAAAGATTTTTAAATCGCATTTTCTAATTGTTGCCATGATCTTGTAACCCTGTTGTAGATAATAGTTATGATTCGTTAGATGACTATACTACAAAACTGCATAAACATAAGACAAACGACAAATGAAATAATCAAATATAACTACAGATACTTGTTCATTAATTAAGATAAGTTCAAGATTGGATGAACTTCTTTGATAGTCATTAAAGAATGGCTTCCACATGAGCATTACCTTGACCTTGATGATACAATGATCAAACTCACCCTCGACGTCCTTTAGCATGGTGAATCCGTCTTCTTTCACCATTACAGGAACAATGGCTTTTGAAGTTAAAATCGCCATTGAAAGCTATGGAATGGAATGTATTCAAAAGAAACAATTGAGGTTAGATGAAAGAAATAATATGGTTATATGTGATTTATATAGGTGAAAATGTGTAAAATAAACTACTAATTTTCAAAAATTAGTAGTTAGTTAGGATAATTAGGATAATCTCAAATTCGAAATTCAATTCGTACTTGAATAGAGAATAGAATAGGATGTGATAACAAACTTTATAAATAATTTATCCTAAAATTTAGAATCAAATTTTCGATTTATCCTACAATACATTTGAATTTTATGAATTTTATTCAATTTGAATTTGAATTTGAATTGCTAACTAATCACCTAAAATTATGTAAAGATTTAAAATAAAAGTAGTTTGTTAGGATAATTTCTAATTCGAAATTCAATTCATAGTTGAAGATAGGATAGGATGTGATAACAAACTTTTATAAACAAATTATCCTAAAATTTGAATTTTTTTGAATTATCCTACAAATAAACTTGAATTTTACGAATTTTAGTTCTATTTGAATTTGAATTGCTAACTAATCACCTACAATTATGTAAAGGTTTAAATTAAGTTTCAAATTAAGGATAATGCATATTTAATGTTATAAAAGGATAATTTCTATGTAAAGATTTAAAATAAAAGTAGTTTGTTAGGATAATTTCTAATTCAACATTTAATTCATAGTTGAAGATAGGATAGGATGTGATAACAAACTTTTTATAAACAAATTATCCTAAAATAATTTAAAATTTTTCAAATTATCCTAAAAATAAATTTAAATTTTACGCATTTTAGTTTTATTTGAATTTGAATTGCTAACTGATCACCTAAAATTATGTAAGGGTTTAAATTAAATTTCAAATTAAGGATAATGCATATTTAATGTTATAAAAGGATAATTTTAAAAGTTTAAATACATTATAGGTGTAAAAATTCAATTTTTTGAATTGTAGTAGTTATTTGAAGATTATATATTAAAGTTTTCAACGTCTAATTGTACTTACTTTTGTATGTTACAATATGATATGTGTCATCTCAAAATATAATATGTTTTATATAAATGTACTTAAAAAGTAGATATTTATTTTAAAATATGTTCTTATAATAATTAGTAATAAATAATAATTTATGCAAATCCATAATTATGCTCATACACATAATTGTTTACTAATCCATAATTATTCAATACATAATTAAAAAGGTTACTCACCCTTATTTAATGCATCATCTAAATCCTGATTTTAATAATAAGATACAACTATCCTTCTAAAATTGATGGTAAAAGTGAAAGCTTCGTTTTCAAAGTTAAGATAATTTTGCCGGGGAAATCGTATTAATGCAACAGTTTTGTAAGAACATTTGAAGATTTGCTTAAGATGGTTTGAAATCGTGTTAAATTACTTACTATTCTCTTAACACTAAACTAATATGGATTTTGAATAGAAATCTATTGATAAAAGTAAAAACAAAACAATAATAATTTTTAAGCAAAAATAACCTAATCATGATTAAAAACTTCTAACAAAACCATCATGTTAGATATAACATGATGAAAGTTGTTAAAGTGAATAAGAAAGCTTTAATTCTTCGTGAAAACAACATCCTAAAATATACGTAACCTGACAAAAAAATCTGACCTAATATAGAGTAAAAAATAGTGTACCATTGTCAGCCCAAGTTGCATGATCAAAAAAGAAGTGCAGATTGCGATCTTTCATCTTCTTTGTCTGACGTTTGAACTCCTTCCAATTGCCACGGATCATCACATTCATACTTTGTTGTGCCAACACGTCAGTCCTTTTGCCAACAACATGCAACTTCATTCTTGTATTATAATCTCCATAAGTAAGGTCCACCTATTTAAACCTATAGATGCCGCGTTGACGTACAAACCAAGCAGGAAGGGTCTACAAAGATGAAATGAATGAGAATGATTTATATTGTGTTATACGTGTATTAACATATATATACATTAGAAAATGATTGCATTAAAATATATATTACCAAGGAATAGTTGTTCAAAAACATCGTTTAACTTTATTAGGTTTAGCAAGTTCTTCAATTTTTGCCATTTTTTCCTGTTCATAAACAAATTAATACACATAAGGACGAAATTAAAAATATGAAATAAAGAGAATAGTTGATATATTGAACACTCTAATAATCAGTAAAAATCGAAATTATAAGAAGTCGAATATATTTTATAAAAATAGTCGTCGAATAATCGTAACATGTGAATGAAATCACAAATAAAAAGATAATCATAAATGTTTATTCTCCTTGTCTAATTATATATCAATTAAGGCCTACGACCGTTGATTTTGCCAACACGGTTGCATCAAATTACTATAATGCTTTCCATAATCTACAATAACAATTTAATTGCGTAAAATTGTTATAGGTCATAGTTAAGATAGAGGTAAATGAACATACATGAAAATCAGAAATAACAATTACTATAATTAAGACTTATGACGGCTGATTTTGCCAACGCAGTTGCTTCAAACTACTATAATGTTCTCCCTAATCTGTAATAACAATTAAATCACATAAAAATATTATAGGCCATAGTTAAGATAGAGGTAAATTAACATGAATGAAAATCAGCACTATGTGAAACCCACATTAATATGAATATGCATCAATACTTGAGGACATTATTAAAACAATTGTCAAGTATAATTTATCTTCTAAAATTATCTGATATAGCAAACACCAGAAGTACATGTAAGGCATCTTTGGCAATATCCATTAAACTAAATGAGTTGATTAAAAGGGAAAAAAAATAAGAAAGGATGAATGTTAAAGATTATAAATAAGAAAAACCGATACCACTTTTGGGATTGACTTAAACCTCCGGTTACTTTGTATAAGATACAAATCATGAAAATTAGAAGGAATTTTACTGTGAAATTGGGTGATTTAAACTTAAAGACCAAGCCATTTTAGGATGGGGCAGACAACATTATCTCAAGAATAATTTTATTGAACTTCAGTGTTGTCCTGTAATTAAGACCACTTCACTTACAAACCAAAACATTTGTAGCATAAAAAAATATAGAGACAACATTATTTGTCCTATATAGTAGCAAGAAATGATCATATAACTATGATGATATAACAAAATTGGGGAGTTATTTTGTTTGGTTAATGGGTCAAAAATCATTACTTATTTAAGCTAAATCAACTGGTAACATCTTTAGTCCATTTTAAATTATATACGAATTTACTAAATAAGATAAAAGAATGTGGATTGTTAAGTGAATTATATATTTAATATAATAGGGAGATTTACCAAGTTTTAGTTTCATGGATGAGCATCACATGGATATGTTGGTTGTATATCTATGTTAACGGTTAACTGCTTTAGACAAAGATACTATGACAAACTAACTTTGAATTCCAAACAACAACTTTACGTACATTTTAACTAAACAACAACTTGAATGATTAGCACACACTCATCTGTTTTTCTAAGAGATGCTGATATAAATGAACTTGAATTCCAAAACAGACCAGAAGTTGATTTCATTAATCAAAATTAATCATCGAAGACCAGAAGTTGATTTCACTACTAATACAAACATATATTAGTTGATTTCAGTAATTAAAATTAATCATCGAAGACCGTTTGGTTTATTTTAGTACTAATACAAACATATATTAGAAATTCGTAATAAAAAATCAAACATATATTAGTTGATGTCTCGATGTTGGAAATCGGATGCGATGGGGAATCCGTATACCCTAAAAGAATCGAAGAACAACTGGATGGGGATGTGCCGATGTTGGAAGTCGGCTGCGATGGGATGGTCTGTATACCCTAAAACGGATGGAAGAACCGTATACCCTAAAACGAATGGAAGAACCTTAAGGATTTTTGGCAAATATGACGTAATCATCATTTAATTTCCGATTTTTTTAATTTTTTTTAAAATCAAGGGCTGTGATTTGTGGAGATTTTTTATGTAAGGGGTTGATGATGTAAGCAACCCTTTTCTTTTAATAATATTATAAGATTTGCATAATTTTAAGTAATAATAGGAAAATGAACGTTAATTTCTTACGGATTGGAAACATTTACGTTGTGTTCTGGAGTTATTTTCTAGAAAGAAAGTGAGGAGAAGGAAAGGAAACTATTAGTGTTATGTGTTTTTGAGTTATTTTAAGGAGGAAAAGGGAAGGAAATGAATGGTTATTTGGTTAAAAAACCATTCTCCCAAAAATGGGATGATTTGGAAGGAAAGGGTTCCCCCTTGATTTGGAAGGAAAGGGTTCCCCCTTCCTTTTCTTCCAACTCAAGAACACAATCATATCATTTCTTTTCCTTCACTTTCTTCCCGTCCCTTTTACTTTTTTAAAATATAACATGTTAGTGCATACATGGTCACACATTAGGAAATTCACTCCTTGTTTTGATGATGATAAAAATATGAACAAGTGATATTATTGTTTATCAAAATTATTCATATGTTCATGTGCTACATTTTTAAAATGTTAACAAACATCAAATTAATTATCAAGTGAATAACAAACATAGTGAAGACTTGAATCAACAAGAAAACAAGATGAAAGTAAACATTCAACCCTCACGGTCTACCCCACGGTCGACCGTGAGTCAACCGTCGCTGCACAGCCCTTAAATCTTAAAAATCATCTATCTTGAAGTCCACCGATCTCATACTCGACAATTGAAGATGACATCTTAAAAGGCGATTAATAAAAATAAAAACTCACAAATAATTTTTACGAAAGAATATTTTATCAAAACTTTTATAAATATGTCACACATATTTTATAAAAATACTTCCAAACTTTTATTTAATTGTCTTGTGTTCAATATAAGACAAATTATAATAAAATAAATTATTTCTAATTGTGGAAAAAACTAAACATGATTTTGCATTAAAATGCCACAAATTATTTCTAATTGTGGAAAAGCATCTTCTATAAGTGGTAAATATCCAACATCATTTTTGCAAATCCTTCTAACCTTCTAAATTTGCATAAAGAATTCAAACTCTTTTGGTAGGTCAACTTGGACTTTTCTAAATGCTTTTTATAGTGATTTTTATGGCAAAAAGTGTTTGAGTATGGTTTTATACAAAGTGCAACATTCATATTGTGAACTTCAAAAAGCTGTCCAGACCTGCGACGGACGATGTACGGTCGACCGTGGATCTTCCGTGGGACATTTGGATAAAATTGTCTTTTACCATTCATTGGTTATTTAAACAGGCTAAAGTTTTTTATTTCAAACCATCTCTTGACATCTGAAAAACATAGAATACATACTAGATCTTGTGAGCTTATATTCCATACAAAAAGATCATCTTCAAGGTCAAAATCAAGAGAAAAAGTGTAAAGTCTTCAAGAGCAAATCTTCATCTCTATATATCATGTTATTTGTATAAGTGTGTAAGGATCAACTCTAGCCTTTCAAATTAGAGTGAAGTGGGGATCATCTCTAGCCTATAGAATTACAGAGAAGTGAGGATTAACTCTAGCCAATATAATAAAAATGAAGTTATTCACATCTTAGCCATGTTTGCAAGAGAGAAGATAATTTCTTGTAAGCTAAAGAGAGAAGTTGTAAAGGTTTATCTCTACCTTCAAAGAGAGAAGTTTTAGCGGAGCAAACTCTTGGTGGGTGATCCCAAGGAGTGGATGTAGTGCAAGTTTGTTAACACTTGCATGAACCACAATAAATCTCGTCTACTACTTGATGATATCTCTCTATCTCTACTCTCTTTATTTCTTTCAAATATATGTTGTGTTGTTATAAACTTGAAGATCAATATTTAAAACACAACTTACTAATTTTTATTTGAAAAAATTGATAAACTAAGTAAAAGAACATATCCACCCCCCTTCTAGGTTCTTACATAACAGAATATTGTTAATTTGTTATTTCTTTATATCCTTTTTTAGCTATAGACTTATAAATATTGTATATCAGCATATAATCAAGAGACTGTTTGTTAAAACAGAATGATTAATCACTGAATGATTATGTAGACTGAATAATTCAAATGCTTTGTATGAAACACATCTCATTGTACATGCTCTTTGATAAAGGTTCTGACTGAAAACACTAAATGATACAATTTACCGTTTTAACCTTAATAGTGATATATTATGTTATAATATAATATATGATTGGTTAACAAGACCACGTGTAAACTACTGTAAAGATGTAGTATTAGGGTAAAAATACTTGTTGCTTAATGATTCATTATGTACTTTAAGGTAGAATGATTCAACAATGTTCTTATGTTTCATTCAACACAGTCTTCATATAGAGGAGACAATCAAACATGCTGAATACTGAACGATTCTGCAATTTTCACTGAATGGTTCCTTTAAGCAGCAAACAAACAACTCCTAAGTACTAACTAATTTACGTATTATTAAGCGCGCTGATTCATCACAAGATACAAACTTAAAAGATTGATTTTAAGAAAAAAATATTGTTAATTTGAGAATTGAGATGCATGTTTCTTCTATCTAAATGAATTTATATATTTTGTTAAACTGGAGTTTAATTGATAATATATATTTGGGTGAAAATGAAAAATTTGATCTTGACCTTTTATTTAATTTGATCAGATGGTCTACATCCGGTCATTCATTTTATTCATTATCTAACCATAAATTTCGACAGTCATGAATTCCAAACATATTACGACCGTTAGATCTAACAAATCAACATCTAATTAATGATTATAATTATTTCTCTCATTCTTATCTATATATATAGGGTAGAGATCTGCTAAAAAAAATTAAGGTACTAAATGTAAGGTGAAATCTGGACCACAGGATCAAGTCAAAAGTCAAACAAAAAAACCACCATTTTAACCAAAATCTCGGAATTAAAAAAAATTAAAAAGGTTAATATGGTAATTTCATAAACTAGAAATAAAAAGGTGAGTAAATATGGGTATGAGATTGTTCCCGTCGGCCAAATTTTCAGGCCACTTTGATTCACAGATTTACAAACCATGATGCACACAATACAAATCTTGATTCACACAATACATTTGATGCATAAAGGGTATAATCATTTTGATGTACAGATAAACTAACATTTGATGCAAGCTTCGTTCTACAAAGTTGATTTACAGAAAAACCCAAAATGATGATGAACAAAAACATTTTAAAGAATGATACATACAAAAATTGATGAATACAGTACCTGATGCACGACCCTAAAATCTAAGTGTTCACAACAGATGAAGGACCGGTAGTGGTGGCTTGAATCCATGGATGATGCACAACAAAAATCGAAGATCCAGAGGAGGCGACGTCAACGCAAAAGCCACAGCGGACGGCAACGCAAAAACCATCGCCGGCGTGCATCCAGCGTACGGATCATCAGCAAATCTTCAGATCTGGGACGAAACCCTAATCTGTCGTGGTGGCGGCGATCAACGACGATAGCGATCTTCAGATCTGGGACGAAGCCCAAATCTATCGTGGTGGCGGCGAACAGGGACGATAGCGGCGGAACCCTAATCGAGAACAGCGGCGAAACCCCTAATCTGTGGCGGCGAAGGGCGACGGTCGTGCTTCGGCTGGTGGAGACTGTCGTGCTTCGGCTGGTGGAGACGGTGGTGCTCCGAAGGGCGTCGATGGTGCTTCGGCTGGGCGACGGCAGTAGGTTTGAATCTAGGGCTCTATAGAATGATGGATGTTTATCACAGAACTCTTAAATGTACGTATGAGAAATCGTGGGAGAGAGAACGTGGAAAGAGAATATAACATATTCCTATTTTACCCTTTTGATATATTTGCCACGTGTCACGTTCTAGTTTCTCCTTACATTAAGTACCTTAATATTTTTTTTACTTGAACCCAATTCTATATATATATATATATATATATATATATATATATATATATATATATATATATATATTCATAATAACTCTTCCCTTCCTTCAAAACCGTAAGTCCTTTTTTGTGTTGATTGAAAGTACAACTTGGCAAAGTGGTGTTTTTATTTTGCACAATTTTAATTTACTATTTATTAAATAATTATAATATTATTCTTGTTAGTATGACATATTAAGCAAGTAAACATGCATATTAATAATGAGCTGTATGATTAATCAAAATTTGAAAACCATGCTAATAACCCGTACATAAGAATAATAACATAAAGAGTTTAGTTTGTAGAAATATATTCAAGTTATTATAACTTATTAAGAAGATTGTTCTATATAGTTCATACTTAATTTATAGTTTTAAGGGACTAATTTTAACATTTAGATCAAAGACATCAATGATTCATATCGCATATTAAAATTTTGGGCGGAAGAGCATTTTCGTAATTTTCATGTGATGATTTTACAAATCACATGTGACTGTATACTGAATCACTTATGATACAATATTAAAATTTTAAAACTATTTTTTACATGGACTTTATTGATGAACAAACAGATTTGAAGACAAAATGGAACCTTAAATAAAAAAACCACAACCATCGTGATGAACAAAAATACAGAAAAATCGAGAACCCCTAAAGAACCACAACCATTAATCAAGAAGAACCCTAAACTTACCAACAACCATATGAACCATAAAACGATTTGAAACCCATACAAACAATGAAAATTGCCAAGTGATGAAGAACCCTAACAGATGAAGAAGATGAAATCCCTAAACTAAAATTGAGAAGCCCTAAAGAACCCTAAATCGAAGAAGGTGAGGACGAATCACTTGCCATGTCACTCATCACGTTAGCGAAACGTCAGTAGGTAACTCGCTATAGCAGTTTTGATACATTAAATGGTCATTAACTTCTAACACTTCAATACATTAAATTGTAAATTTGATACACACCATAGTAAAAAAATTATAAGTTAGATACATTTTAATTAAATAAACCTTAAAAAAAAGTAATGTAACATTTATTGGATATGCAACCCCTTAAAACCTGGGTTTCCTTTTGTATCGTAACTCCTTAGTAATATAATGGATGTAGTTTGACTTTTATAGTAAAGTCGTAATAACTTTATACGATATATGATATCTTGAGCTTTTTACTCATTTCGTTCGTACCAATACAATTATTTTTTTAAATAATCACAAAAGCGGCCGTGACACTTTTCATTACGTACTTTAAATCGCGAAAACTTTATGTTTTACAATAATTAATATTATTATATTGAGCTAGTGACGTTTATAGTATACTTACAAACTTACCTATCAAATATGATCCCCGTAATTGGATATAATTGTAATGCATAATTATTCATTTCGGGTATTTGTCAACGTAATATTATTTTGTTTCCTCATTAATTAATGAAATTGTTATTAATTAGCATATTTGTTAGCAAATCTAAATTTTATAAGAAGCAAGTTATTTTCTCTTATTTTACTATCCTACATATTAAATTGATCTTACTTGAAACTTAATGAATCACTTTCTTTATTTTATTTCTTAATTTTAATAAAGACAAAATATAATAAAATGATATATCAATGCTCTTGCCTCTTGCTATATATTTTAACGTTTTATCTTAAGAAGAATTAATATGTGCACCTGACATCACCTAAGATAAGTGTTGTTGCTCTTATACAACACTTACATTGTTAAAATATTGAAATAACCATAATACTATTCATTTAAGTGTTGTGTGAGAGCAATAACATATATCTTAGGTGCTATTACACCTATCAGTTCCTATTATTTTAAATATTTGAAAGTTGAATGCACTAAAGGGTAGTATTGAAAATATGGATATATACAATTAATAACAAAAAAGAAATAATTTCGGTACACTTCTGGATACTAAATCCTATATAAAAGGCCAAAGTCTACAAAATTTTGCATGGTTAAAGTGATAATTCACCATTTCTAAGTAAGCATAAGATCCGAGTATTTACATCAGATATTTTACAAACAGTCTTCTCTAGAAACGTCTACCCATCCATAGACAATTGTTAGATTATAAAAGTTACTTATCTATAAAAAAAAAAAATTACTAAATCAAAATTAAATATTAAAATCAAATTAGAAGACGTGAAAAAAAAATAATAAATAGATTACAAGTGTGACTAGAAGAGGAATGAATTACAGGAATATAACATATTTATTACAAGTTATTATTATTGAGACAAGGCCAAACCCATTGGTTAAACTTGTTTAAAATCCATGGAGTAAGCAATCAATGGCATCTTAAATGCAGACTTCAAGAAATCAACCAACCACATACCTCTTCTCCTTGCTTTAATTTACGATTCTACCCATTCCTCCATATTCCATTCTTCCTATATATACCAACTCAATCGTACCCTCTTCCTCCACACCATTGATCTTTGAAGTTGCAGATCGAAACGAAAATGGGGGCAACCAAAACCCTAAATTCTTGTTTTCTTTTATGGGTTTTTGCTGCTGGTTTGTACTCTGTTTCTGCTGATGCTTCTTCTTCTTCTTCAAGTTTTCAAGATGAAAAGAACATCTACTTTTACTACTCTCCATTCCCATATGCTGCATCTCCTCCACCCGTCGGTAAAAATTTAGTATAACTTTTTTTTTCATTAATTTTTTAAAAAATCTATGCGTTTTTTTTTATAAAATATACAACACGCCCTTTTGTTAATTCTTGGTTTCTTGTTCGTTTGTAGTTTCTTATCAGAATCCACCACCTGCTTATGCAGAGAATCCACCTACTGGTAAAAGTTTAGAGATTTTCAGCAATGTGTGTTGTAATTTGTGTGTAATTCATGTACTCTGTTTCTAATTCTTGAATGACGGTGTTTTGTATGCAGTTTCGTACCAAAGTCCACCGCCTGCTCATGCAGATAATCCACCCCCTGGTAAAAAATTTAGAGTTTTTGTGCAATTATAGTCGTAAAATTTTGTGTTAATTCGATATAATTGATTCTTGATTTATGCTGTTTCCATTATTTAATTATTTATTTTATTTTTTTACAGTTTCCTATCAAAATCCGCCACCTGTTCATGCAGATAATCCACCCCCTGGTAAAAAAATTATATATTTTGAGCAATTAGTCGTAAAAGTTGTGTAAATTTGATGTGTATTTTTAATGCAAATGATTCTTGATTTGCTTTTATTTTTTTCAGTTTCGTACCAGAACCCACCACCTGCTCATGCAGATAATCCACCCCCGGGTAAAAGATTATAGTTTTTGACCTTTGAGCAAGTAGTCGTAAAATTTTGTTTAAATTTAATGTGTATTTTTAATGCAGATGATTTTTGTTTTATGTTTTTTTTTGGCAGTTTCGTACCAGAACCCACCACCTGCTCATGCAGATAATCCACCCCCGGGTAAAAGATTATAGTTATTGACCTTTGAGCAAGTAGTCGTAAAATTTTGTTTAAATTTAATGTGTATTTCTAATGCAAATGATTTTTGTTTTATGTTTTTTTTGTTGCAGTTTCGTACCAAAGTCCACCTCCTGCTCATGCAGATAATCCACCCCCTGGTAAAAATTTATAACTTTTGAGCAATTAGTCGTAAAAATCTGTATAAATTTGATGTGCATTTTTAATGCAAATGATCCTTGATTTATGTTTTTTTTGTTGCAGTTTCATACCAAAGTCCACCTCCTGCTCATGCAGATAATCCACCCCCTGGTAAAAAATTACTGCTTTCGAGCAATTAGTCGTAAAAATTTGTATAAATTTGATGTGCATTTTTAATGCAAATGATCCTTGATTTATGTTTTTTTTGTTGCAGTTTCGTACCAAAGTCCACCTCCTGCTCATGCAGATAATCCACCCCCTGGTAAAAAATTACTGCTTTCGAGCAATTAGTCGTAAAAATCTGTATAAATTTGATGTGCATTTTTAATGCAAACGATCCTTGATTTATTTTTTTTGTTGCAGTTTCGTACCAAAGTCCACCTCCTGCTCATGCAGATAATCCACCCCCTGGTAAAAAATTACTGCTTTCGAGCAATTAGTCGTAAAATTTTGTGTAAATTAATTTGATGTGTGTCTTTAATGCAAATGATTCTTGATTTATGGTGGTTTAATTTGTAACTTTTTTACAGTTTCATACCAAAATCCTCCCCCTACTCATGCAAATGATCCACCTGCAGGTAACAGTTTTTAATGATATATGAATTGAATCTTTTAATTAATTAATTAAACTCTGTGTGTGTGTGTGTGTTTTTTTTAATGGAATTAATCTTGCAGGTCCCTATCAAAACCCACCGCCGGCTAATGTTTATAATCCACCGTCAGGTGGTGGCGTAGCACCGGTTAATCATGGACCTTCTCACCACCATCACGGCCATCACCATCATCACCATGGACATAAACCACCTACTAATTGTGATATTCCACCATCACCCAATGGCTATCAAAACCCCACTCCGCCATCACCTAGTGGCTATCAAAACCCCACTCCGCCACCTGCCCCCGCTGGATATCATAACGAGCCTCCGAGCGGTGGTAGCGCTGGCGGTGTCAGTCCACCTAGCGGGACTCCTAGTACTCCCAGTACTGCACCTACACAACAACCAGTTGTAAAACCTCCCTCCCCAACCGAATATCATAACCCTTCGCCTCCAAGCGGGGGTTGCACTTGTAAAGATCCGGTAGGTCCCACTCCTGGACAGGTCGTGGCACCTGCCCCTGCCGAGAATCACAATCATGTCCCGGTGACACCCCCCGGATATCACAATAACCCTCCACCTTCTGTCACCCCACCGTCCACAACTCCCTACACCAACCCACCTTCCACCGCTCCCAACCCACCATCCACCACTCCCAGCTACACTAACCCGCCATCCACCACTCCTAACACAAACCCACCATCCACCACTCCCAACCCACCATCCACCACTCCCTACACCAACCCACCTTCCACCACTCCCAGCCCACCTTCCACCACTCCCGACACCAACCCACCATCCACCACTCCCAGCCCACCTTCCACCACTCCCGACACCAACCCACCATCCACCAGTCCCAGCCCACCTTCCACCACTCCCTACACCAACCCACCATCCACCACTCCTAGCCCACCTTCCACCACTCCCTACACCAATCCACCATCTACCACCCCGCCAAAAATCACCAAGCCCACCCACCCACGGAAAAAGCCTCCGACTATCACTCCATCACCTCCATCTTTCCCACATATACCCTTCATTGGCGGCACTTGCGAGTAAGTGACCACAAATTTTCAACACATCAACTAATTAATGATGCATTTGCTAATATATATTACAACATACAAATTCAACACATATAGTATTCAATAGGCTTACAAAAAGAATATAAAGTTTTATGAAATTATTGTTCCACAACTTAGATCAGTATTTTATCACTTAAAATTCTTTCATACTTTGTATGCGGACAGCAGATCCTGTAGGTCCGCACTATGTCTATATGTTCAGTTTGTAACTTTTTGTGATTTATGCTTATATACTCCGTTTCAACTAGACAAAATCTTATCACATACGAATATTATGATTCATATTGCAGTTTCTGGAGATCACACCCACACCTGCTCTCGGATCTTTTCGGGTGGTGGCGTAGAACAATGGGTGGAGCCTTGGGATTCGGTGGCCTTCCTGGAATTGGGTCAAACATGAGCCTACAGGAAGCCCTTTCAAACACCAGAACCGACGGCATTGGTGCACTTTACCGCGAAGGAACCGCTTCTTTGCTAAACTCCATGGTCAACAAGAACTTCCCTTTCACAATGAGCCATGTCCGAGCCAGCTTTGTGGCTGCTCTCGCCTCGGACAAGGTGGCGGCGGCTCAAGCCGAGGTTTTCAAACTAGCAAATGAGGGTCAACTCAAACCAAGAGTCTAGCTAATTAATCATATCAATTGTATCGATCTTGTCAAATCATATTAAGCTTTTGTTTAGTTGTAGTTTGTAGTATGATTTTCTTGCTAATTAGTATGATGTTCAACACCATGTTACATGGATTATATATTGGGAGTTTTTGGGAGATTCTTGCGCTGACCATGGTCAAAGTATTTAAGAACATTATATATATATATATATATATATAGACAAAAGTTCATGCGAGAACCATTGTTAGCGCGAGAACCGCAAGAACCAATCTAAGCCGTCCAATTCCCCCTCCTTCAATGTCATTGCCCACCCATGAATTCCTCACATGCACCCTGCCACACCCTATCCTTCCACGCTCTCCATCCATGATACTTCCCATATCCAAGGAACGACTAAGATTGGTTCTCGCGGTTCTCGCACTAACAACGGTTCTCGCATGAACTCTCCCTTATATATATATATATATATATATATATATATATATATATATATATATATATATATATATATATATATATATTATGTACGCAACAGAAGTGTAGTTAAAAGCCTTTATAAAAGGGTTGGTTGAATTGCACTTAAAGGTTGCCGGAGGAGTAATGCTACTGCTAGCAGCTTAGATGCCACTGTAGTAACTTTCAATGCGATGGTACTTCTTTTTGAAACAAGAAATTAACTGAGATGACCAAATAATATAAGAGGAAGGTGTTTTGTACGGCTATAAAGTTACTTCATACAAATAAAGATCGGGTAATGATTCATACATCTTAGGTTAAAGATGTTGAACACCTTAACCTATATTTTTATTACTTTTAATTGGTTATGAGGTATACTTTTTATGTTTTCCAAATGATTTTGATATTATTAAGTTACAAAAATAGTGTTTAAAATCATAGACTATGATGCATGTTTAAGCACCCATATAGATCGGGTATAGATTATAATACCCCCATCCTATGATGCATATGATATGAGTTAGTGATTGATGTAACATTTATATGTGAGAAGGAGAGGTACACATAACACTCATAGAGATCACTTCACCTTCCGAGTGTAGCTATAGTGAGTTGTGATCGAATGTGAATATGTTTAACCTTTTAATTTTATAAAAAGATTGGCATCGAATTAAAATCGATCTTTGGGACTTAATTTGTCTCATATTATAACGTGAAGTATATATCAAGTTTGATTTAGGTTCCCTACTACATATTAATTAACGAGTAAACTTATATGGGCGAAGTTTCTATGCGAACAAAATATAGAACTAACATGCAAATATATTTAAAAATAAACATGGAAAATTTAATATTTAGGAAGTTATTAGATTTTATTTTCATATTACTTCTAATGTATATTTTTTTCAAAGATGAAATTCTTAATGATAGTTAAGATAAATATCATAATACGATATAATTTATATCAGATAAAAAAAAGGAAATATAAAAAAATAAGGATTGATATTTGTAACACTGTGTTATTGAAAGTTATAAAAAGAAAACAAAAAAAAATACATAAAAATAATCATTTAAATATAATAATAATAATAATAACAATAATAACAATAACAATAACAATAACAATAATAGTAGTAGTAGTAGTAGTAATAATAATAATAATAATAATAATAATAATAATAATAATAATAATAATACTCAAAATTTTAGAAGAAAAACTGCCGTTCATAAATAAAAAGAAAAAAATAATCAAAATTAAGATATGATGTATGGGCATGGCTCTAACACATGACCTATTGCATGTATCTCCTTTAACCAAATGCCACTTCGCCAAATTGAACTAATGGTTTTACTTTGCAAATCTAAATATATAACACTAATTCAGAAAGTTACTATTAACAGTAATTTTCATGATAATTATTATTATATATAATAATACATACCTCTATAAATCGTTATTTAAAAATCGGTATGTACTACGTAATATGTGTAGATAGACAAACAAAAAAATGATTATGACATGTTTCTTCCAAATGGTTGTTTACGTTGTGGTAACTATGCGCCCGAGATCCTTTGAATCCGAACTGACTCTTCCCCAAGGATCGGCCAACCATAACTTTAAAAAGCTCGTCAAGACGTCGACACTATGTTTATGTCAAGGCACATGGCTTGAATGCTTGGTCATGCTGACACAAAAAGTTTCAAGGCGTGGGTGTTAGATATGGCACATATAATGAGTGGATATGCGCATCTTTACCTGATACGTGCTTTTTAGGCTCGTTAATGCCATAAGTATGCCTTTTCTTTTCCCATTTATTTCCTTTATAATATCAGCGTCATATCACACACTCTCTTTTATTCCGTTCTCCTTTCCTACAACCTTAGTTAAACATTTCCAATCTTACCTCAGTTTTATTTTATTTTATTTATTAATGATATGAAGATAGAGAGGAGAGAGAGAGATGATGGTGTGGGGGTGGGCGTGTAACGTCCCAATATTTTTTTAAACATATATATAATCACACGCTAGAGATTCAAATCATAAATCCTGTTGCAACAAAACGTAAATGCAATCAAATATTAATTACAAACCAACAATGTCAAAATCAAGTTATGTTAATAACATATTTGTATGATCAATTGTGTTTTGTTTAATAAAGGTCTTGCGGAAGCGTTGCCGTCGATGAGCTATCACATATGTGTTGGAGCCCCGCCGTGATCATCTCCTGTAAAACAGGTTAAACAACAACAATAAGCGCAAAGCTTAACGAATACATTACTTACATAGCAAATCAGCTCATCATTCGTATTCACTTATCCTCCACATATAACATAGATCATACCCACTACCGAAGTAAACGGTCTAAACATATCTGTTGCCGAACTAAATTGTCTAAACATACCCGCTACCGAAGTAAACGGTCTAAACATACCCGTTACCGAAGTAAACGGTCTAAACATACCCGCTACCGAAGTAGACGGTCTAAACATATCATTTACCAAAGTAAACGGTCTAAACATACTCATTATTGAAGTAAACGGTCTAAACATACCCCTACTAATTTAGTTTTAAAAATTGTGTTGATGTGAGTGATCCAACAGAAAATTAGACTAATCAAAATTGTTGTTGTCATGTTTAATTAATTGTTTAAGTAAAGTTTCATATAAATTAGTTGAGGTAATTAAAGAGATAATGATTGATTTCTTACTATAACTAATTGTATTATTTATATATAATCACTACTAAGTAAAATTAAATTTGTCTTAAAATTTTAAAAGACAGAACTTTGAATAATTTATAATGTAGTGTTTATATGGTATGTGTGTGTATATTAAAAGATTTGTTATCATTAGACTTGAATTTATAATATAACAAGAAATAACAATATTATTATAATATTAGTATTAGCAAATAAGAATAACTCTTGTACTATATTAATAAATACTGATATAATAAAATATTAATGAAAATATAATATTACATCACATTGTAATATAACAGTTGTATTGTAATATTCTATTAACAATATTAATTATTATTATTATAATATTAGTATTCGTAAATAAGAATAATTATTGTACTGTATTAATAAATACTTATAGGTTATAAATATTAATGAAAAAAATATTAGTTATATCACATTGTAATATAACAGTTGTATTGTAATATACTATTAACAATATCATTATGTAATAATATTATAATTAGATAATAGTAATAATAATATAACTAACTTAATACCTAGTGTATAAATACGAGGATAGTTAAAACATTATTAACTTTTATGATGTTAGAGTACTTATAACATATATAAAAAAACAATTATAAATTATACACATGGATATAAAATATTATCGTAAAAAGGGGTAAATCTATTTGAATTTAGAAATTTACACGTAAGATCGCCCATCAACTTTTTGTAGGTACTCTTTATAATCAAGTTTACATAAATAACCATAAAATAGGTAGATTAATCTGCTACATGAGTTGAATAAATGATTTTTTTTAAAATTTAAGTGTTAACAAACTAATTACCTAAAAAAGAACATTTGAGAAAATAACTCGTTCATAAGCCATTTGAAGATATAAAGAGGGATGATTGATGAACAGCTCTAAAACAGAATGACGACATTATAATCCATTTTATTTTAGTATATATTAAAGAATTAAAGATATAATAGTAAAAATAAACAAAATGACATTTAGGCTTCCCTATTCAGACCCGGTTTTAAAAAAAAAAGGCCTAAAACCGGGCTAAAAAGGCTAAACGCGTGTTTTTTAAGATTCAGACCCGGTTTCTTAAAAGAAAACCAGGTCTGAAGGTCTAGAAAACATTCAAGCCCGGTTAATTGAAATAAAACCGGGTCTAAATCTTAAGTTTGAGTGGATCAAATAAGGCATAAGCACATTCGGATCCTGTTTTTTACAAGCAAACCGGGCTTAAAACTTCAAACTGATCTAGACCCTATTTTTTATTATAAAACCGGGCCTAAATACTTAGGGTTTTCACCCAATCGACTTTTCCCACCCCGCCTCCCATTTCCCAAATTCATTTCAAACACTTCTCATCTCTCGACTGTATCCAATTGTCAACCACAAAAGAAGAAGAAGAAGCCCTTGTTGACCTGTTGATTCTCACTCTCGACGACGAAGCCGAAGCCGACCTTGTTTCAGATCTGTCCTTGCCGTTGTTCGTCGCCCACGGTCCACAGTCCAGTGTCCACTTGCCGGTCGCCAACTCTCCATCGCCGGTCGCCGAAAGGATAGAGGGTTGAGTTTGTTTTCTGTTTAGGTATTTTTTTATCAATTTGTGAAGCTTCAAAATCAAATGAAATGTTCTTTGATTTAAGTCCAAATGTCCGATTCATCTTACTTAGATACTAGCATTCTTGAAATGTTTTTTTTTTAATTGTAAATTAGGTGCTTTTTTTTTGTTGATTGCAAAGTAGGTGCTTTCTTTTTTAGGTGTAAATCAGAAGTAAAAGTCATTCATAATACTATAGACAAATAAAAGCATGATGACAACATAAATGTTCTTGAAGTTCTTTGATCAAGTCCAATCGTTCTTGTGGTTGTTTTCATTTTTAGGTGTAAATCAGAAGCATGTAGTTGATTCTTTTGGACCGTGACGGCTGTTACCTACCCGACCACCTGTTCGATTTTTCTTACTGTTAATTCAACTAGTTTACTGTTAATTGTTCATTCTTTACAACTTTCTAACTTTTGTTTAACTCATTCAAACCTGCTCGATTTTTCTTTTCTACTTCCAATTTTTATTAACTATTTGCTACTTCCCTTTTCACGTAGTACTTGGGTGTTTTAGCTTTAGGCAAACACGGATTCCACTAGCTATTACATCTCGAACCACAGGCAAGACTGTATGCAGTGAATCCTCCCAATTGTCGAACACTCGACCACGAAGCAGATTTCCTATTTATTGTTCAGGTAAAAGTTCTATTCATAGTTTACTTTTAACTTCTTTATAAAAGTTTCATAGTAAGCATAATTTCCTATTTATTGTTCAGGTAAAAGTATATATACCCTGGTTCATTCCCCTTTCCAAGGTTGTGTCTAATTTGTTGTTCAAACCATTTCATTTGATGGTCAATTCATCTTTCCTAATCGAAGTATTCTATGTTTCAATCAATTCAATCGAAGTATACTCTATAGTTGATGTTGTAAAGGACTAATGTAACTAATTCTGATTACGTCTTGACACTGAAGGGGAAATTAGCGAAACAGCTCGAGTGTTGTGGTTAATCTTTGTTGATTTCCTACTTGTTTAAAGTCTCTATACGACTACAAACTATGATATGTTTCTCATTTACTATTAAAGTATTTTGATGTGAATATTATTATGTACAAATTTACAATTGATTGAATTCACTACATCAAACGGGTCAATTTGATGTGTTCGTTATCGTCACTAAGACAATTATTCCTTCTTATTTGTGTAGGGCCTCTTTTCAATGACAAGAGATGATCAATTTGTTCGTGTTACAAGCTAATAATTATATATGTTTCATTGTTTCTACAAAATGTTCTTGCTTAGATAAAATGTTAACTTTATTATCTTATGTATAGCTCCTTTGAGTTTTAGTGCTTTCACAAGTGAGCTTAACATAGTGGAAAAAATGTAGTTTGGACAAAGTGTATTAAACATATTGGTTTATTTATGAGTAGTTTTTGTGTTATACAATTGTCATGTTATTAGTTGGGTTGAATATTGTTTGCCAATGATAATAGAAACAACAACAAAAAAACAGAAAATTCTTTTTTTTAATATAAAGATTCAGACCCGGTTTATTAACTAAATAAGAGGGCTTAAAAGTGACCTTGTAAAAAAAACATACAGACCCTGTTTTTTATATAAAAACCGGGTCTAAAAGTAACATTCAGACCCGGTTTTTTAACCGGGCTTGAATCTCTGACTTTCAGGCTCCCCCCCTTTCAGGCCCCCCTCAAAACCGGGTCTAAAGGTCTAAAAAAACCGGGCCTAAATGTCATTTTTGTAGTAGTGATTGGAATATATGACATTGAACTAAGAGGCTATTTGAGTAGAAAAATAATTTGGCATTGACGTATGTAATGATTTGAATAATTTAAAGGCTTTGTATGAAATTAGTTCTGCATATAAGAAACTGTTTGATAAGGTTTCTGAATGAATGATGAAAATTACAATTTAAACCTTTATAAGGATTTATTACAAAATAAGATTTGATTTAATATGATAATGGTGAAAAAAGGTATTAAGGAAGATGTTGGTTGTTTAAGACGGAATCGTTCGACAATATTTTCCCATATCATTTAGTGTAGTATTTGTTTAGAAACGAGAATCAAATGTGCTGAATTTTAAATGATTCAACACGTCGTGTGCATTGCTGGTATATTGGATAACTCATTTGAATAGGTAGATATGCCGAATGTTTCCATTAAATTGTAATCAAACGAGTTATATTGTGTCCGCGCGTTGCGGCGGGTATATGAACAAATACGGTAATTAAAATTAAAGTCAAATATATAAATAAAACGGAAAAATAGTACACATTTAGGATTAGAATGCGTCGTTTTACCCACACTCAAATTGGTTTAGATTTTTTTTCATGTTATATCTGATATAACCAACGAAGAAAAAAAATTCTAATAGCCTCTTAGTTCAATGTCAAATATTTAAGAGTTTTAATTAAGGTTAAAAATAGTTTAAACTCTATTTCGATTAAACTCTTAAACTTTTTATAACAACCATTACCTTTATCTTTGAATTGTTTAAGCATTAAAGTTTAAGTTTTTTTATTAACCATTAAACTAATTTTTTGTGATGGGTTATATGTAGGTATAGATCGTATTATAGTTTGATTATTAAGTCAGGATGTAAATATATCGCTATAAAACAAATGACATTTTTAAAGTTACAGCCTCTGCCTTTTTAAATAAAAAATATAATTTTTTCTCAACATGCATTCCATTTATAAAATTAACTTATTGTTTAATGTAAATATATATGCATCTTATACGAAATTTATGATGAAGGTCAAATACTATTAAAAATGAAAATTTTATAAAGTAATTTAATTGAAAAATACTATAAAATATTATAAACTCATAATGTAATTTAATTAACTAAAAATATGAAATAAAATAATGCATTTATTGAAGGAAAAGACAGAAAAGAAATCAACATAGATTCAGGAAAAAGCCAAAGGAAAAAAATGATAAGGATTGGAAAAAAATAGAGATGCAATCAAAAAGAAAATTAGAGTAGAAATAAAATTAAAATAAAAAAAGAGCAAGAGGGTGACGCAAGCCTCGGAATGAAATGTGTTATCCACCTTCATTCTTGCCAAACCCTGTTTGCTATGCAAGTGCGTTCTTAAAAAATATAAGTAGTAGCTAGGAGTCGAACCCAGGGGACCAACATCAAAAGCAAAAGCTCTATCCATCTACGTTGGAACTCAATTAGTTTATAGATATGTTGTTACTTATTTATTACCTAACCTATTTACTTTACACGTGTTCCTTTTCCTTCAAAATGTATGGTATAGCAATAATAGCCACCAAGAGATCATGTACATTGCTAGTATATTGGATAACTCCTTTGAATATGCCTGCCTGAATGAATAAGGCCATGTTTGTTTCACCGTAATGCGAAGGAATGAAAATGATTTTAATTCCATTGATGTTAGTTACGTAATGACATTCCTCTACCTAAAGTAATATTAACACTTCGAAGAACCTAATTCATTTCAAAATAATGTTACCAAACGCAATATAGAACAAAATTTGATTTCAATTCCATTACATTTCTTCATATTACGGTGAAACAAACTGGACCTAATAGTTAATTGATTTATGGAGGGGAATAAATGCAACTTTTTCATGAACGACTCGTTTTTCATTTTAAACACAGACAATTTTTCGTTGTTTCTATAAATGAGTTTTTGAATAAGAAACTGTCTCTATAGCCTCAAAAGGTTTTTGTATCATTGTTATTATTTGTTTAAAATTATAGTATTGCTTTCATTATAATTCTTATATCATAATAATACTATTATTATATTACGTACAATTGTTATATGACTTTTTAACACCTTAATGTATGTTATATTACACTTAAAACGACTAAACATTGACAAATAGTCCTCTTCGGGCCCAAATAAACAATAATTATGAAAAATTGAAGAATAAAACTAATAAGCTATAATAACGTAAGGACACGCAATCAACAACACTCTTGTTATATTATACTGTTATAAGAACTATAATGTTATATTCAAATTGGTCGTTCATGATCAACATTTGATTAAACAAGTACATCGGTCAACATTACACTACTTTATTAATAGATTGGGAAAAAAAATACCTTACATAACATATGAAAAAAAACACCTTACATGACATACCACACGATTACGTGAGCTACGCTCTTTTGCACCAACCCTATCACGTATCATCACCAAGGTCCAGTTTGTTTCACCGTAATGTGAAGGAATGTAATGGAATTGAAATCAAATTCCGTTGTATATTGCGTTTGGTAACATTATTTTGAAAGGAATTAAGTTCTTCGAAGTGTTAATTTTACTTTAGATAGAGGAATGTCATTACGTACCTAACATGGATGAAATTAAAATCATTTCCATTCCTGTGCATTACGGTAAAACAAACGGGACCTAAATGATCAACAACATTAGTAATTTCATGATCATCAACATGTTTTTGTCATGAATAAAAAATACCTTAGAAGTAGTGTCATATGCTCGTATATTGTACCTAAGGACAAAGTATGCAAAAATTGTTTGTGACTCGTGAGGTTATATAAAAATTCCCTGTTACGAGTTGCAAAGAATGTGTGTAATGCATTGAATAAGATATGCTACCAATTTATTATTGTAAACCTCTTCTCTACGTATATGTAGGAAAACATGTAGCCAAAAACAATGGAGATTTTAATCAAAAAAATTGTGATTTACTTTGATATCCGTTTGTACTTATTCTTTTGATTAATCATATAAAACTGTTAAATTAAGAAAGTGTTAGTGAATTATAGAGAGAATAGGAGAAAGAGAATAGAGAGAAAAGACTTAATCTTATTCATTAGGGCATCTCCTATTTATAGGAGTACAATAGATAAGGATAAATATTCAAAATTCAAATACATTATCTAGGATAATACATATCTCTAATATATCTTATCTAATATTTGGGGATAAGGACATCTACTAATAATTATTCATAACACTCCCCCTTAGATGTTCATTAAAAGTATTATGCCTCGTTAAAACCTTACTAGGTAAAACCCAATGGGAAAAAAACCTAGTGAAGGAAAAAGAGTACATAAATACTTCAATACGCTTGGGGATGTTGCCTCATTAAAAACCTTGCCAGGAAAACCCAATGGGACAAAACCATGACGAAGGGAAAAAGAGTACAACGCGTATTTTCTCCCCCTGACGAACACATCATTTGAGCTTTTTTAGTCGACACAGCTCAATGACCAATATTGTGTACTATATTCTCGAATGTTGAAGTCGGATATTCGTCGGTAGATTAATCAGCTACACAATTCTTCATTGAACCTCTTGAATGTGTCGTACTGCATTCCTTGGTAAAAACTCATATTTTGCTTGCTTCATGGATTAATAAGATCTCTTTGACATTAAATGAAGTGTTTGGAAAGATTTGCTTTGAAGAATGCCACCATTAACTTCGGTTGTTACTAATTATGAAAGTTACATCTAGTTTGTCACCGATCAATACGAGCATCTGACATATATCCTGCATTTACAAAACTAACAAACTTGTTTTGATGGGTTAGTAAAATATAAACTCGTGTCCTTCATACCTTGATGGTATCAAAATATTTGTGTTAATCCATTATGATATCTCCTTTTGGACACGAACTACATATCGCTATTAAATTCAATAAAATGTAACATTTAATGTCATCTATGACTAGCGAGAAATATAAATGACCCGAGTGACTTATAAATATGGTACTTCTAGACCAAGAATCTTTTTGCCACTTCTTAGAAGTCGAACATGGGTCATTCAATGCCAAGTGACCTCATAATCATTTGAGTGCTTAATGATGTGATTTATCATATACTCCCTCCGTCCCAAAATAATTGTCACCAGACAAAAAACACACAGTTTAAGACAGTGCAATTAATGCAGGGTTTAATTGGTGAAAATGTCAGTTTTAACCTTACATTTAATACACTATTGAGTTGTACAACATGTAATAATTATAACTAATTAAGGGTAAAATAGGAAAAATAGTTATCAATGACAATATTTTTTTAGAAGGTGACAATTATTTTGGGACGGACGAAAATAGTATAGTGGACTATTATATTGGGACGGAGGGAGTAGAATCTTAAACACCTTTTATATATTCTTTTGGTGGTGCACAAGGATTTCATCCTTAAGGTGTTCAATTTATAACAAAAACAAAACTTTGTTTTTCTAAGATCACTCATTTCAAATTGTTTTTCATATTAATTGCCTTAGAAATATTACTAGGAATTCCAATTACATTACAATCATCAACATATGTGGCAATTATATTATATTCGGATCCGAATTTCTTCACAAAAATTCATGAACTAATAGAATCATAACATGCTTTCAATAAATATTCACCAAGGCAATTATAACATATACACTCATTTTGTTTTAGCCCATATAACAACATTAATTCGATTCAATAGTATTCTCGAGAAATTTTCTTATATGCTTCGGGCTTTTAGATAGTAACATATATGTTTAAACACTTTATACCTTTGAAGGCATCTCATCATCAATCAATCAATCGAGCTCTAATAATTTTCATACTAGACGCAAATTAAGTATTTTTCATATTACCAGACTATAATATAATATATAGTTATCTCCACCACATTAGAATATATCAATCTCAGGTCTTTGCGAAACCTTGTGCCACCATTCATCATTTATATCTTTTAATTTTATTTCTCATTTAACTTTCCAACAAAGACCAAATTGTTACACCTTTTGTGTATATACTTCATGTCCCAAACATATCATACCCGATGGACTTTGATTTTTCATTAATTCCTTGCATCTTTCTATTTTGGCCAATAATTTCTATCTCTACACTTCTGGGCAAATATACTTTCAAGATCCTCATTCTCAATCATAATATTTAGCGTTATATTAAACACATAAACATTATCGACGTCGAATTTGTATTGATTTCATTCTTTCCTATACATGATATATTTGTTGAGATCTCATTATTTTCAGATACCTGGGGTTCTTCTGGAACCTTCATGTCAAGTATCTCTTCAGGAGATTCACATGGGTTTTTATATCCTCGATTGACCATCTTAATTTATTGCTCCTTTTTCTTTATAGGGATATATATATATATATATATATATATATATATATATATATATATATATATATATATATATATATTTGGAATCGATTTGTCTACCACGCTTCAGGCGTGCCATAGACTCTTATTACCAACTATCCTTGTGGGATACATATCTTACTAGGAGCATTAGCAGCTGAATATGTGATCAAGTCATACTCTTTAGGTCAGTAAACATGTCTGGCTTTACTAAATCATATATGAATTATTTTAAGAACTTTTTCATATTCTTTATTGTGAGGATCAATAATTCATTTCATATCAATTAAATTCTAGCTGCTTATCCTCTTCCCTGAATGTTAGGATGTTTGATTAACAATAAAAACATCTCATTGCAAATATACTATTGATGGCTTTAGATATGTATGATAGGGACTCATACTCAATGCAATATTCCTAACATTCCTTTGAAGTCCCATCTTTGTACATTTTGGTGGAGTAAAACAAAACTCATATAAAAATTATTTGGTTCCTGACCAAAAACCAATTATAATGGGGAGATATCATCATAACATATTGGCTTGATGTGATTTACTATATATATGTAAAATGATATGACCCTAAATTGAAACTTTGCTCTTTATGATTATTGGCTTTGCAATCAACTGAATCCGCTTGCTAAGCGTTTCAACAAAAGCAAAATGCGTGTGAACATAAGACATAGAGTGTTCAACACTACAATAATCACTGAATATGTGGAAGTGATTTATAATATTTTGGAGCAATGATTTCACAATATTATTACTCGAGTTGCTAGTCTCGCAAATTTCAGGTTGCGACTTTTATAACCATTTAGATGATGCATCGATTTAAAACTCTAAATGGTTCATAATGTGAATATATATGTCATCACATATCTCATTGCATCCTTTCTAGAAAACTAAGGGGTTTCATCCCTAGAATATAAATTAACTTCCACAAGAGCAAACAAAATATACAAGCTACTTTGAAGAAATTTTTGGTTCTTCAAACTTTTCACATCATCATTGACTCGAAATGGTCTATTTGGTCATGCCAATCAATCAAAACAATCATGGTCAATAAACTTCTAGTTTAAGGCCACATACAATTCAATTTCACTAATCTTTGTATAAAAGGATGCAAAAGATCATAATGTGTCATGACTTTTAAAGTTTTCCTCGTAACATTTTATATAAGCTCTTCTGGAGCATTTGATTTATATTATTATATATAGTAACATTACCAAGTAGGGAAAACTGTTTTGCAGTACAAACCTTTTACATTTATAGAACACATATAATAACCATCAATAGTTCAATATTATATGTGATTAAGTCATGAGTCACCATTATATATAAATAAATCATAAGCTAAACACATCATGTGAATATAACAATCATCTTCTTTAGTAAGAGCTTTTAAATAATACTATACTAGTTGTTTAGCTTTCTAAAATGCATCCAATGCTTTCTCGCACCCATTTACTAGCATAAATTTTATGTGATATCTTTATACTTTCCACCCTTTTTAAACTATATATATACCCGTCAATTGTCTTGCTACTTCTGTTAGCAAATCATACTTTTAACATTGTGTATCAAGATACTTATCTCAATTAGGTTGATAACCAACATCTTTATATCTATTATCATGTTATCACATTCACTTCTGGGAATGTAATTGAGCAAACAAGACGGATTTTATATTGAAAGCTCGTTGTTTTGCCCATTATTTACTCGACTAAAAAAACATCAATTTTAACTATGCTCATCATAGTTCTCATCCATATAATTCTCTCTATAATATCAACTGAAAAGTAATTATCATTATGGTCGAGTTTTTCCTTCTAACCAGAAGAATATATTTAGAATGAGCTTTAAGGGTATGTCACAATTTCGGGTGCACATATGTGCGGCCTCTTGTAATTTTCAAATAAACAACTTTATATTTGTTTCTATTAGACACAAGATACATGTCTCATCAATACAATATCATTTATGAAAGTAACTTTATAAAGACGAAAGATAATTGCTTTTGTGATTTCAAAGTATAAACACAAATCATATAATATTTAATATAGCATCATAATAAAAGATAGAACCATACATTCATATAGTCAAATAAAATATCTTGATGTCTCACCTATTAAAAACATGCATAGAGGCATAACAACGACATGTTCGTATAAAGTTTCTAAATTTTCTTTGACTTTTATCACAATAACTGTATGTCAAGTATTAAACGAAAATAAATCATAAACAATTAGCATGTAGGTGTATGTCGGCATCTAAATACTCAAACAATCTCCAAAACGAACAATTTAAGTTTGGCAAGATTGACATAATAGACTATATAATAGCAAAAAAAAGGGTTAATATATATACATCATAACGATTTAGACAATATTAGGATAACACGTATCATCCTCTTATAAAAACAAGTATGATTCTTTATATATACCTTTTTTTTATTAATAAATGATAACTCATCCTTCCCAGAAAATATATGTATTGATATTTGTACATATACAACAATATATATCTAAGAAGTTTAAAATACCAATAATGTCGTACCTTCGAGATAACACTTAGCAACAATATTTATCATTAACAATAATGGCGTTATGTTTGTAACTACCAGTTAAGATAACTCTTAAGAAAAAGAATACACAATAAATAAATTAGAAAACGTACCTTGAGATATCTAAGAAAATTTCATCAACATAGTTTCATGCACCGTACTTCATTACGGATTGTTTAGCATTCATATTTAAGTTTAACTTATTATGCTAAAAAGCTTACAGAAAATTTGCCTAATGAACAACATATCCAAATCTAAATATTTCCACATAGGCATAATATAAAGTTAATAATCTAGTCTGTCTTCTGAGATTAAAACATATTTCTTTAGTAAATAATTAAACATTATAATAAACAACTATGTTTAATTTATTAAAACTAAAGTATTACCAGATTGATTTGCGTAAAAGAAGAATAACAAAAGAGAAACAACTATGAGTAATTATATATATGGATTTCCAAAACTATTTATATACCATATATTTAGATTGAAAGAATACATGGCAGAAGGTAAATATCATCATATTAAAAGAACATGTTTTTCGAGACGTGAAACAACTAAGCCACTTTTGTGTGTAAATCGAGAACGTATCTTTTGGAGAAGTACATTAATTGGATGAGCATTGCAATGGTGACAATGAGAACTTGAAATTGAAAAATTAATTTCAAAACTTCCGGCCATCACGACCTCCAAATCATCTTGAAATTTCTTGATTAAACTTGCGGCCCAATTCTTAAATTATTCGATTCCTTAAAAGTGGTTGCCGGGCATACGTTGTTTCTTTTCTAATATTTTTAAGAGCTTCGTGCTGATAACGTGTTAGTGAATTATAGAGAGAATAGAGAGAAAAGACTTAATCTTATTCATTAGGTCATCTCCTATTTATAGGAGTACAATAGATAAGGATAAGTATTCAAAATTCAAATACATTATCTAGGATAATACATATCTCTAATATATCTTATCTAATATTTGGGGATAAGGACATCTACTAATAATTATTCATAACAGAAAGAGTAAATTACGAATTTTGTTTCTATGATTTAATATTTTTATGAATACTTGATCACTCGATACGAAAAATTACAGTTTTAGTCCATCTCCACCTGACTTTATTTCCCTATTGTTTCTTCTCCTACCTAAATCTACCAAACTGGCCGTATCATATAAATTCGTTCATTTTCCTTTAGTTTTTTTTATTAGTTTGATATTGTTTAATATGTAACACTCCAAAGTGAGTTAATATTTAATTTATTTATTTACATGTCTTATTTTTAATTGCCACTTTATTTGTAAAAGATGTATTACCTATTGTTTTTATTATTATGTCGTCGGAAGTTTAAACTGGCAATATGTTATTATTATTATTATTATTATTATTATTATTATTATTATTATTATTATTATTATTATTATTATTATTATTTTGAAATATTGTGGTCATAATATGAAGAAATGAAATCGAGGGGCTAGCTTTGCCAAAAGACCAAAGTGTGAAGTATATATTAGAATGGTACTTTGAGAAGTTAAAATATGGCGGAGAGCTCTATGGAACAATCATGAGTGGCAAATAATTAACCCAAATCACAATACGAAGGCCTGAGTGGCTTATGTTAGCTCGAGTGCTAAATTATTAGCTTGAGTGACATTATGTTACCCTACATAGCATATTATTGGCTTGAGTGGTATTTATTAGTCTGATCGATATTACAAAAGTCTAATTGACAAATTACTAGCCTGAGTGACATTACGATGGTCTAAGCGACAGATAATTATTTTAAGTAAAAGATGTTATGAGATATATTAAAGTTTGTGGTGATGTTTTAATGAATAACAGTTGCATGTGTAATTACTCGTCAGTTAATGTTTATGTGTTCACTAAGCCTTGTGCTAATGAGTGTTATGTTTTCCTCTTTGCAGGGTTTGGTAGAGAGAGGACTCCTAGATTGAGATTTATAGCTCACGACTTCTGCTTGCTACATATATTTGAAACGTTAAAATAGTTTTCAGAAGTAATTTATAAACGTGCAAACTACCATAATTATGTTTATTATATAAAAAAGCTGGGTCATTACATAATAACATTTTTACATACACTCTCTTATTAATTCTAATTATCTAACCTCCCTCTTTAATTTCATGTAGATCTCTCCATCTGTCTCTCTATCTCTCACTCCCTCATCTTTTGACCAACCTTGTCGTAGCTTCGTTATTGCTCTCTCATATTTTATGTTTTTCGACGAGCACTTTACACAACTTATGTCTTCAAACTACCACCACTACCAACTCTATTAACTCCATGACCCCACCATTACCAACTCCATGACCCACTGGTCTCATTGACCCACCGGTCCATCACCTCTAACCAACTCCATGATTTTGGTGAAGGGACGAAAACCCTAGCATCATCAAACCTTCTCTTTCACCAAAAATATTAGATGAAAACTTAGCACCACCAGCGCTTCCTCCTCTTCCATCCTCGACATTCAACATTTAAAGACCTTGTGATTGCAATTTCTAGGTTTTTGTGATTCTGAGTTTTCATCTTTTCGGAGATGGTGGTTGTGGCCGGAGTTGGTACAGTAAAGAGGTTGAAGATGAACTAATTGATCTAATTATTCAAATATTCAAGATAATTTATTATTACCTAACCATATAGCTAACTATTTAAACTTAGGTTCAGTTTGTTTCACCGTAATATGAAGGAGTGTAATGGAATTGAATTCAAATTCCGTTATATATTGCGTTTAGTAACATTATTTGGAAATGAATTGAATATTTTAAAGTATTTAAATGTTTTAGGTAGAAGAATGTCATTCCATAACTAACATGGATAGATGCAAAATATTTCTATTTCTTAGCATTACGGTGAAACAAACGGTACATTAAATTCAATTAAAATAAATTGTATAAAAAATAAAGAGCAATTTAATCGATTTAAGTTAAATATATATGCAATAGTGCAATAATAACGGTTTAAATTAGCCTAAATTCATAACCTTTTCAATCTAGAATTAAAAAAGTAAAAATATCACACCAAATAAACAAATCTATAATTTAGTCGTTAAGAAATTATATAATGTTTTAAAACTATTAATAATTTGTAGTTACGAGACAAAAAAATAACTATGAAAATAAAAAAAGACAAAAAAAAAAAAAAAACATAGGAAAGTAAAAGAAAAGGTAAAGAAATTCGGCGTTGGTGTTCACACTATATTTACGCATCCCAATGTAGAGCATGTAAGCTATCTGGATTCTGTTGCCATTTTGATCAACATTTATTACACTTTCTACGAGCCAACCATCCCACGCCGGAATTCGTCGCCGGCAACCTCAAGTGGGAGCTACACCCCTCGTCAATCTTCGATCGATGGCGCTTCGGACAGCCATCGTCAGACGAATCTTGAGCTCAAGCTCGGTCGTTAATGGCTCACGATCCATGTCGTCCTGGTGGAAAAACGTTGAGCCTGCACCCAAAGATCCGATTCTTGGCGTCACTGAAGCTTTTCTTGCTGATCCAAGTCCCGATAAAGTTAATGTCGGCGTCGTAAGTCTCAAATTTCCCTCCATTTTCACCAAAGAGTTTTGCCGATTAAGCCCTAAGTATTTATTGTCTCGACCGATTTAGATCTTATTTTGTTTCTAATCAATCAGGGAGCTTATCGTGATGATAACGGGAAACCGGTAGTTCTGGAGTGCGTCAGAGAAGCAGAGAGACGGATTGCCGGAAACTTGAACATGTGAGTCAAACCAGCTACTCCTCTTTTGTTGAGTTTCTAATTTCATCCGTGAAATCGTTTACTGGGAAATTCAGGATAGAGATAAACAAGTTAGGCAAATCATAAGGAATGGTGCTATAGTGACTTATGCAATTATGCCCCTTGATTCGCTTTGAAACAAAGCTAAGTACATGGATATGATGGTTCGTGGTTACATCTTTTTTAATCCCACAGAACATTTTGATCCTTCTGCCTTTATTAAATCCTTTTCTATGCTTCTACGATTGCACGGTTCCTTCGTTAGCTACAGTTTAACAGCATCTACAGTTTCTTAGCTATAATGATTGATATTTCCTTTTCTCATAGTGATTGTAAAGGATATATAGAATTCTTAATGAGTTAGTGGGTATCCATTGCAGAAACCATTAGTGCTACACGAACATCTCATTATCATGGACTAGATCAAATTGAATGCCATGACTTACTAGATGCATTTTGGAGCTGTTTTCCTGCATTTTTATTAACTTCTTAAGCATATCTGGCATCATTAAACATTTATAACTCTAAATGGATTTTATTTAGAATTTTGATTGAAGTTTTGGTTTAATGATGGGTATCTTTAAGAATTTTTTTCTCATGGAACTTTCAAGATGGTATTGATTAAGTAGAAAATTTATATCAACTTAATTGGTGTATGCAATCCTAGAACTAGAACGATACGTTTAAACCTTAATAAGAAAATTTGAAATTTTTTGTTCTGTTCAATCATACCTACCTTCAGGGAGTATCTTCCTATGGGAGGAAGCAACAAGATGGTTGAGGAAACACTGAAGTTGGCTTATGGTGATGATTCTGAATTGATCAAAGATAAGCGAATTGCAGCGATACAAGCTCTTTCTGGCACTGGTGCATGCCGGATTTTTGCTGACTTCCAAAAACGCTTTTCCCCTGATTCTCAGATCTATATTCCAGTCCCTACCTGGTCCAAGTAAGTACATTCATAATATACAGATAGAAGTTTGACATTTGTGACTGTATTCTCCATCCTGATATGTCTTTGTTGGCATATGATGTTGAATCTCAGTCACCATAACATTTGGAGAGATGCTAATGTACCACAAAGGACATTCCATTATTATCATCCAGAATCAAAAGGTCTTGATTTTGCTTCACTGATGGATGATGTTAAGGTATCAAGAATAAGGAATTTCTTTAGGGAACGGTTTTTGTTTTCTTTTCCTAATGTTTTCTTGGTTTTTGCTCAGAATGCACCCAATGGATCATTCTTTTTGCTGCATGCTTGCGCTCATAACCCTACTGGAGTTGATCCTACGGTAGAACAATGGAAAGAAATATCTTACCAGTTTAAGGTTGGGACACATATCTTTTTCTTAATAACTTATTTTTTATCCAGTCCTTATAAGTTACTAGACTCTTTAAAAAAATTCTACACATCTTTATCTTTGTAACTTTTCTTCTATCTAGTCCTTTTAAGTTATTAGTCTCTAAAATTAATATTAATATTTTCAGGTCAAAGGTCATTTTGCTTTTTTTGACATGGCCTATCAAGGCTTTGCAAGTGGGGATCCAGAGAGGGATGCAAAATCCATTAGGATCTTCCTTGAAGATGGTCATTTAATCGGATGCTCTCAGTCATATGCTAAAAATATGGGGCTTTATGGCCAAAGAGTTGGCTGCCTTAGGTGATTCTCTATTACTTGTTTGTATGACATGGCACTATGATTCGATTAATTGCTGCTTCTCCCATAAGTTGGAAGTAATATACTCTGCAGTCTGCAAAATGAATTCTTTTCTTGTATGTGTAACATACAAGTAATTTCTGGTGTTATTGAAGTTTTACTAACTATGCAGAAGTTGAGAATTATTTTTGTAATCCTTCTGCTTGATGCATACTTTGGTCTGTAGTTTGGTATGTGAAGATGAGAAACAAGCTGTGGCTGTGAAAAGTCAAATGCAACAACTTGCAAGACCTATGTACAGTAATCCACCTGTTCATGGTGCACTTGTCGTTTCAATTATTCTTGGCGATCCAGATTTGAAGCAGTTGTGGCTCAAGGAAGTCAAGGTACTCAATCTCATTATTCTTTTACTTAGTCAGAAGTCAAGGTTGACATTTTTAACCCATTTACTTTTGAGGGTATCCATTCGGATTATCTTAATAGGTCAAAGAGGTAAAACCAAACAAGGTTAGCTAAAACGGAAACAGGTAGAAAATCGTCCACAGTGCATTTTTATTGCATAGAAGCTCGTAGATAAAAAAACATTATTGAAGTGTTATAATTTTTATAGTCGTCTTTGACACCCTATTTGTGTTCCGAATAAATTAGAAAATTTGACATAAAAGTTTTATTCAACCCAACGAACCCCAGCCCATGTTAGTATGTTACCCTACCCACCCAATTTGCCACCTCTTGTTGTCTTGTCATTTAGTCTCTTATTTAATTAACCATGCTAATTTTTATAAAAAGAAGAAAGTGATCGTAGTCAGCTATCTTTGGTAATACTTGGGTCATTATTAAACAACAATACCTAGAAACTGATACTTGGTTACGGTCAAAAGATGCATGTTGATAGGACCATGAGATATCATATTGATACATTTGCAAGTAATTAATTACTACACCTTAAAAGAAAATAGAATATAATAATAAAAATATGACCGTTAAGCTATTCCTCTTGTCATTTTCCAGGGTATGGCTGACCGTATTATTGGAATGAGAAACTCTCTACGGGAAAACCTTGAGAAGTTGGACTCCCCACTATCATGGGAGCACATAACTAATCAGGTAATTTCACTTATCCATCCTTCGATCATAAATAGTTCCAATGTGATTAAAAAGTATAAACTATAATCATATAATTTATATGGTTAAACAGATTGGCATGTTCTGCTATAGCGGGATGACTCCTGAACAAGTTGATCGCTTAACAAAAGAATTTCATATTTATATGACCCGCAATGGCCGCATTAGGTAATAATGCTATAACCTCAGAAAAATAAAAAGTTCTAGTTGATTTATCAATACTTCTGTTTTATCTTTGTGTGGAAATTTAATTAAGATATATGCATGGTACAGTATGGCAGGGGTGACAAGTGGCAATGTTGAATACTTGGCAAAGGCTATCCATGAAGTTACAAGATCTGCTTAAAGATCAAATTTGACATTTCTTCTGAGGTTTAGGTTAAAACTAGGATTGGGTATTTTCCCCTGAGAATAGTTTAAAAGGAAAATAAAAAGGTTACTTTACCTGGTTTTCGATTGTTTGTAGCAGATAATGTTTACTGCCTTGTTTGGCAATTTCATTTCTTGGAAAGACATAAAGTTTCAATAGCGGTCGCCATTAAAGCTGCCTGTATTGTCTGAATAGAACACATTTGTTTCTTGGAACCACTTGTTTGAATAAAACACATTTGTTTCATGAGACCACCTTTTACTACTTGTTTACTTATGAACAGGTTTACTATGTTTTCAAACAGGTCAAACAAAATATTTAGCTAAAAGATGGTCAAACGGGTCCAAAGATATGTCCAAACAATTGATCTATTTCAATATCTTTGATCTTCATTCTATGAGTTGGATTATGTTCAACACTAACATATTCACTTTCTTTAAGAAAATGAAGAAATAAGTTGAGTAAAGGTATGATTGTCTACATTCTACCTTCCCCATACCCCATGATAGCAGAATTGGGTACTGTTGTTGTTGTTGAAGAAACAAGTCAGAGTAGTTGACTTGGCTTATTTTGGCATGTAAAAGGCTATAAGCAGCATTGTGTTTCAATTCGGACCCTGTTCAACTTGTCGCATTTGAGAACCCTTTTATAACTTGTCACCCAACTTGCGACGACTAGCTTAGAATATCTTGCCATCTCTAGTGAAATAGCTTTACAATAAATGAGTTTAAGCAAAATCCATGTCACTAGCGGCACGTTTCCTTCTATATCATCAAGGAAAGGGTTTTTTTACAACAAGAGTGTAATGATATGAAATATACAGTAATGTTGGTGAGTAACCAACAACAAAATTGTATGAATTTGATAAAATTCCTGAAATATGAACACTCACTAGTTGCATTATATGTTTCTCCAGCAACAAAAATAAAAAGCGCAGCATATACTAACGGTGTGCACTCGGCTGGATAACATATACACTTCATACTCATGCTTACTTGTAGTGAACGGAAAGCTTGATTTCGCAGCACAGTAGGGTTTACTGTTGAAATATACCTTTTGGCTGAGAGGAGCCTGAAAATTTGTATTTCCATCCGTCAGTGTAGCCTAAGATATATCACAGGCAGAGTCTGATCTACAGAATGTCTCCTACAACCTAAGAAAGACTACAAATACGAACGAATCAATGTTGAGAGAATGTGCAAATACGAATTTTTAAGCATGACAACTTTCTTAAAAGTTAAATTTAATTTTTTTTAAAAAAAGGTGGTTTTCCTCACCGAGGAAGCCCAGCTATGCTCAAATATACAAGGGTATGTTTGGCGGAAAGAGCTGGAAGCTGGTAGCTGGAATTAGAAGTTGTTTATTTTATTTATATATGTGTTTGACAAATTAGCTGGTAGCTGGAGCTTAATAGTGTAAAATGACAAAAAGGACAAAATAAAAACAAGAGGAATAAAAAAAAACTACTAGCTAGTTTTAAAAGCTACTTCAAGAAGCTTTTTATTTTAGAGCTTTTTTGTTTAAAAAAAACATTCAGCTTTTCATCCGAACACTCCTTGTAGCTTTTTCTTTAAAAACAAAAGGCTCAAGCTCTAATAAACTCCAAAAAGCTCCATACCGAATATACCCTTAACTGTTTCCATGGCTGTTTCCGATACTTCCCCTGGCCAGATGTTTATGGACTGCCTACCATTTTTTTAGAAAAATATATATTTTGCATTTTTTAGAGCCAACCAGACCCACTCATTCTGCCACATGTACTGAAAAATACTATTATCGAGAAAATACTACAATATTAAGATTTGATCAAGGTCATAAATCTTACTTATAATTGATTTTGTGTAACAAATGAGATGGATAAGTGATCAAAGGCTAGTTTCTTCCTCATCCATCTCCTCCAGAATAACATATTTTGCAGGGTTCGTGGTTTGAGATCCTGGCAACTCACCCACATCCGAATTTCCTTTTTGTAACTTCTCATACCTGATTTATAACAATATATACATGAAAAACACTTAGCAAAGATAAAAAAAAACATATAATTAGTGGTTCTAACATGATTTAAAATAAAGTATCTGGCTTTCATGATCACGTACTTGTACCAGTTGAACAAACTCACGCCAAACATGATTGTTACAAGACCTGCTCCTTTTAGCCATGTAAATTTATCATGGAAGTAAAACACTGCTACCTGAAACACGAACAAGAAAACCATTAACAAAACAATAAACATCTGTGGGAATGCAGAATTTGCATAGAGATTGTGAGTTCTGATAATTGAGACAGTAAACACAAGTTGCTTCATGTTGCAGCATCCAAGTTAAATATTACTACTCCGTCCCAATTTTATTGTCCACTTTTGACTTTTCAAAGTCTTTCTTTTTGAACTTTGACCTTAAATATTTTTGTTTATGTATAATACTTGATAAAAATTATATCAATGAAAATACATTTAAAACACAATGGATTCATATACTTTGTATCAAATATTATATAACACAAACAAAAATATTTAAGGTCAAAGTTAAAAAATAAAGACATTAAAAAGTCAAAAGTGGACAATAAAATGGGACGGAGGAGTACATCATACCAGTATGGTGACAGCTTCCTTTACGATTCCAGCTATTGTAACTGTAACTGCACTTGTTACTGAAACAAGGATGTACTCTGTTAATACCTGCAATAGGTTAACGAGAATTCTTTGAGAAATTTAAGGTGCTAGCTACAGTTATTATATTTCTTTTCTTAGATATAAACTTGATAATAGTATCAGTGCACATGAAAAAGAAATAGAAAAGTGGGGAGAGGATTCTAAAGGGAGAAATATGTTATCGAAAAGAAAAGTTTAATACAAACAAATTAGGAAATCAGAACGTTACCATAAAAAAGGCGAGTGTTCCCCCAAAAAGCATCAATAAGCAACTCCGCATGATATGCCATGAACTATCAAAATAACTGCTTGTTCTAAATTCATCCCATGGATCCAAAATGAGAGATAGGAAGGCCGTTAACAGGGCCATTACAGGAGTTACATAACTCATCAGTGTCAGGGGATTTTTCAAACCTGTTTGAAAATAAAGTAAAATGTTTAGTTATTACCAGCAACAGTCAAAGTCAACCCGTGAAATTGTTATAAATACTAATATGAGAATTGGAAATCTAAACAAAAAGGAAGGTGCTTACCATAAGTCTCTTTCTTTAGGTTGGATAGGTGTCAGAGTGTACCAATTTGTTGTCAAAACCATACAAAACAAGCATGTTTAAGTAAAATGAAGAACATTCAAACAAACGGGTCAATCAAAAAATTAGGAAAAAGATGGCAAATGGATCAGCGGGTCAAACAAGTTCAAAGTTGCCCAAAATCTATTTATGATGCATATAATCTTATAACTTGTTGTATTTGATGATTTAAATTATTATTGTAATGATGTTGCTTTTTGTAATTATAATTAACACATTAACTATTTATCAAAAAAGTGCATGCTTGCCACCTCTCATAATCATTCAGAGATGAGCTGTAATACCTGAAGAAGTATTTGAGTCATGCTCCAACGGAAACCAGACATGACAGCCGCAAGCATAACAAAAATGAAACCCCACAAATCAAACTCGGTCTCTCTTGCAACTGTAATCATCAATTCATGATAATACACATTCCAATGTGCAATTGAAGTTGTAATTAGCATATACATAACAAAGATAAAATAATTTCAAACTAAAAGTAGCATGTAACTTGTCATTGCTTATTGGTGAAATGAAGTTGTTATGAAACAAAAAGGTCTTAATTGTCCAAAAGTTTAACTAAACACTAGCAGTTATTTGCCTAAAAAACGGCATACCTGTTAATAAAACTCCAGCGGATATTATCAACATAATGCCTAAAAGTTTAAAGCTTGGAGACTCCAGCCTGCACAACAAAACATAAAAATGATATTTGTTGTCAAAGATAAGTTAGAGTAATCAGGTTTACCAGTAACAAATAGTACTTTTGATTTCCAGACAAGAAATATTTTCATTAAATATTATTATACACAATAACCCTTTTAATATCTATAAGACTATAAGAAAAACTACCTGAATGCAAAAGCAAATATGAGGAGAAATATAGGAGCAGCAGATTTACACTGCAAAACAGAAAAAGGATTTAAGTCGAATGTGCCCCGCCTTTTCATAATGATGTAAAGAGAGAACAATGACCAACCATGGTAGCAAATGTAACCGATATGAAAACAAGGGATGCATTGCTCAGATTAATATCGAGGGCTGTTCCAAGAGCCGTTGGTACAACTGTGAATGGCAAAGTGGAAAAATGTAGCATTAGTTTTTATAGGAGTTCAAAAAAATTGTTCAATTGGGAAGAAATAAAGATTATTGCAATACTCGCCATAACAATCTTGCCTCGGTTTTTATAAAATGATTTGCCAAAAATTACTCAATTGATCAAAAGACGAATGGCCAAATTAATTTAGTATCGATAACTTTACAGAGGGAAAAGATTTGTTTCAAGCAAGCATAAAAGCATCCATCTTAATAGTATCTTTATACCAGAAAACACAAGTTTTTCATGAAAATCTAAAACACAATGATATAATGTACACCAATACAAGAATTCTAATCATATAAATTTTATCATTTACTTAACAACATGTGGTTATCTCAGCTTAATGTGTGGTTGATTAAGTTACCGAGTACTACTTTAACAGCAAATAAAGCACAAATCAAACTCGTAGGAAAGAAACTAAACTCAATTGTACAAGAAAATTACATCTAGAATATCAAGAAAATAAACTCATTACAAAGAATTAAATTCTGTAAAAAAATAGAAAGAATAAGAAATTACAAAACTTTTTACCTCGCATAAAGTAATCTTTCCATGACATGGTTACAGTTGGTTTGAATCTTTCGGACCAAAAGTATGTGATGGCCTTCGAAAAAACGGCTTGCATTCCAAAATGAATCGTATTCATTAATAAAGGAGCCGGGAATCTTCCCAAATCATCTCCCAATAGTGTCTTATTATACCTATTACCATCAAAGAACACATTAAAAGACCACAATTCAAGACTCATTAACCATTTAAAATCAGTGATTTCAAGGGGACTTACAGCGTCAAGAATGTACTGAATGTATACCAAACAAGTATAAAAAACAATGTTTTGAGTACATCAGCAACAACAAAGGGGTTCTGGGAGCTTGCCAAAACATCTTTATTGCTATCAAAATTATCACCATTTGGGTATTTCAATCCTCCATCAGAATCAAGTTCTATGTCGAAAGAAACCCTTTTAGGGCTAACAGCAGATTCCATTTCCATATTGCTACTACCATTCATCTTTTTAGTTTACACCTCTCAATCAAGATTCAAGAATTATACCACTATCATCATTATGTAAACTGTAAACAAATTCCTTCAAACACTGCAAATCCTCAATTCAAGTCTTCTTCAGTTGAAATCTTCAATCTCTTCAATTGGATTTCTGAACTATGAATCAGAGCTACCAATCCCAACCCCACAATATTAACCAAAACCTAAGATCTTGAGTACCGAATTCAAATCTAGCTCACCAAAGCAAGTGATCCAAGTCCTGTGAGCATTACCTGCTTCGATCAAATGTTCAGTCAGGAATCCAGTAGGCAGCTCATTATTTGCATGGAATTAAAGCTCGTAAAAATTTGGGTTTTTCCTTATTCGATTGAAAGATTAAGATATAAACAAGACGAAGTCAAATCGAATCGAGAAGTATGTAGTCAAGGAACTAAATCCGGATCAAGAACATACCTTTGGTATGGAATTTGGTGGAACCCAGTTTGTATGATGCAAAGAAGAGTAAAGGAAAGCTGTCACCGACAGAATTCTTGCAAATTATGATATAGATCTTTGGAAAATTTAGAAGAAAAAAACTGTTGGATAGTATGGGTTATTATTAGGTTTGTTGTCAACGTCGTTTCTGGTTCAACAAGTGGTTTGTCTACGTAAAGGGGGTGAATGGGATACTTTCAGTAAATATCAAGTTAATTGATCTTCTCCAACTCTCCATAATTCTTGTGTTTATGGATAAAAAAAGAAATTTAAAAAATGGCAAGCTTACTATTATTATTATATAATTTTAGAAATAAATATCTGTATTTCTAATAGGCTAATAACTATTACTATTATTATTATATATATATATCCTTAAGCCTTAAGGATTAATATAAGACAAAAAAGGATTAAGGAAGATAACCCTAGCCACCACACCATCTCTCCCTCTCGATCTCGGTTCTCTCTCGTCAAACACTCTCTCTTGTCGAACACTCTCTCTCTCGGCTTCTCTCTTGATGTCGAAATCGAACAAGAAAACACACCGAGTGTGTTTTTGCGAAGCCAAGGTCGACGCAAGTATACACACACACATTCTCGGTTTTTCGAGCATTGAGGTTTGGTAATCCAGGAGCGGTCTAGCAGCCAGTTCCAAGGAGGTGCAGTAGTGGTGGACTTATTTTAGCAATCCCATTGTTTTCTGATAAGGTATATTTTTATAACCTTATCTATGGATTGTTTGTTTATTAGAAACTATGTTGATCATTAGTTTTAAGATCATAACCCTTTTGGGGTTTAGAGGGTTGTGTTCAATCCAGTTCCGCTTTTAGGATTGAACCAGTAGAATTAAACCAGGTTTGACCAGTTTGTGTCATTAGGTGGTTTGGTCAGATCAAAACCCTTCACACTAGGAGGCGTGGCCGTCTCTTCCTGAGGTGGGAAGATAGAGTTAGAGCGGATTTGCAGGAGCTATCTCTCTCTGTGGACATGATCTCAGATAGGTCCTCATGGAGAAGAAAGATTAGGATCCAAGATTAGGTAGAAGAGAGTTTGCACTCTTTGGCTTAGGGTTTTTGGTGTGGGGGCTAGGTTGTGCGCCTTTTGCGAGGTTTTTTTATATATTAATATATATATATTTTATATACTTTTTCTATATTTTTATATATAAATATATATTTTATATATATTTTTATATATATATATTTTTTATTTTATTGTCAATTCTTATTTTTATTTAACTTTTTTTTCATGTTGTCGTGTTTTCTTTGCTTCCCTTTCATTATTATTGTTTTCTGTCTTTTCGTTGCCGGAGGTCCCTTTCAGGAAGCAATCTCTCTACTTACGGGTAGAGGTAAAATTGTCTACATCCTACCTCCCTCATACCCCGCTTTAGCGGGATTGGGTATTGTTGTTGTTGTTTCATATAACGTAAATCTAATAAATAATACTACTTAAAATTATTTCATATTTATTGTAACATTCAGGCATCATTCGCAAGAATCAGTGCCTCCTCCGTCCTCGTTACTACAAATATTTAACGTTTGACTGTCGTCACTACATTGCGCGGGTACCTGTTGGTCCCGAATGGATACACAACAACAAATGTTTGTAGAAGGGGGGGTTGAATACAAACTTTAGCAAATTAAAATTTAAGAGACACACGGTTTACTTTTATATAATTCTTATTGATGTTAATCAAGAATTACATGAACTAGATGCGGAAAATCTAAGTTCAATAAAAGGTGGCAACTAGATTTGTCTAACACATAGACAATGCTAATCTTAAACAACTAATGTCTAAGATGTTCAACACATGAACAAGTTTGTTACACTGAAAGTAAAATGCTAACTCTTCTAATTATCAACTTATGAGATTTCAGTGCTTTTCAACGCATTTTTAGCATGTTTCCATGCATTGTATATATAAGCAAGGTGTGTCCGGGTTGATAAAGAGAGAAGGAGACAAAGGTACTTGGTTTAATAATATTATAATAGATAAAGTTAGTGGGTGAAAAGTAAGTTAACTTTATACACAAAGTGTGTAAAGTGAACATACTTTTCAGTAATGAGTATATCCACTATCTATTATTATATTATTAAACTACTACCTTTATATCTTGAAAAAGTAAACTTCTCCTTTCATGTTTGTGCTTTAATCAACACCATGCTTTCTGAAGATTTGACTTTACCAAGTATGGAGTTGCCAGCCATACTTAACATCATATCTTCGAGATCTTCTTTTCAATAGTATCTTTCTCCTTTTCCAGGGGATAAAGATCTATCATTTTTGTTTCTTTGCAGATACAAAACGTGCTAAGTACTTTTACAAAGAAAGATCTAAGGCATAATAAGAACAACACATGTTCTGCCTTTGACTAAAGAAAATATTGCATAGAAAAGCTATTAACTGATATATACAATAAAGACTCAGCTAACAGACACTGAACTGTAAATGTAATTTTGCTCAGCTAAGGATAAATGTGAAAGACTCAGCTGACTAGATTTGCTCAGCTGATCGAAATGCTCAGCTAATAATACAAATCAAAGTATAGCTAATAAACTGATCAAACTAAACTGTCAGCTGTTCCTAAGGGCTCAGCTAATCATTTGAGTATGATCAGCTTATGAAGAAAAAATTGAATAAGTAGTAAATACCTTATCTGACAGATGAGAGGCATCAGCTGATCAATGTGATTGTGTCAGCTGATCCTTGACTGCTCAGCTGATCTTGAAATCTTCATTAGCTGATGGTTTTAAACCATCAGCTGATCCAATGTGTTTCCTCAGCTGATGCTTTTTCGACTGATCTTTTCTTCTCAGCTGGTCTTTCTGAAGCTGGTCCTTTGGCTGATTGTAACACCCTACTTACCGGCCTAGTGGAATTAAGGTAATTAAGTTGATTTACCTTAGTTAATTGGTTGATTATTTGTTATAGTGTTTTAATTAATTTAAATTAGTTAAAATGTGATTAATTGTTAAAATAAATAATTAATTGTGAATGTTGTGGGTGGAGTATGATGTGTCACGGTTTGGGACACATAACACCCCTAATTGCCACCACTTCTCTCATTACATGCAAAGAATTAGAAAGTGTTGTGTGTGTTATGTGTGTTTTGGCCGAGAGCTAAGAACAAGAAGAAGAGTTGGATTTTGTTAATCATAATTGTGCATTTGATTAATCTGAAGTATCTTGAAGTGTGTAACATCATCATAGAGGTTAGATTACTGAATCATGTATCAATTGTTGATTAAATTTGGATTTATATGAATGTTATGTGAAATCCGATTGAATGTATTGTTTGACAATTTCATGATTTAGGTTGCATGAATGATAGATAATAATGTTAAGATGAACATTTTATGTTAGAAATCAATTATGGAAATTTAGATTAAGTTGCATGTTTAAAAAATTAGATCAAAAGTTGAGATTTGAATGATTTTTGAATCTGTCGGAATTGCTAAAGTATGAACGATCGGATTTTATGTTTGAAGCGATCGGATTGTTGAATTCCGGTTAAATTGATCGGGTTTGGTGGAAATCTAAGAACATTAGAACTATTTGCCTTGGCTTCTATCGGATTGATGGACTTTACTCGGATTCCGATTATTTTTATCGGATTTAGATTGATCGGATTGCATGATTTTAAGTATGAAATCAGAATGGTAAATGCCCAACACTTTTATCGGATTGATGTTATCGGAATCCTATTTTATCGGATTCCAAGTTTAATCAGATTGTGGACTTTGATCGGGTTTGTACTTTTATCGGAATTGGCCTTTTATCGGATTGTAAAAATTGTAGGAATCCGATTGTATCGGAATTGCCTTTGCTCGGATTTGGTTGATCGGTTTTCATGTTTCATCGGATTTGGTCTAATCGGATTTGATCTTGTCGGATTTGAACACAATCGGATTTTCAGTCGTGCCTATGCTCGGAATTGATGAATATTGTGTTATGAAAGATCAAGTTTAGAACATGAACTTGTTGCCTTGGCTTATGAGAGGAATGTATGAATTTTCCTAAGCTAAGGTGTTGAATGAATTCACAAGATTACAGTAAGTAAGAGTAATAGTGAATTGTGGTATATTGATTGTATATACATGAGTTGATATGTACTTGTGGCTTTATACGTACATGTATGTTTGATTTCAGTGTTATGCTTATTGTTTGTTGATTAAGCAAATACTGATTGTTAGTTGTTCGTTCAGGTGGTGGAAAGAGTCAGTAGTAAGAAAGACTGAGTTCCCTGAGCATAGAAGATATCGGTGAGTGGATATATATCTTGAATGTATAAGATATATCACCTGATTGTTTGCTCTTATTCTGTATATACATGATGTGGTTGTGAGATCAGCTTGGCGGTTGTTTTTCAGCTGGGCCTTGGTTTAGGGATATACAGTACTAGCATTCGTCTTGATAGCATTTGTTGTAATCAAGAGTTGCTAGTATTGTTGTCTGTTGTAACTAGGCTATCGGTAAACCTATGCTTTGTCCGACATTTGGTTGAAGGTCCCGCAAGACCGCCGGTTCTCTTGTTTGTTTGAGCATTGTTGGTTTGGGCTTTATGCCTTGTATGTTTGTGATATCTATTCTCTCAATTAGCTTTGTGCTAATCCCCCACTGTTGTAATCTTTTACAGGTTAAACCTGGTATGTGGATTGAAGAGATGAAACTGGAATTTTGGGACTGATCATAACTCTGATATCTAGTTGTTTTGTACAGAGCCTGTTGTTTTGAGTAACACTGTATATGTTGTTTTGTAAATCAAACAGATTAAAGTTGTATTTTCGTTATTATATTATATTAGAAATGTGTTTTAGCTTCCGCGCGTATTTCAAGGTAGTTTTAAAAAGTACGGTGTTACAATTTGGTATCAGGGACCTGGTTTGAGTAATTGCATTGGTGATTTCGTGCAATACTCGAACTAAGTCTCTGATCAGTCCAATATTCCAGGGTGGGTAATTAGTGGGGTAGCTATAGAGAATATGATGTGGTACTAACGAATTATAATCTGACAACTGGTGAGATGTTGTGTAGAACAGATTATGGCTGACAACAACGAGATCCCGGTAATTACCCCACAGTCCCCTGGAAGACAGCATAACAACGTTTCATCTACTGCTGCGAATGAGCAGCACAGAGCGGGTACTTCTCATCACGGGGAATTGAAGAAACAATACAACTAGTCTAGTTATGAAGTGTGGTCTTTATTCCCACCAAGGTTCTTCTTTAACATCCAGAAGTCTGTTAAGAGGATTAGCAGCCAACAACTCTTCAGCTCTTGCTTGAATCAGATTTTCAAAATGTTCACTTCCTGTCTGTCCCCTTGTTAAATGTGCAGCTTGAAAGATTAATTCTCCAGGGGCTCTTGCTAAGTTAGTTTCTCTTAGGAATCTCCAAACACCAGCTCTGTTCTTGAAGAATATCCCTCTTTCAGGTTCAGTTATGTACTTAAACATTTCTGGCTCAATGTTGGAGGGCAGAGCAGTGTTGAAATTTTCATATGCAGACAGGTAAGGATGATCAGGATTAAGTATAATCCGTTCAGCAGGTACAAAAGCTTTGGAGGATTTCTTGAAGACATCCTCAATCATATCAATCTGTTCCACAAATTGATCATGAGTGCATATCCTGTGGTAAACAGCCATTCTGATCCAGTATTCGAATTTGTTTATGAACCTTGTGGAAATTTCACTTTTGGATTTAAGGAGGTGGTACAGAGTCTCAATCATCTCAGTGAAGGTTTCATCTCTTCTTACTAATCTGAGATATGGCCCTTCATCTGGTCCCTTATATGGATTGACTGGAAATGAGATTTGGATCCCTTCTTTCTATCAAGTTCTTCTTGTTATCCAAGACCTCTTTGATCTCCCTTTCAGATTGCTGAGTTGTAACTCCAAAGTTGAACTCATGCAATGCTTGAATGGCTTCTCTGTGAGTTCTTCCTCTTTTAGGAACTTTCTTGACAGACGGATCATCTTGCTGTGACGCAACCTGTGTTGGATGTAATTGAGAGGATAGCATGATGATTTCTTCTTCTTGTAATTCTCTCAATTCATCATCAGTGACACCAACTGCAGCAGCAAGATCCTCAGTGGTAGTGAAATCCTGGTGTCTCTCTTTGGCTTTAAGAACTTCTTTAATGGTTGAACCAAGAGCAGCAGCCAGTTCACTTAACTCTCTGAGATTCTCATCTTCTTGATTTAACTCTTCCTCTCTTCTTTCTTCTTCTTCAATCTCCTCAGCAGACATTATTTTCTTTCCTTTTCTCCTTGATGTGATGCTGGGAGATGGTTGACTTGGTTGTACTGGAGAGGAAGCTTGGATTGTTGGAACTTTTGGGGAGAGACTCTGCTTCTTTAACTTCAGCAGAGAGGACAGAGGCTGATCATCTTCATCATCATCATCAGATTCCTCTGATGGTACTTGAATTGGAGCACAAGATTCACCTTGCTTTGATTTCTTTGTACTCTTCCTTCTAGCTGCTTGCTTTAATCTTCTTTTAGTCTTAGCAGGTTGCTCCCCCTCAGATTGATTCTCCCCCTCAACATTTGATTTTCTTTGAGCTTCTGTTTCATTGGGGGCTGATGCACCTTCTGCTTGCATAGCCTGAACCTCAGCTGTATATGCATCAACAGCTGCCCTTATTGTTTCAGGGGAAGGTTCTCTTACTGACTTCTTTGACTTCTCCCCCTTTTTGTCATCAGCAGAGGAGGGAAAAGCAGTAGGCTTAGCAGGGGCACCAGTGCTTGGGAAAGGATGAGGTTGGGAAGCTGGGGAAGGTGTAGAGGTGGAGATGAGAGGTCTAAGCCTTTTGATGGCATCAGTGATGTTAGTGAACTCTCTAAGAGTGTCACTGTGCATTTGCCTTGAGTACTGGCTTAGTCTGATGACCTCATCATCAATGGTATGAAGAAGAGAGGGTACTCGGAGAATAGAGTCAGGGATGGATATAGATATGTTAGGTGGTGAAGGCCTGAGGGTGTAAAGTTGGGTTAGAAGGTTAGAGATGGTTTGGTTTAGGGTGGTAATGGTTTGATTTGAGATGGTAGGTGAAGGAATGGGAGTTGGAGTAGAAGTTTGGGTAAGAAGTTGATTCAATTTGGTTAGAATTGGTGAAAGATCAACAGGGGCAGGGGTGGGTTTGGTTTGGGATTGGGTTGATTTGAGTGACTCGATCTCTTGGGTTAGATGAGAGAGTTGAGTTTCTGTTTGATTTTGGAAAGAGGTAAAAGAGGCTTGAAGACTATCCATCTTTTGAGAGATAGATAGTAAGCTTTGAAGGATTTGGGGTGAGGGTTCAGAAGAAGTAGAGGGAATGGGTTGGGTGGGAATTGATTGAGGTGTGGTGCCAAGAATATGAATAGATTGTTGTCCCTCACTTAGACCTTGGTATAGAGGCCTAAAATTACTGGGAGCAGAAATTGTACCCTGTACCAATGGCTGGTTTATGCCACTAGTATTGACAGGCAGTGCACTAGTATGTGTAAGTATTGAATCAAAAGCATGTGCAAGGATGTGAGTGTGAGTGAGGGTTGCACTCAAAGGGGTATCCCTTATTACAGGAGCAAGTTGTTGTGAACTTACTAAGGGAAAGGCTTGACTCAATTGGGTTGTAGACACAGTATGACCTTGGGAGGAGGTATGTCTTTCAATGACATCACCCTGTTGGGAGGGTGATCCAGATTGCAGGAGTCCCATTGTTACAGGTGCACCTTGTTGGGAAGATGCACCCACTGGTTGTAGGGTTGTATCAACTTCCATAAGCTCCCCCTCAACATAAGAGGAAACTATAGAAGTTGAGGTCAATGGCGCATTGTGCAATCCCTCTGAAATAAGTGCAGGGTGCACAATCTCTAATGACCTTGTTTCTATTTGGGTTACAAAGGGAGTAGAACTAGTGACTGTTGGGAGTACACTAGAGCTTGGCTGTTGTGAGGGTGTTACAACTGGAGAAGAGGTTGGGTTCTCACTGGTAGGGTTTACCAAATGAGTATCCTCAAGGATGGTAGAGATTATACCTGAGATGTGCTGAGTCTTGCTGATCTCAATCAGTTGAATGAGATTGTCAGAAATTGTGTCTTCCTCAGCATCATCACCATCAGCTGCATCACCACTTTGTTGATTTTGTGGAGTGCTTGAGCTGGAAGTAACAGGGAAATGTGCGAGTGGCATCCCAATTTGAGAAGATGAGGAGGTGGTATCTTGAACGTTTTCAGCATAAGTAATTCCAGCATCACCACCATGAAAGTCATCATCTCCTTCATCATGATCATCTTTACCACTGTCAGCACCACTGTCATTATCACCCTCAGCATCAGGATTAACTGGCTCATCCTGTGCTGGTTCATCAAACAAATTTTGGTCAGCAGAGTCCATCAGATTAGCATCCCTTCCTTCTTCTTCACCAATGGCTTCATCTTAAGCATGAGTCATAGACTCCTCAGAATGATCAGTGATTATATCAGGAGACTCAGAATCATCAGCCATTTGTCCCTCAATATTCTCAGCATCAACTTCCTCTTCATTTTCAGCATCTTCAGCAGCAACATCAATCAACTCTTGCATTTGATCAGTGATAGCAGGACCTTGAAATTCCCTTATCAAAGTGAAGGTCTTTTGAGCCATTTGAGGAATGGTCATTGTATCCAAAGTAGCAGCAATTCCAGTATATTGTTCCCATTGAAGGTGATGAAGTACAAGCAAGCTTAAATACCTTATGTAGGGAACAACAGTCCTTGTTGATTTCTTGGTTGTAGCAAGAGTGATTTTATCCACCATTTCTGAGAATATGACTTGAGCAAAGTCAATATTCCTCCCTGTGACCAAAGCATGAAGAATCATCAATTCAGACTGATTCATTTGGTCATGACTCCCAGATTTATAACCGAAGCATTTGATGATCACACCCGCCAAGTATTTCCATGGATGTCCCAGCACAGACAATTTATACTGACCATGGGTAACTGGTGCATTATATCCAATCAGGGGTAAAACCTCCAAAACTTGATCCAGTGGAGCAAATGGTTGATACGGAGCCAAGTTGGGCAGAGAAATGGCTTGTCGAAGAATGTCGCCAGTAATGTTGATGTTGATGGAGCCATTCAAACAAGTACAGGTAATGAGATTTTGATCAAGATGGTACCTAGCAGTGTACCACATCTCACCAACAATATGTGGAAATATGAAGAAAGGATGAGCTGAGAGACAAAGAAACAGGGGATGAGCAGTGATAAATGCGACCATGGGTTCATATCCCTGGTTTGCTTTGCTCGTGGGAATGTCAGTGGTGATAAGAAAGTTGTTTGGACGTATGATGATTTCTGAGTTAGGAGCGACATTCTCTCCAGGAATAGCATTTGGAGTAGCAGCAGGATTGAAGATCATCATGATTACAGAATGAATGAAGTTTGAGTAACTAGAGTTTAGGGCTTTAAAGTTTGAGAGAGGAAGAGTGTTTGAGAATTTTGAAAGCGTAATAAATGAAGAACCGCTCAAAACACTTTATATCTTCCTTGGAAACCTAAACTGTTACACAAATATTTTCCAAAAAGCAACTGTCACGTCTGCAAAAAGGTAAATAAACGGATAAGATAATAAATACACGGACTACTAACGGACAATATAAACAACATTAAAAACTACCTAGTAACGTAATAAATACAAATGAGAAATTAATAACATAAGTGTGGGGACACAATATTTTTGACTTTTGGAAAACATCAACTGACAAACGAGAGTGTCAGCTGATCTATGTTGAGATAAAATAAGTGTCAGCTAATAAGTGCACTTAGCTGAACTTCTAAGCCTTAGCTGATGGTTTATCAGCTGAGGTATAGTGTCAGCTGATGGTAGTCAGCTGGCATAATTCCATTAGCTGATTTACCATTAGTAAGATATGAAGAAGCTGAGATAAGTACCTTGTTTCACACACTAATAACATTATTTTCTCACACAAAACGAACTACCTAAGAAATGAATATTTTACAGATTTAACATGCCAAGTTTGGATATTAGGAAGTTGAACCGAGACTCATCCAAAGGTTTTGTAAAAATGTCAGCTAATTGAACATCAGTGTTTATATAGTACATTGAAACTTTCTTTTTCTGCACATTATCTCTAAGAAAATGATGTCTGATTTCAATATGCTTAGTTTTTTAATGCAAAACAGGATTGTTAGAGATAGATATGGCACTTGTGTTGTCACACAAAATTGGGGAATTTTCAAACTGTATGTCATAATCCAGTAGTTGATTTTGTAGCCATAGCAATTGAGCACAGCAGCTTCCAGCAACAATGTATTTTGCCTCCGCTGTAGAAGTTGAAACAGAGTTCTGTTTCTTGCTTGACCAGCTGACTAATCTTCCACCTAATAATTGACAACCCCCAGATGTACTCTTTCTGTCTAGTGTGCAACCTGCAAAGTCAGAATCAGTGTATCCAACTAACTCAAAATCAGAGTCTTTGGGGTACCAAAGACCTAGATTAGGAGTTCTTTTGAGATACCTGAAAATCCTTTTAACTGCAGCTAAGTGAGATTCTTTGGGATCTGCTTGGTATCTAGCACAAAGACATGTAGAAAACATAATATCTGGTCTACTTGCAGTGAGGTATAAAAGATACCCTATCATACCTCTATAGGCTGTAATGTTCACTAATTTACCGTTAGTGTCCTTTCCAAGATTTAAGGCAGTGGACATGGGTGTTTTCATTGAAGAACAATTTTCAAACTCAAATTTCTTAAGTAAGTCATTTACATACTTTGTTTGATGAATGAAAATTCCATCAACCTCTTGTTTGATTTGAAGACCTAGAAAATAGTTTAATTCACCCATCATACTCATTTGATAATTATCAGACATGAGTTTGGAAAACTTTTTGCAAAGATCAACATTTGTAGACCCAAATATTATATCATCTACTTATATCTGCACTAGTATTACATCACCCTTGAATTTCCTTATGAATAGGGTGCTATCTATGCTTCCTCTAGTAAATCCTTTAGTGGTCAGAAAAGAAGAGAGGGTATCATACCAGGCTCTTGGAGCTTGCTTTAGACCATACAAAGCTTTGTTCAAGAAATAGACATGGTCTGGCTTGCTAGCATCCTCAAAACCAGGAGGTTGTTTGACATACACCTCTTCCTTCAATTCTCCATTGAGGAAAGCACTCTTAACATCCATTTGGAAAACTTTGAAGTCCTTGAAGGCAGCATAGGCTAGAAACAGTCTTATTGCTTCAAGTCTTGCAACAGGGGCAAATGTTTCATCATAATTGATTCCTTCTTCTTGACAATACCCCTGAGCAACTAGTCTTGCTTTGTTTCTGATGATTAGCCCTTGTTCATCCATCTTGTTTCTGAACACCCACTTAGTACCAATGATGGATTTGTCCTTTGGTCTTGGCACCAAAGTCCATACATTGTTCCTAGTAAATTCAGCCAGTTCTTCTTGCATGGAATTTATCCAGTGAGGATCATTTAGAGCTTCATCTACCTTCTTTGTTTCAATCATAGAAACAAAACCTGTGTATAAACAAATATTGCAAGCTTTTGATCTCGTTAGTACAGGTGCTTCTATATTACCTATGACCTGATCAATTGGATGATTTCTGAGGTCCTTGTAGGCATTTTGGATTCTGGGAGAGTTTGGATTTCTTTGGATTAAGGGAGTTGAACTTCTTTGGTTTGGGTCAGCTGATGAGACTTCTGGTTGATCAGCTGACAAAATTTCAGGAATGTCAGCTGATGAAACTTCTACTGAAGAAGGAATGTTTGATATGGAATTAGAGTCCATTGATGTTTAATCATGATTCTCATCATTCAATAAAAGTGTGGGTTGATTCAGGATAGAATGTTCAGAGGTGTTTTGTAGATTTGGAACAGGTTCATCTAAGTCATCTATGTCAGCTGATGAGATTGGATCAGCTGATGGGAGTGGATCAGCTGATACTGAAGTGTTATCTTCAGTATGCAGCAAATCATTAAATTCCTCACCTGTAGATGGGTTAGTAAAACAGGAAGCAACAAAGTCATTTTCATTAAAACTTACATTGATTGATTCTTCTATGATCTTTGTTCTGATGTTGTAAATTCTGTAAGCTTTGGAGATCACAGAATATCCAACAAAGACACCTTCTTCTGCCTTGGGTGCAAACTTCTGCAATTGATCTTTCTGGTTCAGAATGAAACACTGACACCCAAATATGTGCAGAAAGCTGATGCTGGGCTTCCTTCCCTTGAGCACTTCATAAGGAGTCTTGTTGTGCCTCTTGATTACAAGGGATCTGTTCTGAGTAAAACATGCACAGCTGACAGCTTCATCCCAGAAGTTGAATCCTAACCTACTCTCACACAACATGGTTCTTGCAGCTTCAATCAAAGTTCTGTTTCTTCTTTCAGCTACACCATTCTGTTGTGGAGTTCTTGGAGCAGAGAAGTTTTGAGATATTCCTTTCTCATCACAGAAACCTTCAAGAGTTTGATTTCTAAACTCAGTTCCATGATCACTTCTAAGCATTCTTACCAGATTTCCATTGAGCACTTCCATCTTTCTAATGAAGCTTATAATCTCTTCAGCACCCTCACTCTTTGCTTTTAGGAAGATGACCCAAGTGTATCTTGAGAATTCATCAACCATCACCAATGCATACTTACTTCCACCAATACTAGCAGTGGCAACAGGGCCAAATAGATCCATGTGCAACATGTAGAAGGGTTTAGTAATGGAGAAGGCTTGCTTAGATGGAAAAGATGTCTTGTGTTGCTTTCCCTTCTCACAGGAAGAGCAAGGTTTAGGCTTAATATATGTCAGTGAAGGTAGTCCTGACACTAGTTCACCCTTGCTCAGCTTGTTTATATATTTGAAGTTTAAATGGGAAAGCCTTTTGTGCCATAACCAGTTTGTGTCAGTTACAGACTTGGTATACAAACAGGTTAACTTGGATGGATCACCAGAGGACATATCAAGAGTATATACATCCTTGGTTCTTTTTGCACAAATTATTGTTTTACCTTCTTGATCTAAAATGGAACCACCTGTCTTTGTAAAGAGGACTTTATGATCACCATCACATAGCTGACTTATGCTGATGAGATTGTACTTAAGCCCTTTAACATATGATACCTTGGACAAGGTTAGGTTCCCATTATGAAGTTCTCCGTAGCCTTTTGTTTGCCCACAATTGTTATCACCAAAGGTCACTCTTGGACCTTTTTCCTTCTTGTAGTTACTAAGCAAAGCTTTACATCCTGTCATGGTCCTTGAGCATCCACTGTCAAGATACCATGTGTTCAGCCCCTGCATAGTTGTGATTGAAAGAAGGTTAGTGACACTTGGGCATCCACATTTAAGTGGACCCCTGTGGATTGCACCTAGCCATCCACTTTATATTAGGTTGTTTATAAATGAGAGAAACAACTATGTTATCATAATCAGTCCGTTGTCTTGAGTTACCTTCAAGAGAACAATTACTTGCCTTATGTTCTTTGCTCCCACATTTATAACATTTTTGATTTTTGGAGCCTTTAACATGTTTTGGTAATTGCATAAGAGATGTCTTAGCTGTTTTCTAATGATTATGGGTCATCATCTGACAGATTTCACCATTCAGTTGTTGCAACTGATTCTGTAAACTAATAAGGTCTTTGTTTACAGATACCTTAGGTTGACCCTTAGTTAAAATGAGTTTATGATCAACTTTAGGTATGGCAGACCAAGACTTTTTGTAAACAAAATGTCTTTTACTTTTAGTTTCTCCTATTAAAAGAGTTTGAAGTGATATTTGATCAGCTAAACAAATAGAAGAGGATCCATGATCAGCTGACAGGATATCAGCTGAGCAGTTATCATCTAATTTTTGATCAGCTGATGTAATGTCATTAGCTAAAGAATTTTCAGTCAGCTGAGTTCCTAAATTTAATGTATCAACTTTCAAGGTTTGACAACAGAATGTCTCTTTGGTCTCAACAAATGATTCCATTCCTTTACTTACTTCCTTTACATTTAAATTTTCAGTACTTTTGCTATCTGTCAAAATAATAGAACTTGAATCAACTTTTGAAGTGGTTAGGTCTTTTAGCTGAGTACTTGTATTTTTAACGAATCTGTTAGTGATAATACTTTTTCCTTTTACAATCTTTTGAAAAGTAAGAGGTAAAATATCAGCTTTTTCTAAGATATTTATGTTCTTGCTAAAATCAACACAGTTAGCAGCTTGGGAATAATTTCCACCAATAATAGCTTGAACTTGTTTTGGAATCTGCTCATTGACACACTGAGTGGTCTTCTCAGCAAATACACACCAAGATCTAACTACTTTTTGAAGATCATTAAACTTTATTGTTGCTTCATTGGTTTCTTTTACCAATATCTGATTAAGTATCTTTTGATTAGCTAAATCATCTTCCAGTTTTGTCATTAGTTTCACTTTCTCATCTTTAAGACTTAATCTCTCTTTTAGTGATTCTATTTCTAATTTTAGCTTCTTTTCTCTTTGAATATTTGACTGAAACTCAACACACAGATAATCAAACATAGTGTTCTTTTCATTATCTTCATAGTTAATAAATTTTCCAACCTGATACATAGAAGAGGGATCCCAGTCAGGAGAAGTACAAGCTTTAGTAGCTTTCTTCATGTCCTCATCAAAAGAACTTGTACTTGCTGTGCTAGCCATCAAACTGAACTGAGCTGTGAGGACCTCATCTTCATCACTTGAGAGATCTTACTCAGCCCAATCTTCTTCTTCATCAACCAGCACCCTGTTCTGAGCTTTCTTCTTCTTCTTGTCAAGGACAGCAGCAAGAAGCTTCTTATACTTAGCTTCATAATCAATTTTGCTGTCTGAGCTTGAGGAACCCTTGAAGCCTGTGTTTCCTCTGGGCTTACATTCACTGGCATAGTGACCAGTATTTCCACAAGAGAAACACCCTTCAGAAGCCTTTGGTTTTGACATGGTTCTTTCTCCCTTGAAGGGTTTCCTTTCAAACCTCTTGACACCCTTTCTTTTTAAGAAAGGTTTGAACCTTTTAACCAACATGGCAGCATGCTCAACATCAGCTTCAATACTGTCCATGTTCTCCAGATCTTCATCCCCATCAGCCACTTGCTCTTCATCAGAAGTTTCCTCTTCTTCTTCCTCATCACTTGATTCATCCACCACTGCTGCAAAACTCCTAGATCTTGTATCCTTAGATACAAGGGCAGTAGTTGGAGCTTTTGCAGCCTCCTTCATATCCTTGGTAGAGAGTTTCCTTTGTTTCACTGATTGTTCATGATTCATAAGGTTTCCATATAAACCAACCAGTGTAAGACCCTTGATTTTCTCACCATGTTTAAGCACAGTGAAAAAATGATCCCAAGATTCTGGGAGAGAGTCTAGAAACTTGTTTACAAGCTCTTTATTGCTCTTGGGAACATCTGCCCTTCTTAAGTCATTAATAAGGCAGATGAATCTGGTGTAGGTCTGAGTTAGACTTTCACCTTTATGAGCAAAGAAGAACTCATATTCTCTTACCAGAAGGAGTTTCTTGTTTTCCTGCACTTCTTCAGTACCTTCATATGCAACGGTCAAAGTGTCTAGCATCTCTTTTGCAGATTTGCTATTAAGAACTTGATGATAGAGATCATTTGGTAGTGCAGAGACTAAGGTTGTTCTTGCTTTAACATCAAGATTAACAAGCCTTTTGTCTTCATCAGACCATTGATTTATAGGCTTTATAATTAGTCTTTCAACGGCAGGAACTTCATCAGTGGCTTCAGTTACTTGGATAGTTGAGGAAGGAACATAAGGACCTTCAGTCACAGTTTTGAGCATCACATCATCTAGGCTTGACATATAGAGAAGAACTCTACTTTTCCAGAGAGAACAGTTTTCTCCATCAAAAGTTGGACACCTAGTGAGTGAGCCATTATTTGAAGAACCATTTGAAGCAGCAACCGGGGTGGCCATTTAGTAGTGTGGGGTAGAAGCAGTTGAAGAGTAAGCAAAACAGATCTTAGATATGAGTTATCTAGCCTGCTCTGATACCAGTTGTTGGTCCCGAATGGATACTACAACAACAAATGTTTGTAGAAGGGGGTGTTGAATACAAACTTTAGCAAATTAAAATTTAAGAGACACACGGTTTACTTTTATATAATTCTTATTGATGTTAATCAAGAATTACATGAACTAGATGCGGAAAATCTAAGTTCAATAAAAGGTGGCAACTAGATTTGTCTAACACATAGACAATGTTAATCTTAAACAACTAATGTCTAAGATGTTCAACACATGAACAAGTTTGTTACACTGAAAGTAAAATGCTAACTCTTCTAATTCTCAACTTATGAGATTTCAGTGCTTTTCAACGCATTTTTAGCATGTTTCCATGCATTGTATATATAAGCAAGGTGTGTCCGGGTTGATGAAGAGAGAAGGAGACAAAGTTACTTGGTTTAATAATATTATAATAGATAAAGTTAGTGGGTGAAAAGTAAGTTAACTTTATACACAAAGTGTGTAAAGTGAACATACTTTTCAGTAATGAGTATATCCACTATCTATTATTATATTATTAAACTACTACCTTTATATCTTGAAAAAGTAAACTTCTCCTTTCATGCTTGTGCTTTAATCAACACCATGCTTTCTGAAGATTTGACTTTACCAAGTATGGAGTTGACAGCCATACTTAACATCATATCTTCGAGATCTTCTTTTCAAGAGTATATTTCTCCTTTTCCAGGGGATAAAGATCTATCATTTTTGTTTCTTTGCAGATACAAAAAGTGCTAAGTACTTTTACAAAGAAAGATCTAAGGCATAATAAGAACAACACATGTTCTGCCTTTGACTAAAGAAAATATTACATAGAAAAGCTATTAACTGATATATACAATAAAGACTCAGCTAACAGACACTGAACTGTAAATGTAATTTTGCTCAGCTAAGGATAAATGTGAAAGACTCAGCTGACTAGATTTGCTCAGCTGATCGAAATGCTCAGCTAATAATACAAATCAAAGTATAGCTAATAAACTGATCAAACTAAACTGTCAGCTGTTCCTAAGGGCTCAGCTAATCATTTGAGTATGATCAGCTTATGAAGAAAAGATTGAATAAGTAGTAAATACCTTATCTGACAGATGAGAGGCATCAGCTGATCAATGTGATTGTGTCAGCTGATCCTTGACTGCTCAGCTGATCTTGAAATCTTCATTAGCTGATGGTTTTAAACCATCAGCTGATCCAATGTGTTTCCTCAGCTGATGCTTTTTCGACTGATCTTTTCTTCTCAGCTGGTCTTTCTGAAGCTGGTCATTTGGCTGATACTCAGTGTTAAGCTGACACTATGATACGTCAGCTGACATTTCTTACTTAGAGATTCTTTAAGTCTAAGATAAAAAACAACACATGTTTTTCATCAATCTAAGTCCAAAACTGAATATATGGTTTTGTTAACATCAAATCCTATTTTACTTAATAGAAAGGTTTGATTTAGGTTTGATATTGCTATCTCCCCAACAGAACCAATCTTAGCCGTCCAATTCCCCCTACTTCAATGTCATTGCCCACCAATGAACTCATGAAATGCACCCTGTCACACTCTATCCCTCCACGCTCTCCATCCATAAACTTCCCATATCCAACGAACGGCTAAGATTGGTTCTCGCGGTTCTCACGTTAATAACGGTTTTCGAATGAACCATCCCCTATATATATATACACACACACACTACTATATAAACCATTTAACACACTCTCTCTCCTACTAACTTTTAAGAATTTCTTAAAATTATGTCAATCTCTAATCTTCACTCTTCTTTCTATCTAAATTAATCACATCCGCTCAATTTTTAACCATTTATCTCTCTTAATAAACTTAACTTTTTATTTATTTAAAATATATTCTCCCACTAACACACTCTCTTACACAAATACAATTATCCACCCACATCATATAATTTTCAAAATCTTATTAATTTCTCTCTCCTTATTTCATAAATAAAATCTTTTTCATTTTTTTAATGCTTTTTAGAATTTATTTATTTTTAATAAAATAGTTGATACAAATTTAGGTAAAATTGAAAAAAACGGATATGTTGCTAAAAAAAATTTCGTGACATTGAATTACGCGTTGCACACTTGAAAACGACATGTTGCAAAACAGAAACTATTTACCGTCGCAGCATTGCGCGGGTACACTGCTAGTATATATATATATATATATATATATATATATATATATATATATATATATATATATATATATATTATAAAGCATTTAAGCATTTTTGCTTAAACTCTTAAATTTTAAGTGTTTTGAAAATACTAAATTGCCCCTCATATAAACTAAATTGAGTAACTATTAAATATAGTTAATAAGATTCTTATATTTCATATCAATAACTAAACTTTACATATTTAAGAAAATCAAAGTCAAAACATTTTCTTTTTGAAAGTCAAAGACAATACAAATTTACTTACTTATTAGAAAATATATTTTCATAACCTTTTTTTAAATTATGGAGAACGAAAAAGTAAAGGAAATGGAAAAAAGATAAAGAAAATAGACATATCATCAAACGAAAATTATTCGTGATAACCGAATTACATAAATATCATACTCATTACGTCTTGAAAATTGACATGTTAAAGAGTAAAAATTATTCGTTGCCGCCGCATTGCGCGGTATCATGCTAGTAATGATTTATATATATCATTGCTGGATAATCTATAATTCTACAAAGAAAATATATTAGTGCGGGAAAAAAAAAGTTAAGACGGAGGATATAATGTATTAGTGATGTGACGCTGACGTGACGAGAGAAATAGCAACACATGAAAAAATTAAAAGCAAAGATTTAGAGAGAAAAGATTTATCATGTATATATATCATTATTGGGTAATCTATATATGTACAAAGAAAATGTATTACTGGAAAAAAAATTTAAGACAAAGAATATAATATATGTAAAGACGGTAACGCAACGAGTTAGGTTTTTATTGGTAGATCTGGCCTCAATCTTGTTTATAAAATCATATCTAACCCTGTTTTTATCTTCATCAGATACTAGATTATTCATTAAATGCAACAATCGCTTTCTGGGGGTATTAAATCTTTAACTTTTCGAATTTTAATTTAGTGAGAAAGCACGTATACTTGAAGGGAATCCCACCTGGCCTAGCTATAGCTATAGTAATGCGTCTCGATGCCAAAGCTTCCTGAACCAAACCGAATTTTTATGTTAGGGTGATAATGTGACTAGATGTTAATTACATGTTAATAAGTGTATTAATCAATGTGTTTGTATTGACAATTTATGACTTTATGTGAATTATATCATTGATTTTATGTGGATAATTTGTTAGTGATTGGTCAAAGTTACTAATTGTCTTATGTACAAGGGTGTATAACATGGTGTAAAACTAGTTTATGTTATAAGTTGAGGTTGATGATGATAGTTGTACAAACAAAATAGCTTAGAGTGCAACTAGTTGATGCATTGAACTAAGCCTAAATTACTAAAAGGATTTTTGATAAAACATAATGATTAAGCGTTAGATTATTCAATTGTCTGAATAATTTTAAATATTTCCTATGAAATTGACTCTGGATGTAAAAATGTGACGATATTAGATTCTAAATAAACAATTTGAATAACGAAAATTACCATTTTAATCTTTATAACGTTTTATTACAAAACAAGAAAGACATAATTGTTTAATACGAGAACATGTGAAAAGAAAATATATTAAAGTAAAATATTGGGTGTTCAATTATTCAAGATGCAACACTGAGTGAGTCCGCAATACTTTTTTTGTTTCATTTTAATTAGTTTTCATTTAAAAGTGTGAATCAATCGCGTTGAATGTTGAATGATTCAACACTGAGTACTGAATGGTTTCATTCCATTGAAATCAAACATCCTCTTAAGTTATAATCACATAAAAATTGACTGTACAAAGGATTAAATCCATAGTACAACTCTTTGGAAGGATGCTATCCAAAAGATTAAATTCATAGGTCGATTCCCTATTTCCCTTACCTTATAATCTTATATATTCTTGGTGCCAAAGTTAACATAAAGGAACTTATTTCCTGCCAGCAAACACATAGTTGAGAGAAAGAGGAGTGTTGGAATCAAAGTACAACATAGTTAAGCCAAAAGTACAAGTACCTCTATGAATTCAATTTTGAATGCTCTACTTGGAAGATTTGTCAATATTGTTAGCATTAACTTTGTGCTAGTAAGTACATGGGTCATACCTCATAAGTCTTATAAATTGGTGTTTTAACACTACCAGATCTTGGTTTTGATTCTGAAACCATTAGGACTGTTTTAGGATGAAGTTAAGATAATTTTGGGCAAAACACAAGGGCATTTGCAAGTCCGAATAAACTACGTCGAGTAAAACATTTCACCAATTTTTACAGTTTTGTAAAAATCATATAAAATCAGTGATAACTTGTTTTTGACGTATTATATGCCATTGGAATGTAGAAAGCTTACGATTCCTACTTTGATACATCCTTAGATATTAGAAGCTAATATGAACTTTAAGATTGTCAAGATTTGCAAAAATACTACATGAAGGTAAATTTTATTGTGATATGTACACAACAATGTTTTGCTATGCAAATAATTTTTTTGTCTTTACAAACTCAATAACTACTTTTCTCATCCACATGTTTAAATATTATAGTTCAAACACATTTTTTTTGTTTATGGTAAAAAAATATTGTACACATACCATCCAATTTATCAAATGTATATTGGGATTTTGCTATGGAAAGTGATATTTAATATACACAATAAAATTTGTTCATATACAATATAAATATATTTTATTAACATGTACAATGTATTATTTATTACTTGTATAACAATTTTTATTATATCACTACCTCTTGCTATACTTGGTTATCAAACCATTTGACATATGTGGGGACACTCCCATATAGATGGTAAACTTGATAATTTATTAAACTTTTCATAAGATATATAAATAAATTAAACCAATTTTAATTAAATTCCCACATTCAACATATTAAACACAAATTAAAAAAACGAAAATATATTTTAGTAAAACATTTATAAACTTTTAATGACAAATATAATAATCAAAATATAATAAAATCATTATCCACTATTTTATGTGGGTATATTTTATTATGCACATATGTATGTACGTATATACACACACACACACACACACACATATATATATATATATATATATATATATATATATATATATATATATATATATATATATATATATATATATATATATATATAAGAGGTTCATGCTACAATAAAACACTTGATAATAAAGGGTCAAGATTACATGTGAATTAGTTACAACTCAAATTGTAACCATTCCAAGGGTGCATAGGTTTATAGTCATGTTCAGTTGTTCACATGTGAATAAGACACACACATGTACATGTATTAATTCAGGAGTTAACTGCACATATCTCAGCACTTCATTATATATAAAGGTTGACTTCATAAATACTGGTGTTTAAAACTGAATTCATGTAAGCTTATGTGAAGATGGAGATGAGAATTTAAACTTACTTTTTATCAGCAGGAATTTGGGTGAGAATTCAGTTTTATTGTCACATTAAACGAAGACTATGTTGAATGAAACTGAAGAAAGCTGTTAAGGAGGGACAAGGAATATGTTTGTAAGGAGGGGAAAGGGAGTCTATTTGGTTAAAACATTATCCTACTAAATATGAGATGATTTAGAAGGAAAGTGACACCCTTCATTTTCCGTCCAACTCGAGAACACAACTTAATCATTCTTTTTATTTTCCTTTCTTTCTCTACTCTTTTCTTCCTTAAAAAAACTCAAGAACGGAGTGTTAACTCCTTACACGAATAATATTGCCCGCATTAACCCGTTTCGAATTGTGAAAACTCTAGTGATTTGATTCATGCTAGATCAAGACCAACCAAAGAATACCTTTGAGGAATTTCAATGTCTCACTTAGCTTGAGATGATATTTTGTGCACTAGAGAACTTTTTGTTCATATCTAATAATGAACCAATAGAAACACTCTACTATAAATAGAACCAAACCTTAAAAAAACATCCTCCTAAAACATAATACAAGTTACTGATATTCAACAACGTTTTACAAGCGTTTCAAGATTCGAGTTCGAAGCATAAATCCGCCATAGAAATCCATGATCGGTAACGCCCTCGTTTCACCATATTCTACAGTCATCGCACGTCAAGCTTACCAGAAGGACTAAGATTCCCCATCTTTTCTGTTATTTTATCTAAATTATTCGTACTCCACATAGATTTAATTACATCTCGTCTCTCTGACTGAACTTCCTGTGTGTCACCACCACCAGGCGTTTCTGTCAAAAACTGTTCCCAGAATATATCGTTCACACCTGTTTGCACTGGCGGCGGTGGTGCTGCACCACCACCATCACCGCCATCACCACCACCAACAGGCTCTGCATTCACATCAATCCCTGAGGATTTAGACTTCACCCGGGAATCTTGATTAACATAGATCAATGAAACTGTAGGGCTGTCAGCATGATCCAATCTTGGATTATAATCACCAGAATCATATTTTTCTTGACCCGAAACTTTAACAATATCGTTCACAAAATCCACCCAAAACTTTAAAGACGAATCTAATTTGTTTATTAGCCCGTGAGTATCTAAGCTGTCGTTTTCTTCTGCATTGGCTTCATCACGTAAGTAAGTAGATATCAGTAACCTTCTCTTTTTGCTGTTTGTTTCCAAATGTTGCAGGCGTGAGGATGAAATATGGGGGTTTTCTAGTAATTGAGCAAGAAAAGACATCATTTTCTTCTGCTTTACTTGTATGTTTTGTAAACGTGAGTGTAAAGATGTTAACTTGTTTCCGTTTTCTTGATTTTCTTGCTTGTGGGTCTGCAGCTGAAACCGAAGAGAGCCCGTTTCATGTTTCAGTTTCTTGATTTCGTCTTCATATTCTTGCTTTTCTGAAGGGGATAGAGGAGTTGAAGAACTCCCTTGAGGCGGTGCTGAATGGCTATGGACCGGTTTCCGCCTGTGAATCTTCTTCAAAAGGTGTCGTTGTCCTCTTACAAATTCATCGTTTGCAAACTCCCATTGGTCAGGATCTACCTTCCTAAAACCCTATAAAATCATTTTCAGTAGATGGTATCATATAACAAAGTAAATTCAACATAAAAATATTTAAAACAACTCAAAATTTTCAAACAGCATCAAGTTTTAAGAAAAGTTAAAAAGGATTTAAATTAAGAACACGAAGATTGGGATTAAGACTACACGTTTTGAAGCATTGAAACTATTTTTCTTACAGTGAAATGTATGGTTCCCCTGGCTGGCGGTGTTTAAGTTTATGAGAAATGACTAATATACCCTTGTAAATGAGACTAATAATATTTATTAAAATTAGTGCATCCCTGGAAAAATATTAGCTGTGTAAAACTAATTCAGCAGAAAGTTAGGCAAAAATTAAAAACCAACTTCTAATTTTTATATTCCAACCGTTTGCGCTCAATTTCAAACAATTCAGCATAAATTATATACAACTAAATGCAGATTAAATGAACTTGTGATTATGGTCCTAACCGGATGGGAACAGAAAATTCAAGTCCTCATGTGCATAGTTTTAGTTATATTACATAGTTTATGAATAACTATACGTTAAATGAACCTCTTAAAGCATAAATCTAATCTCCTACTTTTGGTTGTAGCATAGATTATATCCATTTTCAAAGCCTACTTGCTATGCATCTTGTGTTCAAGAACACCCATAAGTTATCTCCCTTTACGTATGTGATTATCCACCATCCATATTCAACTAAAATAATAATTTAACCACTTAAAATCAAGCTGGTAGTTAAATTATATTTTTCTAATTTTAAATGCCGTTAGAATATGAGGCGTCAATAATCAAGCAAGAAACTTAGTGTGTTATTAAGGTTAAAAATGTATACTAGAAAGATTTCATTTGGATAAAATTTTAGGTATGTTTTTCGATTTCAATCTATGTTAAACAACTACCTTTTCATCATATGTTTTTGTAATTTCGCATGGTACTCTAACTATGTAATTTTTCATTTTAAACCAGTAGTCTTTCTAGAAGCAATTTCTACTCGCGGATAGAGATATACCTGTCTACATCTTACCTCTCATGTACATCGCTCAAGCAGTATTACATATGGTCGTTATTCTTGCCTCTAACTATGCAAACCAGATAAATTCTGAGAAGTTTAACAACTTTAACTATCGTAAGATAAAGAATTTCTGTCAATTATGTATAAGTCATCATTTTCTTATCCTATAACACTTTTCCTACAGTTTTTATGCAATTACCTCCTCATGAGTTCTTCTCACCTCTGCTTGCATTTGCATTTAGATTATTATTACTAAACTCGATGAACAAAGTCAATGTAAACAAGGCGTACACACTAGGTTACTATAGTGTATATAATCAACCCTGGCTTGAGGCTCTTGCATATTCAGATAAGCAACCACAAAATCAAGAAACATGCATGAAGACCACTAAGGGGGCGTTTGGAAATGCGTTTAAACTAATTATATGACTTAAAATAGAAAATATCTGTTGACTATTGGCAATAACTGTTTATGATTATGCTCTTCAGAATGTCTAAGATCAAAATAATCAGATGTTGAGAAATAGATAAGAAGTTGATGTAAGAACTCCATGATTGACAAATATGTACAATAACCTAAACGTCTTTCACTTTAGGCAACTGATTATTTGATCATTATGATTCTTAGCGGGCGTTTTTCATTGCGTTTTGAAGTGATAGTCTGCTTATTGTGTTTTCAAGTCGATAAATTATCGGTTTTTATGTAGCTGAAACAAAACTAATTCCATTTGGGGGTCATTATACATGAAAATTCTTGTATAATTAAAATATGCCAAACCCTCAAACAGCTTATCTGGTTATCTATATCAAACTTCAAACGCGCATCAGTAGTCATACACTATCTCATGCACCCAGTTTAGTTATGACTGATTATCAGATTCGGATTATTGCATATCACATGATCACTTTCAAAATTGTAATGTCAAGTACTCCTTGTAGATTAAAAGTAAACAAGATGCTTACATATGTATTGAGCTGTCGAACAAAACTGGAGAAATTGTTGTGCTTGAAGTACTTGGGAAGCAATTCACTAGCGAATTCAGGCGGATTCCAGACAACAAAACTACCTCCAGTATGACTCCAAGAAACAATATGATCAGTCAAAGGATCATCTACCATTTCATATGTTTTAGTAAGAAATGGTGGTGATGAATTTGAAACCCCTTGAGAACCATCCATTACAAGAAATAAAAACTTCAATTTTCAGCCTTTGAAATCCAAATCCACAGACCCTAATAGCATCTGGAACAACAACCCCTCTTAATTTCAAACAGTTTCAAACCAACCAACCTGCCCCCAAATAGATCAAATCAATAATTAGCATAGAACCAATCGATACCCACAAATTATCATAATCCAATTTTCCATGAAATCAACGAAAACAACTTAGGGCATCGATAAAGAAAACGGAAATTGGCAATCAAAAACTAAAACTAAAGACCCAGTACTCGTTGAATTAAAAAAATGTAAGAACAGGGATTAGATCGAAGGAAACATTAGCTATTTCACATCGAGGAATTTACCTTAACGTTGACTTTGGAATTCGGAGTTGAACAGCTTCTGTCTGATCAAGTTGAATATGGAAACGTGTATTTGGATTTCAATATTTGATTAAGACGGAGAAAAAAAAAGAGGGGTTTGTGATATACGAGAATTTATGATCCGGTTTGGGTTGGATTCGGAAAGAGATGAAAGCAGCCAGCTACAGCTGGACTTTAAGAAGCCGCCGCCGCCGCCATGTGTCTCATAATGATTATTAGCGGCCATCGATGGACAAAATATAATTGTTGTTTAAAAAAAGCAACTGGGAGTTGATTAATCACGTGTAAAATCGAGAAATGTATGTTGTTGTTTTTTAAGGGGATGATTTGTAAACAACACAAATTAGCGATACATAATAATCATAATTTTTATGTCTTTACCAACCCACTATCTTTTATTCTCATCCACAAATTCAAGGGTATAACAGTCCAAACAGTTACTTTTTGTTGTGTATGACTAATTTTCGTTATATGCAAATCACTTTCCTTTTTTTAAGGCCAACATATTTTTAATGCATAAACAAATACACAAGGATTAAAGGATCAGATTTTAGGTCAGTAATTCTACTCGAAACTAATTACAAAATCTTATAATTTAAAATAATTCAAAGTAGCCGGTAACTCTAACCATAAATCACAGGATAGTATGGATCCAAATTTGGCTCTGTGTTTTTACCATTGGAAAAGCAATAGTTTGTAGTTGAACAAAATGCAGTTGTGTCAATAAATTTACCCTCAAAAATAATAATGTTGCAGTTGAGCCAAATGAGATAAGCAGTTGTTAATCACCAAATCTCATATCGGTAGAGTGGCTTTGAATAAGGAAGGCGATGCAAAACTGCTAATTTATATGTATGTTGTTTATATGTATAACCTGCTAATATATTTTACTACATATTTAAAAGTTACATATTATTCTATTTTACTACATTTTTATATGTATAATATGCTAATTTGTATATATATATTAAAAGAAAATCATTGTTCGAAAAACTTCTCTAAATAAAAATTCAATTAATTATTCAAAACATCTCATTTTCTTAATTTTGACCACTAACTATAATTTTTACATCCACAATAAAAATGATGAATTTGCAAGAGTATATAGAAATAATTATGAGATAGTTATATTAGAATTTAGAGCATATTACACGGATCGTCCATGTGGTTTGTCACTTATTACACCGTTCGTCCCTGGACTTCATTTATTACACCAGAGGTCACTAACGTTTATATTTTATCACGTATATGGTCCCTGACCCACCTGAAATGACTAAAACACCTCTAACCCTTTTTTTAATCATTTTTCTTGAATTTAAATACTTTTAAACACTTTTAAAAATAAAAACTATTTATTAATAATAAAAAAAACAAATACCCCCATTCCCCCTCCTCATTGATCCCCTTTTCCCTCCCCACCTCACCGGCAATCTCCCTCACCTGCCTCACCGCCCTTTGCTCTCTCTACGCCGCCGTCGCCTCCACACCGCCGGCCTAACCTCCGTCGGCCTCCACAGAACCTCCACCTCCAACCGTTGAAAATTTGAAAATTTGAAAAAAACGAACATGGTGAAAACTTTTTCATGACATTAAATCGCGTGAATAACATATCATTACATTCTTGAACGACATGTCGCAAAACATAAATTATTGCCGCCGCAGCATTGCGCGGGTCTGCTGCTAGTATTTAATTGTATATGTACAGTTTTTCTTTTATAACTTTTAATGCATAATGATTGGTATAAATGTAATTATATATTTGTAACTGTGTAATTTTTATCTATATTTTGATGTAAAATTTACCCTAATCAGACACAAAATTTTAAAAATATATTCTTTAATTTTTATTAGTAAAGTAGTATATTTCATAACCATTGAAAAAAATGAGTTGTATCTTTTATTTTGTGTAAATCAAAATGTAATGACACTTAAACTTTTCTAAATAAGATGTGTATTTTCTTGGTTATATTCTTTATAAGACTCTAGATCAATGAACACATCTATGGTTAACTTTTATGTTATGAATCACTAAATCAGTAATCATTTTCTATGAGATATTTTTTATTTAAAGTATATGAAAATATTTATCTACAACAGATTAATGAGGTATAACACATTTTTATGGAATAGTTCATGTTTGTGAATCCTTAAATAGGTTATTTTCTTTTTGTTGAAATAATCATACAACGTTAAACTCTTGATTTGTTTTTTGATGCCAATAATTTCATAATAAAATATTGATTAAACTTAGGTGATTTTAATAAACACACTATTTGTAAATGATTAACCGGCCAAAGCTTTACATGTCAAAAAAGAAGGTTACAAGTATGACATCTGAATTTCGCGATAATGTTATTATGAGCTAATGAGGTGATTTATATTCGTTATGAGTTATAATTTGGTTTTATGTAATAACAATGAGAGATTATAGTTAAAATATATTTTAAAATAATCCTTTAGATTTTGAGATTAAGAAGCATTAATTATTTATCTTTAAATGTTTAACTCTCATTTTTAATAAACTATGTTTTTATAACCATAATTTAATAAAAATAAGTATTACTAACCGTGTATCACATGAGCGTCTAACAAATGAAGAGGTTGAACACATAAATAATTACATGATATCAAGGACCATCTTTTTGATCAAAATTATTTTTATGAGATAGTAATTTTGTTCCAACAATGAAGATGTTAAACATATAAATGATTACATGGTATCAATGTTGAGTGTTACGGAGATTATCATATTTCAGCTCAGATAACTTATGTTAAGGTGAACTTTAATATTATGTTTAAGAATCGTTGTACACACTGTATATATTTAATTCCCTCAACGTTTCATCTTTATAACGATGGAAGTAACCTTACAAATAAAACTATGAATGTAGTATACAAAGAAGTTCTACTGAAAATGTGAAAACACGTTTTAATTTAATTTTCAAACATTCTATTAATATTCTATTTTATTAGTTAATTTTCTATAAATATGATTTTGTTTGTTTAAATTTTTTTATATATTTTATTTATGATTTATTACATGTTAAATGTTTTAAGGTTTTTTTTAAACTTACTCCGTGCGTGCACGAGTTATTCAACTAGTTAGTTATTAAATGAGTAAAACTAACCCGCGTGTTATGGCGGGATTAAAAATAAGAATTCATACTTAATGGTATATCATTTCCGTAATCGCCAAACTAAGTCTTTACGGGGCCTGGACCAATTAATGGTTATTTGGTTGGATTGGTTTGGTTTTGTATAATTTTGTCTTGAATTATGGCCAATTAATTCTTTTGCTAAAATTCCAATTTAAACAAACCAAATAAATCCATAAAACCAATAAACAGCCGATTTAACATTCCTATTGAATAGAACACTGCTCGTGTTGCTATAGAACACACGGCCAGTATTTTGGTTACCTTAGGGGGTGTCTGTTTGGCCCTGCACAGCCTGTGTTCCCTTGAGCAAGCCTGTGTTACACCTCTAGACAACAACAGTTCGACTAAAGTCAACTCAATTTTACACGAAACAATCCCAATACTAATTTTCAGGAAATGGTTATAATATGACAAAAACATTTGTAAACATAAAATAACATTACAACTGATCAACCTTATGATCAATGATGTAATCTACCAATTTAACCAATTAACTCTAACTTACTCTTAACTTTATCATAACTTTCACTAATTCCAGCATACAAGTTGATAAGATTGATCATAAACTATGAATAAACTTGAGCCAAACAGCAACTAAACTAAGAAGATGATTCAAGAACACTTCCCTTTCCAAAATACCTACTAAATCTTCAAAAAAAGCACACTAAAAAGTTAAAATATCATAACTTGATGTTAGAATAACTATCAATACTTCAACCACTCATAAATTGCCTCAATGTTCAGATTTTTCTCCTTGATTCTTCCCTCTCTCGATTCTTCCGGTCGACCCACACATGCACACACTTCACTCAATTTTGACTTGGTCAAAACCTTCCCTTTTTATATAGTAGAGTTTGATTAAATGGAAAAGCCAGTCCCCTATGTTCTATCCTATTAATAATTAAGTCACATCTTTTATATCAATCAAGTATTTTGAGACATGGCAGAAACGGTCCATTTGATTATAACTAGGGTGATATTGTCAGCGCGTTGCGCCGGGTCATGATAACATATTTTAAAAGCATAGATGTCTATACATGCAATTATAGAGATATTTATACATGACATATGTAGAGATAGTATATTAAGACCACTATGTTTATAGATGTGATTTTAGAGATATTTACGCATTACACATACAGCAGGAACCATTCTTCATTGCATAATATACAAAAGAAAAGTATCATTGACATATTGTCCTTGAAGATCTAATTATCTAAAAGCTGTTTCAAATGTGGTGTTCCATATTCACCAATAAACCTGTTGATGTGCTAAAAGCGTACCAGTTTTTTATTTATAAAAACCGTCTTTATTTACGTACGACTATGACACAAAATAGGCAAGTGAACCTAATCGTATAATAGTATAGAAAATAAGTACGGGTGTCGAACACTAGGGGAACGAGTATGATTTGATAAAATTATACTAATTTAAATATTAAACTAAGCTAAACTACTTAAAAGCAATAAATGGGGGAATTATGACTATGTGAGCTTTCAACCAACTAACACTACCAACTACCCTAGAAAACGCCTAAAACAAATCAAAGAAACAAGAGAGCGAATAAGCAAGGAACTTGGAAGTTAAATAATATAATGAAGACTTCCCTCCCTAGATTCGATTTCACCCTATTTCAAGTTGATTTAATTCAAGAAATCATGTGCCATGAATAATAAAGACCAAGTATCGATTCCTAAATTGATTAGACTCTTGTTCCGAAAATCTAACCCTATAATTGTACTCATTAACAATCCTTATGGTCAAAGGATTAATTAACTCGTACAATTAGCCAATTAAATCCGATTCATGAAAATCTTTAATCCAAATGATTTGTTAATAAACTAAACATGAAACCAACATACAAAGGTCATTATATGTTGAACCAAATGTGAAAGAACAGATTTTTAGTTGTCTAACCTAGGATTAATCAACCACTAGTCTAGATTATCTAATGATCATATATAATAAAGATCCAAGTTAAACTTAAATAGAATGATCATCTAGTTTAACAAAAACTCATATTGTAAACAATCAAAATCAGAATCTAAAACATGGATTATAAAGTGATTAAGACATTCATGACATGAACAAGATAAACAAAACACACAACTTCATAAATTAATCAACTTTCAATTGGGTTCATCTCCTCTAGGGAGGAAAACAGAAATAACTAGCTTAACATGATCATACTAAACAAGAAATAATAACAAGGAACGGAAAAACCGTAATAGCCGAATGAATTTAAGTCTTGATCTTCAAAATAGTATACAATCTCCAAACCCTCCTCAAAACTATCGCATGTTGTTTCTCTCGTCGACTGTCGCTGCTCAATGGAATTTTATATATCGTATCCTTCAAACCGTAGCCGCCGTATTCTTTCAAATATATACATATCCTCAATTAATTCCAATACCCCTTTTTTCATTGTGTAATGGGCTTCGTAGCCCATAAACACCTCCACCAAAAATAATAAAATGGCAACCTTAGTTTCTGTTGTGTTTCGCAGCCCATACCATCCATTTAATTAATTGTTATTTAGTAACTATTTAACCCACTTAACAAAATCATAATTGAGATAAAAACGAGCATATTGTTTCTCTTTTCACTTCTGCTCTCGGACCATATTCAGACTATCCAAGACCCATTTGAATAGTGTAAATGTAATATCATTGTAGCTTTTCTTGTCTAGTTTCCGTAGCTTTTTGAACCATCTTGTTTCGAGTTCGTATGCATAAGATACGACCAAAACATTGAAGAGGTGTCAAAGATAATTAACCTAATTAATCGTAATAATGCAATCAAAGAACATGATATCATATATAAATAATATGTGTATTTTAGGCGATATCACCTGCAAAACAGTAGGTTTCGTTCAAGTCATTTGGTATTCATTATATATCCACATCGTCTTCGATTAAGAACCCTACATCAGTCTTATATAGTACAATCGATATTATATCATATTATTTTCTCACTTTGTATCATAAAAGATTTTTAGCCAAATTATAAATATTTTTGTGATATCTTGTAGTATTTACGACTAAGTACTTCTTACCAGAATATTTGACACTTTATGGATGAAGTGTACATGTGTGTGTCCGGTTAGATAAGTCGTTATAGGAGTAATTTGATCATTTATATGTATTCAACTGTCGATTGCGTCCAGTTAGACGAGTCGTTATTTAATAAGGTTTGATTTTCCCAAAATGCCAACATTTTGTGATCATTAATGAGCTGTTAATTAGGCATTAACAATATAGCCATTGGTTTAATGTAATCAAGGGTCAAGACTGTTTTTCACCGTACTCAGAATAATAATGGTTCTCAAATAAATATTTCCCTACGTATTTATGTTTTTAAAATAATTATAAAAACATTATGGGTTGTGCATATCACAGCCTAAAGGCTTTACTAGTATGTATATATAAAAGCATCAAAGCTTAACCAGCCTTATATAAAGAACCAATAGAACCACTCTCAGCATTAATATTTAAATAATCATTGGCTGAGATTATAACCACATATTTTATTTACGTACAATGCATATTTAGTCGTAATCTTCACCATTGATTATCCAAATATGAAAACTAATATTGGTGATGTAAGTTATGTACTGAAAAAAATTGTATACATTTTTTAACTACATTAGATTCCCGTGTATCATCGACTAAAAAGTTATATAAAATTCTTTTAATTTCTAAGAAAGTATAACATTTTTTATACATACAAAACAATCACATATTTACTTAAGTAAATATAAAATGGTACTTTTACATTAATAATTATGGTTATCTGTGTGTTTACACGGATATTAACTAGTATATTCTAATCTAAATGAAAGACTAGCTTTAATAAATTTATTAGATAATCTTAGCCATTGAATGTAAATGAAAATTTTTATTAGTAAATATCAAGCATACATTATGATAAAAATTGAACTCTAGTTTTGATTTTTTATTTTTTTGTAAAACTTAATTTTTTTTTTTAACTTTATTTTGATTCAAAATTAGTAAAGATAGTTTCATATATGCCTTGCTTACATCTTAAATAACCATATTTGTCTACTCTAGTTTATAAATGTAATATTCATCCTTTATAACATTTTAAATATCTTATTTAATCAAAATTTTAATTTTATCATTCGAAAATATTTTGTAATCATATTTTAAATTTTTTTTACTTATAATTAAACATTCGATCTTATATCTTTTTATTAATGATTAATATTTTCTAAACCAACCGTGTATATATAATTGCTAAAGTAAACAACTAAATCCATATCCTAATTAGATATTTTACTCGGAAACACAACAAAACAACATATTTTACTCGGCAATGATCTTGTACATACATGGTTGCTGACTTTTTTAATAAATAATTAAAAAAAGGGTTAAAGCCACTAAAAACAAACATGCTTTCCCCATGTTTCGATATGACACATTAACTTTTTTTAACACATATGGCCATTTAACTTGTAAAAAACGTGTTATTATAGCCATTTTATTGATTTTGACCTGCAATAGCAGGTCATCTTCTTCCCCAATTTTCTTCATTTTGAAAACAAACGTTGGAGCCAAAATTCTCCATGTACACTTAACGAAAATCAATGATTCTTGACTTTATGGAAAAGTAATCGAGTTGTCTATCAAGTAGTACAAAAAAAGGAACAAAAACGAGTTTAAAATGTGTCAATTCGTCGAAATACCGTAAGGGTGTCGAATAAGGTCATTATCGACTTTAATTAGCAATAACTTGGCCTACACTTGATGGTTTTCATGAATTTGGTGTCCATTGAAAGGTAAAAAGATTATCTACGACAATCTATAAAAAGAATGATGTAAAATGATCAAGAATCGAACAAAAAATGACTCCTTTTTTCTGCCTTGTTTTCGAACAAAAAACCCAAAAAAGTCAAGACTTTGAACTCGAAATTCTCCCAATATACTTGACGAAAATTCGTGATTTTGTTGCATTTGAAAGGTATAATAATAATTTACAAGTTTCTACAAAAAAAATCACGCAAAACAATCAAAAATCGACCAAAAAATCGCAAAAAAGGGCTGAAACCGACTTGGCAGGTTACAGGTCGCGAAATGGGTATATCGAAACGGTTTTTGTAAGTTAAATGGCCAGATGTGTAAAAAAAATTAATGTGTCATATCGGAACATTGAGAAAAACATGTTTGTGTTCAGTGACTTTAACAAAAAAAAATACTAAAATTAATTAATCATAATTATAAGACCAACACCTAAAACCTTCATCGATTTTCATCAATGGATTCATGGAATTCAATTGGGTTTCTAGATGGGGGTTTGGTTCTGATTTCAGGGTTCTTGTTTCTTAATCGACGTGTTTTCAATCGATGATGTAGGGTTCTTAATCGATTACGATTTTTGGTTCTTAATCGAGTAGGATTCATAGTTCTTAACCAATTACGGTTCTTGGATCTTAATCGATTACAATTCATGAGTTTCGGATGGATACGATTCATGACTTTCCAGATCGGTGATTTTATATGGATACGATTCATGAGTTTCAACATTTTCAGATGGATAAGATTCATGAGTTTCTTAATCGATGGGGTTCCAGATCGGCAAGTTAGGGTTCTGTTCATGGCGATCGATGTGTCTCTGTTCATAACGATGAGGTTCGGTCCCTTCGTGTTTTGATTTCATCGTATTTTTGTTTATCGAATTTGAAATTTAGTATGCGTTTAGCGTTTTGGTTTATTAGATCTTAAATTTTCATCTGTTCGATTTAGGTTTTGGATTATTAGATCTGTGATTTTCATCCGTTCAATATAGGGTTTGGTATCATCATGTTTTGATTTCATTTATGTGCTTGTTGTTCATCAAAGGTTTTAGTTTCCAAATTCTAGGGTTTAGCTTGTTTTGGTTGAAGGTTTTTGTTCTGTATTTAAACTTCATGTTAAGTTCAATATTCATCATACAAGTTCATGTAAACTACATGTGGCAATTGTTTTATGTAAAAAATAAATCAAACTTAATAAAATAATTGTAACACACAAAGTTCGAAATTCCTTAATTAAATATAAAAGTAGACATATGCATACATAAGGTGTTTATAAAACTAGAGAGACTAAAACTGTTAAAATAAAAGTTAATAAGTACAGGGGCTATTTTCTGCCATATTGAGATACATAGACATATGCATACACAAGGAGTTGCTTATTTCCCTTTCAATTTTTGATCAAGAACAGCAGATTTTGAGCCCTATAACATCAACATATCAATCCCTGTAGCATTAAGTTATGTGTAATAGATTAATTATATGTTCAAATTGGTAAAAAAGGATTCATATGGTTGAATTATAGTTGTTATATGTTAATTTATGTTTCTAGTTGTTAAAGTTAGTATTATAAGTTGTTTAAAGTGTAGGAAAACGCCCCTATGTGTTTAGAAATTGAAAAGAGTATGAATTGAACCAACAACAGAAGCTGTGCAGAACACAGGCTCATCGCTAGTGTACATGGCCCGTGTAGTTTTTGGGAGGCCGTGTAGCTTGGCCAGTGTAGGTCAATACTGATCATGTAGCCTGATATGCCCGTGAAGTGTGAGGGGGTATACGGCCTATGTAGGCCCTGTTTTAGGACAAGTTGTATAACTTGTGATATTTTAAATGTATAGGAAGGTGATTGACTACCTAACTAAGTCATATAAATTGTATATTGCATAAACTGATCACAATAGGGGTGTTCAAAAAAATCCGTATCCGATCCGATATCCGAAAACCCGAAAAATCCGATCCGAAAATATCCGAAAATTCGGATATCCGAAATTTCGGATTCGGATACGGATAGTGTTTTTCAAAAATTTCGGATATTCGGATATCCGAATTATCCGATTACATTTTTTTTTAATATTATTATTATTAATATGCCAAATAAGAAGATAAAAAGAAAACCCTAAAACTTCTCAAACCCATTCAGTCATTCACGCCTCTTTCACATAGTCGGCACACTTCACCCATTCACGATTCACCCAAGTCCCACAGACCCACACCGATCGACCATTCGACGAGACGACGGCAGCAACAGACGGCAGAGAGAGCGTAAGTGGTCGGAACTCGGAGAAGACAACAGTGTGTGTGTGTGAGAGAGCGACAGTAGAGAGAGAGAGTTTGGACGTATCTGTGTGTGTCGACGGTAGAGAGAGTTTCATCGGACACGGTAGAGAGAGAGATAGCCTCGTCGGAGCAGCAGGTTCTTCGTATCTGTGTGTGTCGCCGGAGTAGTGTTGGGTGAGCGTGTGAGTCGCCGGAGAAGGCGACGTTTGGTTGTGTGAGTCTGTTTACGTCGCCGGAGAAGACGGGGATGAGGTTTGCGTGCGTTGTGTATCTAGTCCACTCCAGTGGAGGCCGCCGTTGACTGAGGGCTACACTCCGCCGTTTTCTGCCGTGGACTGTCTGTGGGTGTTCCGTCGATTGTGAAGCAGGGAAGGCAAGAACGATGGCAGTCAATGGTAGGGTTAAGGGTTTTTGTTGAGCTGCTAATGGTTTTTTGTTGTTATTAATTTGATTAGCACTACTCCTATTTTTGTTGTTTCAAGTTAAAACTTCCACCAGCAAATAATTTTGATGTCTGTTTTAAGAAATTACACATTTACACCAAATAAGTTCTCGATTGATTAGCTGTTTTTATAAGTTCTGCAAATAATTTTGATGGCTGTTTTAGGAAATTACACATTTACACCAAATAAGTTCTCGATTGATTAGCTGTTTTTATAAGTTCTAACAGCAAATATATTTTGTTGTTTTGTTGATTGCAAATAATTGTACATGTTGAATTTTCGGATATTTCGGATTATCCGATATCCGTATCCGAATTTTCGGATATCCGAAATTTGGATATCCGAAAATTCGGATACGGATAGCGAAATGCACTATCCGAAATTTTCGGATATCCGAAAATCCGGATATCCGAAAATGAACACCCCTAGATCACAAGGCGTTATTAGACTATTCTTCATATTTGCACCATGTGTGTTATCATACTGGAATATAGTACATGTGTTATTCATATGCGTTTTTTGATTAGCATACTGCTTTGTGCGGTAGGACTCATATATAGTACAATATTGTGACTTATGACTTGCTGCCTTGGGTCTAGAACAGATGCTAACTTACATGTTAATTATACGTATGATATCTCTATGTGATTTTATACATGTGTTTATATGATTTACAATTTGGTATACTCACTAAGCTCTTGTAGCTTATCAGATACTTTTAAATGTTTTTACAGGACGCAACAAAGGCAATAGACAAGGCTCATGTTCGACTACAGTATTCATAAATCTTTTGTTACTCAAATGCCAGTTGTACATATGTGATATCTTTTGAATGAACATGGTTTTAAACAATGTACACTTCCGCTTTTCTTTTTGAATGCATGTGAATACTGTAAGGGGGTGTTTGGTTTGATGGAATTGGAAGGAATTTAAGGGAATTGGAATCTAATTTCAACCAATTCCCTTGTTTGGTTTAATTTTTGGTATGGAAAAGGATTCCAAAATGAGGACAAGATTCCATCAGAATGAGGATTTCACATTCCATCCAAGTTTGGATGGAATTCACTTTCCATCAGATAAAGGATTTCTCCCTTCACCTCCAGTACCGACCTTCCTCCTCCGACGGGTTCGTGCGACCATCTTCGTCTTCGTACGTCTTCGTCATCATCATCTTTGTACTCCGGCAACCTTCGTTCTACCCATTTCCTCTTCATCGTCTTCGTGCGTCTCACCCATCGTCGTTCTACCCATCTTCGTCTTCATCATCTTCACAGATTAGGGCTTTTCGCCTGTCACCCATCTTCATAGATTAGGGCTTTTCGTCGTTCCACCCATCGTCTTCACCCATCTTCGTCTGTCACAATTTAGGGCTTTTCGTTCTACCCATCTTCATCTTCATCATCTTCACCGATTAGGGCATTGTCAACATAATCACATATTAGGGCTTCGACCATGCGATTGTGGTGACTGTGGGTTTCGACCGGTGATTAGGGTTGCGGGTTTCGACCGGTGGTTGTGGTGGCTGCAGGCAGTGGTGTTGGGTGTTAGTGGTGACTGTGGGCATCGAACTCAGATTAGGGATTTCAATTCCATATCGTTGCCAAACACACTTCTAAGGATTTGGAATTCAAATTCCAATCCCTTTAGGATTTTAATTCCTAAGGATTCCAATTCCAATTCTTACAATTCCAACAAACCAAACGCCTCCTAATGGTATTTTATATAAATATTAGTTTTATATATTGGAGCGTTACAATAGCAGGTTATGTGATTAACAGGTAAACCAATATATTAGACGGTAAGTTTAATAAGTATGATGTAATACCCATTTCCTAATGTGATTGGAAATATATGCCTTTAAAAAAAATGTGATTGGAAATATAATATTAATTTGACGAGCATTATTGAAAGGATTTTATGATTTAATTTTAGTAAGGGTTGGCACTAGGTTTTATTATCACAAGAGGGAGTATTACTAATGCGCTATTGTTGGGTGCACATTTGAATAACTAAGAGCAACCATGTGGGCTTAGTATGACTTAGAAGGTGTTAAGATAGGCCTAGGAGAAGGGTATAAATACCCCATTAGAGCACAATCGCCAATACGCATTCATTGTAGTTATGCTTGTGCTTGTGTGTGTATGCCTACACTGCTGCAGAGAGAGAGAGAGAGAGAAAGAGAGAGAGAGCCCTGGTGCAAGCTTCATCAAATCGTTGCAAATTGATTTCAAAACTTCACGTATGTGATTTTCGACATTATACAATGCATTTTAGCATCAAATTGTTCTTGAATCATGGGTTGGGGTTCTGTTTTGGTTGAGTCGGAGCCAAGAATGAAAATGGTCATATTGACCTCAAAACTAGTAGTTAATCAAATTAAATAGGTAGAAATTTTACATGAGTCAATAAGAGTCTTTAGCAATTGGAATTTCACAAATAGGTCAAGGTTTGAACGTATTGATTCAGCCTCTGTTGCTAGTTTTGCGTTGGAATTGGTCGGGAAAAAGAATGGGGATTGGGACCTTACAAAATTGAATTCCTCAAATATATGGCAATATTGTTCAGTGCTTGAGTTGAGTTGACAGAAAACATGTAATTGAAATCTGGAAATGATACAGATGACATTTAAAGTATCAAAGATTTTGCGGATTGATATTGCAAATTGGAGAAGGAAATCTTGGTGGTCCAAATGATGGAGAGGCTCAATTGAATTTCGTGATAACTTTTTGATTAAATCAAACGGTGATCATGTAGATTCAATAAGTAACTCCATATATCTATCCATTAACAACAATCTTTACGATCTAAATTTCTCAAGAAAGAGCAATTCTAACTCCCACAAATGAAGAGGTCGAGTGTATTAATGACTTCATGATTTCAAAGATTGATGGTGAGGAGGTATCATATTACAGTTCTGACGGTATCTGTTTAACTGAAGATTTTGATACATTTGAAGAATCATTACAGTCACTTGAACGTTTGAATTCAATAAAAACATCTGGTTTTCCAAACCACAAGTTTAACTTTAAAGGTTGGTATGACTGTAGTGATGCTTTGTAATTTTGAATAGTCTAAAGGCCATTGCAACGGAACAAGATTACAAGTTACTCGACTTGGTACACATGTGTTTGAAGCAAAAATTATTGCAGGTAAGAATGTTGGTCACATTACTCATATTCCAATATCTATGATTCCATCAGAGCCAACAATACCAGTGAAGTTCCAACGAAGACAATTTCCTCTTTTGGTTTGTTTTGCAATGACGATAGAAAAAGCCAAGGTCAATATTTACCGAATGTTGGATTGTTTTTTAGATGACCCATTTTCACTCATTGACAATTATATGTAGCGGTTTATTGAGTGAAGAGTAAGGAGATGTTAAAAATTTTAATTTGCGATGATGATGACAACCCTACTAATAAAATCATGAATGTTATTTATAAAGAATTTCTATATAAAATCTAATGATAATCTAATGTATGAATTTCAAAATTTTGTAATGTTTATTAATTTCTTATGAGATTTTATATTCCTATATATGATTTGTAATTATTTTTACTATTCGTGTTAATACTCTTTAAAATTATATAAATTTAAAATTAATTCATCATCCCCGTATTAAGACACGTATCATTTAGCTAGTTTATATATTTTTAAGATGAACCAGTGAGTGAGACGCAGGACACGTTCCAATATGTCACCCATAAAAATTTAAACAAAAGATATTATTATTATTATTGTTAAATATAAATATATTTATTAATTATATATACAAATACAACGACAATCATAAAAATTGGCGAGCTTCAGTGAACCACAACCAACACTCAGCACAGAGATGGAGCCTCACACGGCTAGAAGGAGAGTTGAGATGATTGCCGCTCATTTCTCTGCCGCCGATAACCTCTCTGCTAGCGCGGTTGCAACTCACGTCTTCCCTCTGGTAATCATCTCCTTTTGAAATTATGATTTTTAGGTATGATTGATTCCAGATAACTCCCGAAGCGACTGAGCTTTCTCTTTTTTTATTATTCGAACTGAATTATTTTAGGAGTTTTATGTTTTTAGGTGTTAATTTTCTTAATTACGCCATTTTATCTTATTTTTGTTTGATTGAAACTAAAACCGTTAATCTGATTGAATGCATCTTTTACGTCGCACAACCGAATGACCGATGGATTCTGAATTGAGTAATAGTTGAAGTATTGGCGTAATCTGTATTCAAACTTGAGTTTGTGTTCCTAAATTAGATGATTACACAACAAAATTCATCCATACACAACACACCAGATACAAGTATTTAACAAAACACGGTATAAGTTGATAATGCATAAATTGTATGAAAATTTTGTTGTGTACGAATCATCTGTATATACATATACTAACCAACGGACTGTTGAATTATTATATACAAAAAGCCGATACTGTGTCTATATGGATAAGATTATTATATGCATATGTCCTTTGATAGCCTTCAGTTCATTGTAGGATGTTATAGCTTAGATCTTTTGCTTCATGTGATCTTTATTTGCTATAACTATGGAGATTTTTTTTTAGTTTTGACTGTTTGCTTTTACAATCAAATTAATTATTCAATTTTCAACCTGATGCATTGATCTTGTCTGACAAATAATTCTCTTAACCCCATATAGCCCTTTTTAAGTTCCTCAATTATCAGACCATCATAATGATTATCTTACTGCCATCTGTATGACTGTATATAAACGATCTCCTGCTTTGCAATTAGATTCAGGAGACTACAGATGTGAGATTAATGGCCCTTAAAAAAATTTCAATCCTGACTAACTTAGCAGCCTTCACTACCTAATGAAGAGCTTAGGAAATGTGAGGAATTATTCTTAAAAAGCTATGGTTGAGTTGTACATGCATCCTTTTTCGTACACTTCTAATCCAATGCTCAATCTCATAGCTTATGTAATTTTTAAAGCTACTGCTATTTCCATGAAAAGAAGTAAATTAAGATCACGAGGTTATGAGAACTGTATACTATATTGATAGGCTGAATGCCTTTTCTTTGAACATATAACGATGTGAGTATGGATTAGATGGCCCACTCACCAATTCTTCATCTGCTGAATATACATATGACCATATGTTGTAAAAACTACACTCATTTTGTAGCTTTTATTGCCTCAGAATTGCAGTGGTGGTTTAGCATCTATAAAGAGGAGATGTGATAATAGTATGCATTTTGCCAGACAAGATTCGAGGTCCCAAGGCTCTTTCATGAGGCCAACTTCAACAGAACAGGTCATACATTTTCCCTACATTACCCGTATGCTTTTATTAAAAAGTAGGGTATGAAGTCATTTTTTGCCTTTAAAGAGAAAAGAAAAACAGTGCTAGGAAATGAAAGTGTCTCTTAACAATATCCATATCTATCTCTAATTTAAGAATTGCACCTCTTTGTTTGGATTGAGAGATGCCTCTTTGTAACAAAACATTTACAATTTCTTTGCCAGGATTGTTTTGACCAGTCAAGTTTGACTTCCAAGTCCACTCGTTCCCAGAAAGAGGGGTCATCTGAACTTGTGACACCCTTGTTTTCTCAGCCAGCCAGCATTAATTCCAATGCTCCAAAAATTAGATATCTTCAACATGCTGTCAGTGATTACATGTTACCTTATATACAGACACCTATGTTTTCTAGAACAACACTAGAAAGGGAAGTACCAACGCAAACCAGCCCCAAGAACACTACATATCCTTCTAAATGTCTTGGTAATTAAACATTTACACATCAGTAGGATTTACTTAATTCCAGTAAAATTTGTACACTGACACTTCATACGGTACAGGCTTCAAGAAAAAACTATCCCCAAGAATGGACATTGCAGAATCTGGAGGAAAATATGTTCTGCTGATAGAACTGCCAGGGATTAGTATAGATGATATAAGAGTTGAAGTTGATAATACAACGTAAGATCATTTCTGTAAAGCATGTCATTTATAGTGCTTAGCATTTGAAAGTGGCAAGATGGCAGGTTAGGAATTAGGTCAAATTGGTTTTGAGTGGGCACAGGCAGATGTTTTAGTACGTGTTGGAACTTACCACCTGAGTTTGAGTTGACAAGTAAACATCTTTTATCCGTTTTTGAATGAAAATTAGTAGATAATCAATGCATTAATAATGATTATGAAAAGAATATCAATAAAATACTAATCTGAATTTTTGAATAAATGATTTAGGTGTTATATGCATAAAAGGTTTTGACGAGTCCCCTCTCCCTTTCTAAAAGTACCCCGCTTTTGCAGATTGGGTAGTGTTACTATTGATGACTTTCCCCAGTTTACCCATTCATTTTAGCTAAATTTCTTGATTTGGCCCGTTTAAGAAATAGGACAACCCATATCAGCCTATTTATGGGTCTAAATTGTCACCTCTATGCTGGTCCAATAACAGATGAATACAACGGCATTGCAGCGTGCTACAACTATACTTATCCTATGCTTATATGTATCTTAAAACCTAATGAATGCTGACAAATTCGTTGATAGGCTGACTGTACAAACAAGCAAGGGGAGGACTACAGCCAGCTCTATAAATGATCGTACAAACGCTTCATATCACAAGAGGGAGATACTAGAAGGACCTTTTCAAATCACGTGGCCACTACCCTACGATGTGAACCCAGACTCCATTTCAGCTGAATTTTTGTAAGTCAACACGTGGAATTCATTCTGTGCGTCAGCATTTGTTTCTGTTATGGTCCTAATGCTTCTTGGCTCACAAACTATCCATGGGTCGGATGGTTTGAGTAAACGTGTCAGATCTGGTTTAAGGTGAAACGGGTCAGAATGGTTCAGGTTGGGTTTGCTCAAAACACTTTTTATGCGGAATTTCTATTTGATTAAAGCAATCAATGTGTCCAATATTATCATCTAACTTGCATTTTAAATCATTAATAATCGATTTAATAAAATGATATGTTTAGGCATCAAACAACAGTTTACACAACTTCACCCTGTTGACCCGGTTTCTTTCGAATTAATATTTTTTACTTGTTAGACTAATTAGAGATAAAACATAACCTGCCCTCAATCCATTCATTAATCATTAGTATGGTGGATTGAAAATTCTTTCTGGTTGTGACGGCTTTGCATTCAATGTTTTGTGAGTAGAACCAATGACCTTACCCAATGAAACTTGATGTTGATAAAATTTTACTTGTGCAGGGATGGACTTCTGCATATTACCATTAATAAACTTCGAGTCCCAGTCTAGTGATGCAACTTCTCGGGTAATTTGTATATATATTTATGCTTGTATATTGTAGTATTAATTTGAATTTATATCTGTATATAAAGAGATACAAAATATATGCTACCTAGATACACAATATACATATCACATAAACATGTTGATATCCACACTCTGTGCATTAGTTGTTGCACACAGTATATTGCTGGTGTTATTGAGTTTCAGTTTGTGAAACAGCAACCACCAATAATTTAAATTGATAGCAGGAGCTAGTAGTTTCTTTAGTGTGATTATAACATGTCATATTGGGTTGTCTTTTGAAACCACTATAATCATGTAATCCATAATTGATTTTAGAGTGGTTGTAAACATTCAATAAATGTTATTTTGTCAGAAGCAAACCAGATAATATAATTATATACAGAAAATTATAAAATATTTTCAGAAGTAAACAGCTTGCAAGGTTTGGATGGGCTTGTTCAAGTTGTAAATTATCATTTATGAGTCTTGCATTATATTATAGTAAATTAAGTTTGAATAGGCTTGTTCAATGTTCAGGCTATTTGACATGTAAGGATTAGGAGTCAAAGGGGGCAGTCTAGTTAAATTGAGACCCACTTCTACAGTTCTATGCTGATGTGTCAAGAGTCAACGGTCAAATGCTAATTGACACCTTTTGGATTGAGATGAACCATGCAAATAGGACTGAGCCCTTGGTAAATTTTGTACTCATAGAAGTATTTATTTACTCATAGAAGTATTTATTTAGGCGAAAGTTTTATTAGCTAGAGAAACTCCATATACATCTTAGCGGACTCTATCAATTTTCCAGATCAGAAAATTAAGGTAGCGTTTAGTTGGTATAAATTGTTGAGATTGTGAATGAATTGGATTCCAATTCTTAAGGATTACTGTGTTTGGTCCACTTTAAAAAGAGAATCCAAAGGAGTTGGAATCCATCAAATAAGGGAAAATGAATTTCATCACTAGATGTAGTCATCAAGGGATTTTGATATCCTTTGAATGAGAGAATATGGAATATTACTTTGTTACCCTTAAACATCTTTATAGCCTTAATGTATCTATCTCATTCCATCGAAATAACACGTGAGTCGACTTTACCATTCAAACACCGACGACTCTACCCTGATATATCGTTCTTTTTTCCTGCAAAATACAGAAAAAAAAAGGATAGTTTTAAACATCCTAGACCATAAAAAAGTAGTTTGTAGATATTTTACCCACTTATCTTCATAGACTTCTCTTGCTATCTGAACAATTTCATTAGCAACCATTCGCAAACACATGATTGGACATCAGGAAAAAGAACTTTGATAAAGAAATATATCAAAAAAGAAAAAAAAATGCTTGAATCCTTGGATATGTTTTTTTAGCACCAATTCATTTCCCGATTACCAAATTATGTAGGATGCTCATAGAGAGGCCTGTTGGAAAAATATTGATTTCATTAATCAAATGCGTAAGTTATAATAATAGAAGAACCGAGTAAAAGAAAAGACTCGAAAATAAAAATAAATGGAGGATGATGACCCGTGTTAGACGGGGTTTTCTTAAAACAGATTCGACGTCTGTTTTTAGGGTATAACGATTAAAGTAGTGTGTACTGTCGGATAAGACCTACTTGCCTGAATGTTAACCGTAACCGATGTGTAAGATTTTAAAAAAGTGAATTCACCAACCAAGTGAGAGCACCAATGAGGGGAACGATTTTTTAGAGTGAATTTCAAATTTCTAATAAGTAGCAAAAACCTGTTTAGAGTGAATAATAAATTTTTTGATAAATAGCAACTGAATAATAAAATTTTTAATAAGTAGCAAAAACCTATTATGTGAGCTCGAGATTTTGGAGATGTTTTCATGTCTGTTGGGCATGCCCGCACACAACTTTAAGCTATGAAATTCAAATTTTGCACCCCTAAACACAGGTAGGAGGTGGAATAAAACCATACAAAGAAGCTTACCAAGCCCTCTGTGTCCATGATTGTAAACTCATCTCAAGTTCCATACCCGCTCCTATGTGAGATCAAGTTTTCCCCTTCTAATTTTCATTCCAAATACTTTAATTTGAGAGTCGATATCTTATTCACTTCTAACTCGTTTTTGAATACCCTTGATTTATCATGTAGTTCTCTCCAAAAAATATATAAAACAACAAAACACTAATAAAATATATTCTATCTATATATATTTAGTTATATCCAAAACATAAAGAAACACATTTTTTCCACACTCAAATAATTAATGAGAAATGATATATCCTCATACTTTATCATCCTACTTATCCTCCTACTCACATGATCAATACAAGTGTTAAAATCAGTGGATGAGATGAAGAGAGAGAATCAGTGAAGTACACATGTCATATTATGATGAGTAGGAAGATGAAGTAAAAAGAAAAAGTATGAGGATATATCATTTTTGATAATTAATAGTTAGACTTTTTGCTTATTAACACATTTTCTAAACGCCAAAAAGCTTGTGGGGTAGGATCCAATTTATCTGACATGCAGAAAGCGCGTACATGCATTACGTCTTTCGCGATCCAAATTTGCAAAGCGCGTCTGCGGTCTGTCCCTTTGACTACTTCCCCTCTTGTAATCATATTTGTTTTTTGGGTTAATAATAAAAAAAACCTAAACTTTGACATACTTTTTTGTTTAAACCTTAAAGTTTATTTTTGAATAGTTTAAACCTTAAAGTTACAATTTATTTTGGTTTAAATCTTAAAATTTGTATTTTATTTTGATTTAAACCTTAAAGTTTTTTTCAAATGGTTTAAACCCTATAGTTTATCTAAAAATGATTTAAACGTCCAAATTTACACTTTATTTTGGTTTAAAGCTTTAAAATTACACTAAATTAAATTTCTTAAGTTTTGTTTGCTTTTTAATTTTACCCTCTTTACTTGATTTAAATAAAAATTTAGAAATGAGGAGACTATGAAGTTGACAATTTATAATTAATTAATTTTTATTAGTGCTTATATTTAAATAGAAAATTTTTGGGACCAAATCATCACGAGTTGGGGCCGAGTTGAGGTGAAAACACTCGCTTCCTATATCTGAATCTTAATCCTCTTTCTTCAAGATAACCTATCTGAGATCATATTCTTAGAGAGAGAAAACTCCTGCATATTCACTCTAACTCTGTCCTCGACCTCAAAGCAGGGCGGCCTTGCATCCTAGTGCCCTAAACTAAAATCGCTTCTACCCTCCTAACTGGCATTGTTGGTTTTCTCCTTTTAATATGGCCGAACCAATGTAGTCTCTTGTTTAAACTTGTTGACAATAGACATCACTCCCAGCTCGGTTCTAAAAACACCAATCGGAATTTTATGTTACACCCTACTATTGTGTTACACATCAATATGTTGTGTATAATAGGAATATATAATGTATAATGATCATGACTAAACTTATAAACTATTTTCTCATCTATTTATTTAGATACAATACTACTATTGTCCAGAAACATTTTATAATATATAACAAATCATCTACCACTCACTTACTACCATTCTTTTATACATCTAATTAAAGAAAAAAAGGAAAATCGCCTTCACCGTGTGACTAATTAAGCTCACTTTAAGAGATAAGTCAGCTGATCACAAATAATTCAAGATATTACAAATAATGCATAAAAAAAGTAAGGGGTAGTAATTAAAAAGGCATAATTATAAAGGATATTAATTAACTACTATTTTTAAAATGGAAAATGGTAAGATAGTGTATCTATACTACATTATGATGTGCGTAAAGCGTATCGGTTTTAAATTTATAAATCTGAATTATTGAGCACGACTATAACACAAATTAGGCAAGAGAACCTAATCGTATTATAGTATAATAAAATAAGTATGGGTGTCGAACACAAGAAAAATGAGTATGATTTTGAATATAACTCTAATAATTAAATATTAAACTAATAAAATAACTAAAAACATATAAAAGAGGAATTTTGGAACTAATCACTAATAATCAATCGTAAATTACTCGCAACCTAAGAAAACACTAAAAACAATCCAAGGAAATTGGAAAGCAAACAACTTTGGATTTAAACAATCAAGATGTGAAGTATCTTCATTTAGACTTTGAATTCCCTTTTCGATTTAGTAGATTTTAATAAAAGTGCAATGTATCAATATACCGATTTCTAATATGGCTAGATCTCATGGTCAGACTCATTAGTCTTATAATTACAGAAACATTAACCGAATGTTTATGGCATTAACTATTCTTATAACTAGTCAATTGATTCGTGTTATGCTAGACTTAATCTATTGATTTGTATTAGTCACAAAATCAATCAATTAACTTTGAACGGTCATCACATGTAATTGTAAACACATTCAAGTTTAATTCTTTATAACCTAATCCAAGGATACCAACTTATGATTAAAGCAATCATAATTAGAATGGTCATCTCAACTATGAAAACTTAGCAATAAGTCATAAATTCAGAAACTTTAATAAATTTAGATCTTTGAAAAAGCTATTCATAACAAATATATAACTCCATATTATCCAAATCATTGAAATCAAACTAAATTTCAAAGGTTTATCATGTCTATGTAGAGATTACAGAGCCTTAGCCCATATCAAAGATTACAACAACTGAAAAACATAGAAAGTAAACCAAACATGATTGTAATGACTAACCGCATATAGATCAATGATATTATTTTCAATTCTTCACTTCCCAAAGCCAAATCGTCAAGATTCAAGCCAAGCATCCTTCTAGAACTCCGAATGTATGTCTCTGGAAATCCTAGGGTCGGCTAAAAATGATTGATTCCCCTCAAATAGATCAGAGTAAGAGTTTATATAGAGTTGGGTCTCTACCGAAGACGCGTCCCGTTAGTCTCCTGGATGCGTCATGTTCTACATAATTCGCCCGACTAGTTAGACGTTATCCACTCAATGCGTAGTGTTTCATTCATCCGACGCGTCGCGTTCTCCTTTGTTCAGGCATTTGACTTTATTCAAATCTTGAGTCTTTTTCGGCTTTTCCACTCAAACTTCTTGCCTTATTATTTTGCAACTTGATATTCACAAATCACAAATATTAAGTATCTTTTGTCCACTTTTTGTGACATATCAACTTTTAATTATTCAGATATCGCATATAATATAATATATAAATAAAGCGATATCATATTATAATACATTTAACCCCCTCTCCTACTTTACTTAATCTCTTAAAAATTCATCAATAGAAATTTACTAATATACCCTCAAATAACTTCCATATCTCTCTCCTACTTTACACACTCATCAATAAACATTCTTTTATAACTACATATTTATTCAAACACAAAAAGAAGAAAAATGTTGTTTTGTTGTTTTTGAGTTCTAAAAATAAAGAAAAGAGTTGATGAAAAGAAGAAAATTAAACGGCATATTACCGCGTAGAAACTATTTGTTGAATACCATACTCATATATTATATAAAAAATGGTAGTTATCAGGTAGAAACTATTCGCCTCTGCAGCACTGTGCGGATACAATACCAGTGCTTATAAATAAATATATATGTGGTCTCTATTCGTTTGGTTGACCCCAAAGTTGGTAATATACTTATCAAATACTAAGTATTCTTCTACAATGTTTTTGCTTGGGGAGGTGCTATTTCATGGACCTTCAAGAAGCAAACATGCATAGTTGCATCACAAAACTCAACAATGGAATATGGGTTTGTTGCTTTGGGTGGTGGTAAGGAAGTGGAATGGATAAAGAATTAAATTGATGAGATTCCCTTGTGGCCAAACTAATTTTTCATTTTTGTGATAGGAAAATTATATTTTTTCCTATTAAATATTTTTACTTCATCCTCTTACCACTAGATGATGATATGTAGAATTTACTAACTCTCTTTCTTTATCATTTCTCTTGATTTTGACACTTGTCTTTATCTTGTGGGTTGGGGATAATCAGGTATAGAAAGTAGAAAGATATAAAACCTCTCGTTATGATAATGCTCGTTTTGCTATAGCTTATAATCAAGTATACAATGGAGAATCCAAACACTTAGGTGTTAGATATAACATGGGTTGTGAGTTGATAATGCGATTTTTGCAGAACTTTGTTAGATCTCAACAAAACTTAGCTGATCATTTAAAGTTAGATGTGTTATTAATATTTTCGCTTTTAAAATGGGGTTGAAATAGTAAATAATATAAAATATATACACGTAAAAACCAAACAGATCACTTATAATAGTGTCAAGTGTAAAATTTTGTAAAATCTTATGTGAGTATTATCTTCATGTAATTAAATGAGTTGAAAGGGTTAAATACATGAGACAACTTAATTCTCAATATTTTGAATATGCAATACACTAATTTATAAATTCAATCTTCTATACATGTAAAAATTGTGTGCATATTTGTAATAGTGTCTAAGTATGAATATTTGTAAAACCTTATATGTATATTATCTTATGCATTCAAATGAGTTGAAAGGGTCAAATCTATGGGACAACTCAATTCTCAATATTTGGAATGTGTAATATACTAATTTGAAAATTCAATCTTCTATATATGTAAAAACTTGTGTGAATATTATCTTTATGTATTAAACTAAACTTTGTGCATGTTTAGTTTATTCTTTCTTTATATAGTAAATCAAGAATTACACCAAAACATCGTTGGTTATTTTAGTGTTATCAATTAATTTAGGTTATTATAGTTTACTTAAAACTAAAGGGCTTTCAATTTGAGCTAACATGAATAAGTAGGTGCGGGGTACATGCTTGTCATAGCTAATTAGATACATCGTCTTATAAGAGCATGGTCAATGGGGTAGGCACCCCATTGGTTTTTAATGCGGAATGACACGAGGACAACCAAATTTAACTTTCAATTGGCTAGTCAAACATTTTTGGTCTTTTGATAAAGAACATACACACACACGATCTTAGTGTTTTCTCAATCTCTAATCTTTTACAAAGTGGAGAGCAATTTTTGCATTACGCTAAAGTAATATTTCATGATACCCACTTTAGTAGAAAAGAAATTAAAATTACTTTTAAAAAGTGTTTCCATATGATTCAAACGATTATCCAAGTCGATTCTTATTGATCTTAACGTATTTCTTCTCGAAACAAAGATCTAACAACGATAGTAATTTCTGTTGAGTAACTAAGGATTATCGTTCCAATAATATTGTAACACCGCAAAAATACAAGCCATATTTTTTTTTAAATCACAGCGGAAGTAATACGTTATAAAACTAAAAAGGAAATAACATTAAAAGTTAAAACCAACACTGTACAAACATACAGTACTTCCTTTAGTGTTACAAAACATTTCATAAAGTATGGCTCATCATTCTAAAACCCAAAATATCAGAGTTACGGTCAAACTTTCCCTGTACACCAAAAGCTGCAACCTACCGTGCCCTCAAAACCTGAAACAGAGAGTTAGGGTGGGGAATTAGCACAAAGCTAAGTGAATGAAAATCAAGCCACAAGCAATTAAAGCAGAACCACAACGATCACAAGAACAGTTTATCTCAAATATCAAAGGACCGGCGGCTCTGCCGAGCCTACGATCAATGCTGGCCATAGCAATGATCTACCGATAGCCATCTGCTAACTGGCACAGTTAAACCCCCTCTGCTACAACAAATGCGACAGAGGATCTAAAACTGCCTAACCAGAAGCAACTGACCCAGCCCAAAACCACGCTTAGCTGACCTCTGCCACAAACATCATGAGCACAATTTCATGCCTTGATACTCATATCTTGGACACAATTTCAATAATCATCACATAACCAATCAAACAATCATATCAGACTAAACAGTCTATCGCATGATTAATCGTATAAAAACCAAGTAACCATAACAGTTACAACTAAAACCACTGGTGCATTAAAGTCCACTCACCTGTGTTCTCCAACACCACACTCAGTATTCTAATTTCACTGAGCCTTCTCGTTTCCTGAAACACATCATAACTTAGTCAGTAATTGGGATTACATTCCAATTTACAAAAGCGACAACTCTCATTGGCTACACGCAATAAAATTACAGAATTAACGTCTGAATCACTACGCACGTAATGGAGTCACTACGCACGTAGTGGACTCCACTTCGCACGTATTGAACTTTCAAACTTACGAAGTGACTAACCCACTTCGCACGCAATGGGAACTGGTACGCACGTAGTGGACTACACTCTGTGCGACCAAAACTCATCGACTTCATCTTCTTCAACATGCACTTCGCACGTAATGGAGTCACTACGCACGTAGTGGACTCCACTTCGCACGGCCAAACCTCAACATTCAAGAACTTCCTAATCAAAACTCGACACAAACAACAAAACACACCTCTTGCTCGAAAACCAAACGTTAACCCTCGCTTAGAACTCGAAAACAGTATTACGGACTCAAGTTTGAGTAAGAGTGGGTTTTTTTTTTCTTTTCTCTCTTCTCTTATGCAGCCAAACCAACAAAATGATAACCAACATAACAAATGCTATATATATAGGTCAAGACTGAAATATTACACTACACAGTGCAAATACTGATATCTGAGATACAGAAACCTAAATAAAGCGGTCCTACTCAAGTCAAAAACATGCAATGAAGTATTATTTGGAATCCTCGTGTAAAACCAAATCATATGATATCAATAACATATAAAAATATTAAACTAATATTTTTACCTCTTACCTCGCGGTCTAATTTAAATACCAAGCAAGCATCAAATAAATATATATAAATAAAAAGCAAATAATTATAAACAATCAAATATACCAATATAAACAATTAAATAACTTACCACCGCCACGAAACAACTAGGCCCTAAACGCGGGTGTTACAAATCTCTCCCCCTAAAGAAGATTCCGTCCCCGGAATCTCATCGCGCTCAAATAGGCTAGGGTAGCGGTTCCTCATGTCTGCCTCGGTCTCCCATGTTAAATCTGAACCCAAACTATGCTTCCATTTAATCAAAACCATAGGAATCTCTTTCCTCCGAAACTTCGTTGTTTTACGATCAACTATCTCAACTGGTTCTTCTATTAATCGCTTTTTCGAATCAACTTTCAGATCATGTACTGGGAGAATCTGACTTTCATCCTCAACATTACATTTACGTAAGTAACAGACATTAAAAGTATCATGAATACCCGCTAACTCTGGCGGAAGATCAAGAGTAACAGTCTGGTCGTTGACTATCTGTCGTATGCGAAACGGACCAATGTATCGTGGAGCTAGTTTCCCACGTTTCCCAAAGCGAATAACCCCTTTCCACGGAGAAACTTTCAGATAAACCAACTCACCTTCAACAAACGTAACTGGTCTGCGGCGTGGATCTGCGTACATCTTTTGTCTGTCTCTGGCAACTTTCAACTTTTCCCGAGCAATAGCAACTTTCTCAGCCGTTATCTGAACAATATCGGGACCCGCAAACTGTTTCTCACCTGCCTCTAACCAACAAGTAGGAGTACGACAGCGACGACCGTATAACATCTCATAAGGCGGCATACCAATACTCGAGTGATAAGAATTATTATAGGCAAATTCAATCAAAGGCAAGTGTGAATCCCAAGACCCACCATATTCTAACACACAGGCGCGTAACATATCCTCGAGTGTCTGAATAGTACGCTCACTCTGACCGTCTGTCTGAGGATGATAAGCTGTACTCAAATTAACACGCGTCCCCAATGCATGATGTAAACTCCTCCAAAAGTTAGAAACAAATCTGGGATATCGATCAGAAACAATTGAAAGAGGAATACCGTGCCGTGATACAATCTCATCGATGTACAACTGAGCTAATCTGCTGAGTGAAGCTGTCTCGCTGGTGGCAAGAAAGTGAGCACTCTTTGTCAAACGGTCAACAATCACCCAAATTTTATCATGTTTCCGCTGGGTACATGGATGTTTGGATACAAAATCCATCGTGATGTGTTCCCATTTCCACTCTGGTATCTCCAACTGTTTCAAAGACCCGTAAGGTTTCTGGTGCTCTGCTTTGACCTGAGCACAAATATGACATGTTCCCACAAACTTTGCAACATCTGTCTTCATAGTAGGCCACCAATACAGCACTTTAAGATCATTATACATTTTCGTGCTACCAGGATGAACAGACAATCTTGACTTGTGAGCTTCTGCCAAAATCAAACCCCGAAGCTCTCCAAGCAATGGCACCCACACACGAGACTGATAAGTCTTCAATCCGCGCGAATCATTAATCAAATCATCTTTTCTCTTCATCGTAATCTCTAACTTCAGATTTTCATCTTTTAAAGCTTCTAACTGAGCAGATTTAAGCCTATCCACTAAGTCAGAAACGATCTCAACTCGCATAAATCGAATACTATCACCAGCTCCCTTGCGGCTCAAAGCATCTGCTACAACATTTGCTTTCCCCGGGTGATATCGAATCTCACAATCATAATCCTTAATGAGTTCTAACCACCGTCGCTGCCGCATATTAAGTTCTTTCTGGGAAAATACATACTGCAGACTCTTATGATCAGTACAAATAACACATTTCGTACCATATAAGTAATGCCTCCACAGTTTCAACGCAAAGACTACAGCTGCAAGTTCTAAATCATGGGTTGGATAATTCTTCTCGTGTGGTTTTAATTGCCGTGAAGCATAAGCAATAACCCGATCATGCTGCATTAAAACACAACCCAAACCTGCAAAGGACGCGTCACAGTACACTACAAATTCATCAGAACCATCAGGTAGTGCAAGAATAGGAGCCTGACATAATAGTTGTTTCAACGTCTGAAAAGTTGTCTCCTGTTCATTATTCCACTTAAATGGCACATCTTTACGGTTTAATTTCGTTATAGGACTCGCAATTTTCGAAAAATCTTTAATAAATCTGCGATAATAACCCGCCAATCCCAGAAAACTTTTAATCTCAGATGATGTTTTAGGAGCACTCCAGTTCATAACTGCTTCAACTTTAGCCGGATCGACTTTAACCCCATCTTTACAGATAACATGCCCTAAAAATTGAATCTCCCGCATCCAGAACTCACATTTAGAAAATTTTGCAAAAAGATGCTCCCGATTTAAAGTTTCTAAAACTTGCCTCAAATGAAGCTCGTGCTCGGACTCAGTTTTAGAATAAACCAAGATGTCATCGATAAATACAATCACGAATTTATCCAAAAACGGCCGACAGACCCGATTCATTAAATCCATAAATACAGCAGGGGCGTTAGTTAAACCGAAAGGCATAACTAAAAACTCATAATGACCATATCTGGTACGGAAAGCGGTTTTAGGAACATCAGCATCAGAAACACGTACTTGGTGATAACCCGAGCGCATATCAATTTTAGAAAAATAAGAAGCACCCTGCAGCTGATCAAACAAATCATCAATTCTGGGTAAAGGGTATTTATTTTTAACCGTTCTCTTATTCAGTTCCCTGTAGTCAATACACATACGCAAAGTACCATCTTTCTTTTTCACAAATAAAACCGGTGCACCCCACGGAGAAGAACTAGGACGAATAAAACCCCTGTCTAACAAATCCTGAATCTGTGTCATCATCTCACGGATTTCAGAAGGAGCTAACCTGTAAGGAGCTTTAGCCACTGGGCTCGAACCTGGAATCAAATCAATCCTATATTCTACCTCACGAACCGGAGGCAACCCAGGTAATTCATCGGGAAACACTTCCGGGTATTCCGAAACCACCCGAATATCAGAAACAATCTGTTTCTCCTTTTTAACATCAACCACATGAGCAAGGTAGGATTCACACCCTTTGGCCAGAGATTTTCTAGCCTTCATATACGAGATAATAGGAAAAGCAGGTCTAACCCTCTCCCCGCGAGCCACTACGTATGACCCATCAGGAAAAGGAAATGAAATCAGTTTTCTATGGCATTTTATGACAGCTCGATTCTGACTCAACCAATCCATACCCATAACAGCATCAAAACCAACTATAGGCATTAACAGAAAAGAAACAGGATAGCATGTACCATCAATATCAATTTCAGCCCCAGACACAGCCGTTGTGACTGGAACCGTTTTACCATCAGCTATCTCTACTTCTAATGGAACAACAACATTTGAAGTAGGCAATTTCAATTTATCACAAAATGCCACAAAAATAAATGAACGATTGGCACCAGAATCAAATAACACACGTGCAGGTATAGAATTTATGAGAAACATACCCGTGATGACATCATCAATAGTAGCAGCATCATCTACTGACATCCGGAATGCTCTACCCTCAGCTGACGGAGGGTTCTTCCTTTTCTGTCCTGAAACGGACGAAGATCCCACAACCGATCCCAATACCGACCCAGTCCCCGATTTCTTACCCACACGGCACTCACCTGCTCTGTGCCCCTCCTTTTGACAATTCCAACAAACACTCCTCGGAAATCTACAATTCTTCAATTCATGCCCAAACTGACCACAACGAATACATCTGGCTGTCTGTAGGGTACAAAGTCCATGATGAAAAGACTTACATTTATTACACCACGGGGCTCTCTGAGTAGACCCACCAAATGTAGGCCTACGATTCTGACTGCTCTGACTCTGACCCTGTCCTTGACGTTGACTTCCCTGACCTCCTTGAGTTCCCTGCCGATGTTGGGTATTAAAATAATCAAACCGGGATTTCTGTTGAGAAATTCTATCTTTATTCAACTTCTCCTTGGCTTGAGCATCACCCTCGGCTGACTTAGCTAGGGTAAAAGCTTGAGATAAAGTGCTAGCCCACCTAGTAGCACTCCTGTAATCTGGATGCAAAGCTCTCACAAAATGCTGAACTCTTGAAGCTTCGTCCGGAACCCACTGTTGTGCAAATCGTAACTTCTCATTGAATTTCCTAATCAATTCATCCACAGACATATTATCGGTCATCTGCAAATCCATGAACTCCTTCTTGATTCGTTCCATCTCAAAAGATCCACAGTATTGCTCACAAAACTTTCCCTCAAATTGCTCCCAAGTAATACTACTCATCTGCTGCTTTGTAAAATGACCTGTAATCGAATCCCACCATACCATGGCATCTCCTTTGAGTCTTTGAGTAGCATATAATACTCGCACTTTCTCCTCGCATTCCGCAGTATCCAAGGCCTTGGTCATCTCCCTCAACCAATTCAAAGTTTTATTGGGGTCCGTACTACCGCTATATTATGAAGGTCTACAATCCATGAATTGCTTATATTTATTATGTTGACCAAATCCTGGGTAGGGGTAAGCTCCTGGTGCAGTAAATTGATAGATAATCGGCTGTTGTGTACCCTGTGAAGCAACAGTAGAATATGGAACAGAAAATGGTACTGAAAGTGGTGGTGTTGTTGACACTGTAGCAACAGCTGCTGTTGGAATCGGTGTTTGAGAATTCTGTATCAACCTCTGTTGTTCAAAGTTGTGAACTGTTTCTCGATGCTCCTGTAGTTCACTTTCAAGTTGAAATATATAATCATTCTGAGTTGTATCTATTTCTTTACCCGAGATGTTGACTATTACTAGATTCTCTAAAACTGGAGTTGTAGAAGTTCCAGCCTGAGCAAGGGTCACAGGAATCTCGGTTGGGATCTCTTGACTTGCCATATCTATTACAATCACATCACCTCCAAACTTATTAGGCAACCGTTAGTACACACACACAACAAATCCAAACACTCTAATTCCCCCACAGGAAAGGTTTGACCAACCTCGAGCCAAGATTTGGGAATTGAACACTCTAAACGTGCTCGCATGCCAAACCAGGGCTCTGATACCAAATTGTAACACCGCAAAAATACAAGCCATATATATATATTTTTTTTAAATCACAGCGGAAGTAATACGTTATAAAACTAAAAAGGAAATAACATTAAAAGTTAAAACCAACACTGTACAAACATACAGTACTTCCTTTAGTGTTACAAAACATTTCATAAAGTATGGCTCATCATTCTAAAACCCAAAATATCAGAGTTACGGTCAAACTTTCCCTGTACACCAAAAGCTGCAACCTACCGTGCCCTCAAAACCTGAAACAGAGAGTTAGGGTGGGGAATTAGCACAAAGCTAAGTGAATGAAAATCAAGCCACAAGCAATTAAAGCAGAACCACAACGATCACAAGAACAGTTTATCTCAAATATCAAAGGACCGGCGGCTCTGCCGAGCCTACGATCAATGCTGGCCATAGCAATGATCTACCGATAGCCATCTGCTAACTGGCACAGTTAAACCCCCTCTGCTACAACAAATGCGACAGAGGATCTAAAACTGCCTAACCAGAAGCAACTGACCCAGCCCAAAACCACGCTTAGCTGACCTCTGCCACAAACATCATGAGCACAATTTCATGCCTTGATACTCATATCTTGGACACAATTTCAATAATCATCACATAACCAATCAAACAATCATATCAGACTAAACAGTCTATCGCATAATTAATCGTATAAAAACCAAGTAACCATAACAGTTACAACTAAAACCACTGGTGCATTAAAGTCCACTCACCTGTGTTCTCCAACACCACACTCAGTATTCTAATTTCACTGAGCCTTCTCGTTTCCTGAAACACATCATAACTTAGTCAGTAATTGGGATTACATTCCAATTTACAAAAGCGACAACTCTCATTGGCTACACGCAATAAAATTACAGAATTAACGTCTGAATCACTACGCACGTAATGGAGTCACTACGCACGTAGTGGACTCCACTTCGCACGTATTGAACTTTCAAACTTACGAAGTGACTAACCCACTTCGCACGCAATGGGAACTGGTACGCACGTAGTGGACTACACTCCGTGCGACCAAAACTCATCGACTTCATCTTCTTCAACATGCACTTCGCACGTAATGGAGTCACTACGCACGTAGTGGACTCCACTTCGCACGGCCAAACCTCAACATTCAAGAACTTCCTAATCAAAACTCGACACAAACAACAAAACACACCTCTTGCTCGAAAACCAAACGTTAACCCTCGCTTAGAACTCGAAAACAGTATTACGGACTCAAGTTTGAGTAAGAGTGAGTTTTTTTTTCTTTTCTCTCTTCTCTTATGCAGCCAAACCAACAAAATGATAACCAACATAACAAATGCTATATATATAGGTCAAGACTGAAATATTACACTACACAGTGCAAATACTGATATCTGAGATACAGAAACCTAAATAAAGCGGTCCTACTCAAGTCAAAAACATGCAATGAGGTATTATTTGGAATCCTCGTGTAAAACCAAATCATATGATATCAATAACATATAAAAATATTAAACTAATATTTTTACCTCTTACCTCGCGGTCTAATTTAAATACCAAGCAAGCATCAAATAAATATATATAAATAAAAATCAAATAATTATAAACAATCAAATATACCAATATAAACAATTAAATAACTTACCACCGCCACGAAACAACTAGGCCCTAAACGCGGGTGTTACAAATATACTAGCACAATATAAGATTACAATGGTAGTATGCTTTAAATCTATCACCCACTACAAGAAAACTGAAATTTGGGATGATCAAAATGGTGGCCGATGCCTCTTACAACGGAAATAATCTGTCGGTAAAGGGTGCCTCACTAAAACTCACCGGCTGACTTTTGCAACAGTTTTCACTATTTTTCAACGGATAACATTGCCAAAATGTTTGTGATTACGACAAAAAACTTAGTAACATATTCTGTTTAGACGTTCGTTTTTATTGAAACTAAATAATGACGTGAATTTACCAACAAGTTAGCAATAGAAGGCTTAGTGACGAATTGGATATTAAAAATATTAAATCTGCCAAGCGACAAATTATGAGGTACTGCAAACTGCAAATAGTGTATATCGAAAATCTATCAGCAAATCATTTACAAATAAAAAAGAGTTAGTGAGGAATAAAAACTTTTGCCAAATCCGTCTGAAAAACAAATTTTCTAGTAGTGATCTCTGTTAGTGCAATCAAAGAAGAAATATTTATTTAAATGTTTTTATGACGTAATTTTATTATTTGTTTGAAAAGAAATTATATTACAAAAATCCAAGTTAATATGAAAATAATAAGTTTGGTAAAATAAATGATTAAATATAAATTTGCATTGATCACAACAAGAATATTACAAGAGAATTAAAAGAAAATCAAATATGTAAATGTTCAATTAGAGTTCGAACCCAGATTTGAGGGGTTTCGATTTGAGTTCTTGTTAGTGGGTTTTTGTTCTTAATGGTTCATTACTCAGATTTGAGTTTTAGGGTTATTGATTGTTCATCTTTTAGAGTTTTTTATTTGAGTTTCAGGGTTCTTGATTGCTCATCTTTTAGGGTTTAGGGTTCTTGATTGTTCATCTTTTATGGTTCTTGATTATTCATTGTTTATCTGAGTTCTTGATTGTTCTTCATGAAGTTGTTCTTTATGTTCCTCATGTTACATGAAGTTGTTCTTCATGTTCTTGATGTGAAAAATAGGATAGAAATAATTAATGATGTGGCTATGAGGTGAGTTGTTGGATTATTAAAAAATAAAAAAAATATACAAAAGTACTGGTTACCTGATGTGTAGGTAACGGTAATATCAAATGGTAGTATCTATAAAGTTGGATACACTAAATGATAGTTTTGAAAGATGGGTATACACAATAACAAAAAGTGATAAGTTCGGTACACTTTTTGAAACTAAACCCTAATATATTTAGAAGATGAGAGGTGATATGCGTGTAATGTAAGGGATAAAAAAGAGAATTAGTGGATTCTTCATGTCATCTTATGGTAAGTAGGAGGATGAAGTAGAAGCATATATCATTTTTCAATAATTATTAAAAGAGATATGATACATTATCCTACTTTTTTTTTGAACGGCAAGACACTTTTCATTAATAAAAAGACAACTAGCAAGATGCTAGATACAAGAAAAACAAGAAATACAAAGTCATTAAAAACAAAAGGAAGGAGACCAGCATCAATCTATCCATTTATACTTAAAATTATAACCGCCTGATCTTTGTTTGATCCATAAGAATGCAAAAGCTTGCACCGGGCTGAAATCATCTCCTCAATTCCTTTTGAGTTTAATGAGAACACCTTGCCATTTCTCTACTTCCATATGACCCAAAAGAACATGTAAATGACGCTCGTCAACACCAATTACATATCTCCTTTAGGACCTTTGTTGATTCCTTGCATCTTTTAAATAAATCTTCTTCCTCCGGATTGCATAAAGGGCACATGATAGAGATGAGAAAGACTCCACGCTTTTGAAGATTGATTTTGGTAGGCATTCTTTTGTGAAAGATCCTCGAAGCCAAAACGTTAACTTTTTAGGGAACCCATTTATTTCAAGAAAAAGGAACATTAGAAGAGGTCTACAGGAAGAGATTGAAAAACGTCCAGTAGGGTCCAAAGCCCATCGCCATGTGATCGCTATCTGTACCATTACTCCCGTGTTTAAACTAGCTATCCATGGGAATATTAACTTTCTCAAATTTTTTAGGAATTTTTAAAATGCTCCTCCACATACCCGAGAAGGATCCCACCGGATTTGTTTTATCCAAACCGTCATAAGTACCATGAATGGATTGCACCACTCTTATCCATAGCGAGCCGTTTTCTGTTTTGAGCCTCCACCACCTTTGGCTAGTAGTGACAAGTTTAAAGCTTTCAAACTTCCTACTCCGAGGCCTCCCTTCTTTTTATCGGATAAAACCAACTCCCACAAGGTCCATGATATTTTCCTTCTACTTATCCTCCTATTTATTCTCATACTCACAAGATCCATAAAAATGTGAAATTCAATGGAGAAGGTAGAGGAAAAGAATTAGTGAACTTCACATAGATAATAAAGTAAAAAAAAAAGTAGAAAGATATGTCATTTTTCTTATTAAAATTTGTGTTTTCATGTAATTAGGGTTTAGGGTTTAGGGTTTTGTGTTTTCATGTAATTATAAAGTAACATAATCAACAAACATTATATATAAAACAAAGATACTAATTAAGTTGTAAGTACTAGGTAATGTAGATAGTATAAAGGAGTAAGTCAGAGGATAATTTAATTATCTCACAAGTTGAGTTTATCTTCATTAAATAAGCTTAATTACCACATGAGCTGCTAAATCCTGATCCCCCTAAATTATTCTCTCTCAGCCTACCATTTTTCAGCTCTGACCACTGCTTCAACACATTTCGCTATCGCCAAGCCAACTATGAATTGTCGTTACTCACTCTTTTCTTTCTTCTTTCTCTATATATGATCAACAATCAATCACTTGAGTTGCTCTACTTGACCATCCTGCTGCATTTATCACCATGAACAAGCTGTTATTCTTCTTCCTATTTATGATTTTGTACTCCATTTTTGCCTTCGCACAATCAGCCAAGCTCGACAAGCAAGAAGGTAAGTGTTTCGTTCTGTTTATTCGCTTTTTTTACTTGGTTTTCCGATCCAAGAACGAGGGAGGATTGTTGCGTGTGCTTGTTTGTGTGAACTAATTGCAGTGACGATACTGCAAGAAATTGGGGAAAAATTAGGGATAGCGGGGACGAAGGAGTGGGATTTAGACAAGGATCCGTGCAGTGGCGAAGGGAATTGGGGCCTCGGCGAGTACAAAAAAGGCTATAACGTCTCTATTGACTGCGATTGCTCTTTCCAAAGTAATGCCACCTGCCGTGTCATTCGCATGTACGTATTCCCGATCTTATTTTGGTAAATTAGCAAATCAAGTGTCTATCCATGAAATTGAACTCGTCAATCTTATGGTTCGAAGGAAATCAATGGCCTTAAACTCATCTAATCGACATACATGTTTTAATCTTACAATCACTAATGATGCATTTTAGATCATTTTCTCGTTATTTATGTTCTTCCGTATTCTGTTAATCGGCAATTTGGATATCAGAATCTAGAAAATAATGAGATAATTATGTGAATCTTTTGAATTCGTGGTTGATTTTGACGTACTTCTTAAAGGAATTATGTGACTAGTCACAAATGTATTGTTTATTCATAGAGAAGACGATGGCGTTGACTGACAAGGTAGTCAACGGAGCTTGTTGACTGACAAGCTGGATCAGCTGTATTTACGGTCCATCCCTCCTCGTATTATTCCCATTTCCCATTTGGTTACCTTGATATGTTGAAAAGAAGAAACGACATCTCTCTAGAACGTAGCATCACTTTTAAATTATTTTAAAAATACAACTTTTTTCATAAAGAAAATTACTTTTGAATTTTATCTATTTACTCCTTACCAATTACCATTAGAAAACGACACTCCAATGATATAGGAAACAACCAATAATTTCTGCATTTATAATGAAAGATAACAACCTATATTTAAAATAACTCTAACTACTAATCTTTATATATATATAACAACTAAATAATAAACATATTTTCTAATAATATTAATATATATCCGGATTATATCATAAATGTAACAACCTGTCCCACATGGAAAGACGAAGTAAATTTGAGGCACCTTATAAGTTCAAAGTTATGGGCTACAAATACCTTCCACCATGGTTTTGAGTTGATTTCAAAGTTAATTGGTCTAGACCATGACTTTGGACTATGGGGTGTCACAATAAATCCAGATTTTGCACTCCGGGCATGTGGGTATGATCAGGACTTTAGGAGTAAAACCATGGTATCTTACCATGCCTTTACTTCCATGCTTAAAAACTTGCTTAAAGTTTATACACTCTCCTATGGGGAATCACTTTCTCAATATTATTACTACAACTGCATTTACTAGTTTCTTTCTCATCTATTCTTAAATCCTCAAAACTCTTCATTATTGAAAAATGTCATGACTCACAAGAGGTGATGATACTAGAAGACTTGACTCTGGTTCCTCCACTTTTTGATAAAAATGCCTAAATTAATAAGTTAACTTGGTGGCATACCTAGAAAAGTCCTTATTTTACAAGACAACAGTTTGATAAATGATGGATTATTTATATATATCTTAGCAATCAAATGATCAATATGTTGTTATGCTTACAAAGACCAATACATAAGCTGGATCTGTTTTCTTTCAACATTCACAGACTTTTGTATGCAAGTATGCGACTTTTTATGAGACAGAATGATTAGTTCTTTGAGAAGACTTGATTTGACAAGAAGTAAATTATCACCACAAACTTTTAGATATTAACCAAAAGAAATATAAGGTGCCTCCCTTGTGTCCTAGGACAGAAGAAGTCCGTTTTTTATTTAGTATCGTGTAAAGCCAATATAGTATCATTCCTACATTCAAAATATCTGTGACCATATTTTTCTTTGATGTCTCCAATTGAAACAAAACAACATCAAATTTAACTTAAGAAGCAGTTAAAATTAGTAAATTTAATAATGAACTCTATAATGGAAGTGACATTTTGTAGATTTTTACGACATTAACAGTTTGATACTTCAAGATAGCATTTTTTGTTGACATTTCTTTTTCTGCTTGATGTATCATGCAGTAGATCACATCTTTCCTATAATAAACTTTTATTAATCAACTCCACATTTTAGTGATTTACATCGATTCTATAGTGATAACCATATACCAAACGTAATTCTTCTCTAAACAGGAGTTGATTCTTATGTTAACGTGAAGATCAAGCCTTGTACATGAATGATTGATGTCATATAGGCTTGTTACTTGCATGCCACTCATGAACATGGCTCTCACATATTACTTTTTTTGATTGAGTAGGGCTTACGCTTAGGTTTAACTACCTAGAATAGTAAAATCACTCCCACTTGGTAACTCATGAATAAAATCTAGGTATGTGTGTTTTAACGAGTTGTATATTACCCGCACATTGCAGCGGGAGGTGAACAAGTATAGAACTATCATTCAAATACAAGTTACTAAAATTAAACGTGATAATATTTAAATATTTGAATTTATAATGTGTCATTGTTTTGATTTAAATTTTTCTAAGTTCTAATTTTCATATTAATTTAAACATAACCGTTTAGTATTTGTAATCCTTACAATTAAATAGAACTTTTCCAAATCATTCATCTAAAACATAATAACTAAACTTGAAAAGTATAACATTAAAAAATACATTTTCGGATGAATATCACATCACAATAAAATTTATATTGAAATGGAGAAAAAAAAACGATAAAAAATATAGATTTATATTCACATCGAACATTATATTGTTAAAGGTTATAAGAGATAAACAACTAACATATGAAATTAATTGTTTTAATATTAATAATATTATAAAATAAAAATCTGAAATAAAAAATGTGAATGTCTGTATATATGCCGTGGAAGAAATAAAAAAAAAATAAAAAATAAGGAGCAGCTAAATGAACGGTGAGTCTGTGACTAAAAGATTTAAAGAGAAATAGGTGATGCAAGAATTGAACTCGGCATCAGGGAGTTAAAAGCCAAGAGCTTTTACCACTAAGCTAAGATGTCCCAATCTTAATTGTTTTACCTACTAAATAAATATATAATTCCATAAATTTTACTGTTCATTGATTCCTAATAAATGTTAGTATATATAATATAATTAGTCTTAATTGTGATTGATTTGATATGATAGAGGGTTGTCTCTTTTGTTCATAACTTGATATATGGCTAAAATTACTTAGTTCATGGTCTCTCTTACAAAAAGTTATTTAACACTTCCTCCTTTAGTATTTGGTATCATCGCCATAATTTAGCTGCCAAATCACAGGTATTCTCAAATCTCAATTATACATTTATACATGCTGCCTCCAGTGAGCATTTTCCCATGTATATGTAAAAAGAACAAGTAGTTATTTCTTTCCAAAGAAGAACTTAGAAGTTGTTAGCAAAATGCCAACCACCTAAAGGAAGTAATTCATCCCAGAAGAGTCAGTATTATGGCCTTTCATATTAATAGAAGTAATGCTAAATGTACAAATTACCCTTGCAGAACTAGTGTACTAAAATGAATAAACTATTGATGCAATCTTTGGTATGTGATTTTAATGCTAGTACATTACTAGTTTCCTGGAGTGAGAATTATAAACTATTTTAAACCATAATTATTTTGAAATTTTGTTTACAATGCAGATATATAAAATCTCAAAACATCTCAACTGCTATTCCATCAGAGTTTTCCAAGCTTCGGTACCTTCAATATTTGTAAGAAAAATCTTTCTGCACAATAAGACATTAAATCGATACAAGTTTAGTCTTTACTGTGAAATGATAATCATTGCTGGCTTGCTGCTTTTTTATTGCAGGGATCTCAGTCGTAACTACCTCAGCGGAACTATACCTTCCCAATGGGCTACTATGCGCTTGAGCAACCTGTATGGACCACTCTACCTTACATCACTCTCATTGTATCTTTTTTTTGCCTGCAAAAGTTGTATGACTATACTGTAATAATTTATCAAGAAATTTTGATTCTGATTACATATGCATTAACCTCTTAATTATGCATATATATGTAGCTCTCTCATGGGAAACCGGCTGTCCGGGCCATTTCCGGAAGCTCTCACCAGAATCACCACACTTCTAGATCTGTAAACCACATCACCCCTTCTTTTGTTGTTATAGTAGAAGGAAAAACATGTTTACCTAAATTTGATTGTGAATTGCTTCGATATTTTGTAGGAGCTTAGAGGGAAATCGCTTTTCGGGACCCATACCCAAAGAGATTGTAAACATGAAAAATCTGGATAAGCTGTAATAATTTTTCACCTTTTCAAGTCTATTTTAAAAACCTCAGAAGGGAAAATGATAGATCAAAAGTTTTTTATCTCCCTTAACTTTTGCATAAAAAAGCCATTTGTATCCATGTAATACTTTTTCTTCCCAGCAATCTGGCTTCAAATGATTTCACAGGAGTGCTTCCTTCTGCGCTTGGAAAACTTGCCAACTTGACTGATATGTGCGTATAAATTTTGTTGAACTTTGACAATATTCTATGAAGGTTTAACATTCTTCTTACCTTTTTGTGACTTTTTACATTTTTTATTTTTAGGAGGATAAGTGACAATAATTTCACTGGAAAGATACCAGACTTCATAAGTCAGTGGACACAGATTGGGAAATTGTAAGAACCTATAAGGAAAATTGCATAGAAAGGAAAAGTACTTTTGGTGGAAGTGGAACTCTTTTTAGGCTATGAACTTTGTTTTTCAACCATAAACCATTGAACTTCCAGAAGTTTAAATTTAAGGTAACCAACTTCCAAAAGTTACAGTTAAGGTAAGCTGACGTGGCTTCAGATCGAAATACTGACATGGCTGCTGATGTGTCTTTAAATTTGAGCATGTTGACTTTTTTATTGTGTGGCCCTGGTATGGTGTTTGGAACCACTTGACTTACAAGATTACCTTAAATCAAAAGTTATGGAAGTTTAATGGTTTTTATAGGTTGAAACAAAATTTGTAACTCGAGATAGAAATTCACCTATAGTACATTATCTTGTGCAATTTTCCAACCTTTTGTGTATGTAGTCACAATTTTTCATCAGTTGCTAGGGATATAGAAATCTAAAATATGCAACATTTGCTTTATGATGCAGGCATATACAAGGTTGTGGTCTCGAGGGGCCGATTCCTTCTAGCATCTTTGTCTTGACACAACTATATGATCTGTATGCATCTTTATGCCTTTTTCCACCCTTATTTTTCCTTATTGTATTTGTTCGATTGAGGTGACTGAATAAACAAAGGGATTGATCACCTTTTCTATTTGTTTTTTTCACCATATTTTTCTTGTGTTACAGGAGGATCAGTGACTTGAAAGATACAGCTTCTAGTTTCCCGCCACTGCAGAAGATGACACAACTGAATAAATTGTGAGCATTTGATTTTTGTATAATGATTCCTTTGGTTTAGCACTCAAGTGAAGTGTTACCAATTACATTCTGGAAGTATGCAGGGTACTTAGGAACTGTATGATCCGTGGAAGAATCCCCGGCTATCTTGGGAATATGAAACATCTGAAAACTCTGTAAGTATTAGATAAGAGTATAAGACACTCCCTGCCTTTTCTTATGGGCCATCCCTAAAAGTTACCTTTTGTAAATTATAGAACTGCTTTTGGAATTTTCAAAATTTTCTACTTTTAAAAACTAGAATATGCAATTTTACAGCTGTTTTTGAAATTTTATACTTTTATAAAACTAGAACTTACATAAAGTTGAATGCCACTGTAGCATGATACAATAATTTATGATAATACTTAGATCAAAACTTCTACAACTGATTATCTGTATCTGTTTATTCACCTTCAAAATACACCACCCAACAACCCCTAAAGAGAAGTTTAATAATAACTGTATAAACATCAAGCCAATAGGCTATATTCTATGTAAACCTATAGTTTTTAATACTTTCACTCATCACATACTGGGTATAGTTGGTATTTGTTAAAATTACATTGACTTGGAATATAATCTTTGTATCTTTTATTGATGTAGAGACCTCAGTTTCAACAAGTTGACGGGCGAGATCCCAACCTCTTTTTCCCAGCTAGGAAAAACAGATCACATGTATGTGAACTATCTTCAATAATGTTGTCTTTTCTTCTAATAGCTATGATCAAATGTCTGAGGGTGACCACTATTTTATAGTTATTTGACAGAAAATAATCTTACTGGACCTATACCTAGATGGATCTTCTCAAGCACCAAGGATGTGTAAGGATAATCTTTTCCCTATATTCATCATTCACTACATGATTTACATCACCAAGTGATCAAAAGTGAACCTTTATTGGTGGGCTGTGTTTATATATATTTATGCCTTTGCAGTGATGTTTCTTATAACCAATTTACTTGGGATGATTCTGGTCCAAAGACGTGTCAAGAAGGGACAATGTAAGTGGTTCTTGTTTTTTTTTTTTTTTTTTTGGTATAATGTTGATTTTTTCTCATATCAAAGTGGTCATTTGTAAGTTGGATTTTGTTTGGCTTTTTGTTGGTCATTTATGCCTAATGCAACAAACTTTTTACTAATTCAATCAGAAACGTGCTGGAGGGTTATTCTTCGTCAACAAATAAACAGTAAGACACATGGCCTCAAACTTTATTTAAGGTCACCCAACCACAATGAGTTTTGTGAAAGCATCAAAGCTAATCAGTGCATAGAAACTGGGCCCAGGCCTGATCCTAAAGTAGTTGGTGAAGTCCAGTTCTTTGCTTGGAAAGGAGGCAGTGGGCCTTGCGATCCCATTCGTTGTTAATTATTGTACTATCTTTACATTTAATATATTATTATTATTATACCTTCTTAAAAGATTTATCTTATTATTCATGATTACAAAGATGTTATATATTCAAACAAGGTAGTAAGTCTTAAAACTAAAGCCTTTTAATTAATTATACACATTATATGTGAAAACAATTTAAACTTGTAAAAGATATTCAATAGCAAACAAAACTATTAAAATCCCCGCCTTGGCGGGGTTCGGGTACTTTTGTATGCAAAACTATCAATAACCACATTGACTATTCAGTCAGCATCAAAACTACACCATGACTTGTATGTTTTGTTATGTAGGAAAGATATTCCTTTATGTCTAAGGAAAGATTTCCCATGTACTAGTTCCAATAGACAGCGTAAGTAATATTTCTACATCATTACATACATTAATTTCATCTTATATCTTAACTTAAATATCACCTTTCGCATCAGAAATCCATTCTCTACACATCAACTGTGGGGGCAATGAAGTAAACATCAACAACACCGTCGAATATGAATCTGATACAGAAGGAAAGGGGGCCTCAACATATTACAATGACGGAAACTGGGCATTTAGCAGCACAGGGAACTTCTTAGATGATGACCGTGATTCTGATATCTATATTGTTTCCAACACATCTCGTCTCCATAATATATCCTCATATGATAGAGAACTATACAAAACAGCACGCACAGCTGCTATATCTCTTACTTATTATGGACTGTGTCTTATGAACGGGAATTATACTGTCAGACTCCACTTTGCGGAGATTGTTTTCACCCAAGATAGCTCATTTAACAGCCTTGGGAAGCGTGTATTCGATGTTTATGTGCAGGTTATTTGACTTTTGAATACAGTATAATAACAGGCTAACTGCATAAGAGGTAACCGACTTTGGTACGACTTTGATTTTGGGTAACTAACTTATTTTAGGCTTAAAAAACCCATCAACTTCTTAACTAGTTTGATTCAAGGTAATTAATCTTAGGTATATAGCCAGTTTTTAGGCAACATGTGAAAGTAAAGAAGTCGGCATTCTCTATTAGTTACTGACACATCAGCTGCCACGGAATTATTACTGGTAACCGGGTCAGATTACCTTATATTGATATTTTAGAAAGTTGATTACTTGATTACCTTGAAGATAAAATTTTAAGACATAGGTTTTTTTCTGGCCAGGAAAGAGTCGCTAACCTAAAGTAGAAAGTAGATGAAAGTTGGTTACCTTATGCAATTAGCTATTAAATAATGGATGCAAACGCAACTGTAAAAGGTGGGTTTAGTTTTCATCTTCTGATAAATTTCATTGTAGGGGGAGTTGAAACTGAAGGATTTTGATATAGTAAAAGAGGCTGGAGGTGCTGGTAGGGCAGTTATAAAGAGTTACATGGTTAACGTGACAAGTAACACACTCAAGATTCAACTTTACTGGGCTGGGAAAGGCACTACTGGAATTCCTGTTAGAGGAAATTATGGTCCTCTTATATCAGCTATATCAGTTGATCCAAGTAAGCCAGTCTTCATTTTACACATCTATTTCCACCAATTTTTTATCTCTAAGCTTAAATATTGCATGACTCCAACTGAAAAAATGAAGAGGGAAGTATGCTTTGACTTCTAAAGTCAAACAGTCAAAGTTACTATGAATTTGCCAAAAGTCAAAAGGTTTGCCAAACCAGATTATTCATTTCTCACATCTGATCACCTGCCAATATATTAGCTAAAGGTCTGAATACTGCAAACATGAATTATTAGTCACTCTGATCCAACAAAAAGAGAAAGGGTGTTGCGAATTTGTTCCCTTTGTCCATGTTAACACTCACAAATAAGAATCACTCTCTTGGTTTATTCGGATAATGCTTGTATATAAAACAGAAATTGCAAGAACATATACGAACAAGAAGAATACAAATTACTTAACAACTGTACATTACACACATACTTATAGGCAAATTGAACGGTTACAATAGGCGCCAAAACTGCCAATGCAGTTGGCGGCAACCCATTTGGGTTTATGGATCAGATCCGATTTGCCCATATGCTGTTCACGTGTGTTTCTTCACACACTTATTAATTAATACATTACATTTTATACACTAATATAAATACTATAATACTTATAGTTTTCTTGTTGACTTTACAAACCATTAACATCCAACAAAGGGAGGTATGCTTTGACTTTTTAGGTCAAAGTTAATATGGATTTGTTGAAAGTTAAATTTTCTAATCGAAGTATTTATTTCTCAGTTCTCACATTTTATCTGCCACAAAAAATCTATTTTTCTAGGTGCCACTTGTTTCCTTTCCCTCATTACCTGACACTCTATCAATTACTTTATAATTCTTACTGATTTTTATGATAATTCATGTATACTTCGAGTATTAATACATCTGAAGCCAGGTTACAATGTTGTACTGTCGCTCACAGTTGCCTTTGTTACCTTGCTATGTACAGATTTTAAGCCCCCAAACTTTGGAAAGAAGATTGAAGTTGAGTTAATAGTTGGGGTGGTTGGTGTAGGACTGCTTTCTATATTTTTATTCGTTTTTATCTTATGGAGAAAAGGCTACATTATGGGGAAAAAAGTTGGAGATAAAGGTATCACTTTTATTATTTTACCTTTTCTTCCTTGCAGTATATCCTAATGGTTTTTAGCAGAAGTGGCAATACCCATTTATTTAAGAATGGGTTGAGTTGGGCCGTGTTTTATTTCATAGGTTGAAAGTTGCCCAAAAATTTAAAAGTAATGCACACAATCTCCTAACTCGTTTTATTCAAAGATTTAACTATTTATCGCAATAATGCTGTTTTGTTATCACTTATCAGTATAGCACATTGACCATTTATAAATATTTTTAAAATAAAATGGGCAAAAGAGTGTTAGCAGGTCAACCAAATCGATCCAGCCTCTTCCCGGCCCATACTAGAAATGATCTGTTTTAATCTGATCCGTTACCCAACCCACCATCATGCCAACCCTAGTTGTTATTGCTAACGATTTTGTATTGAAACAACTACAACAATTTCTACTTGACAGAGCTTAGAGGTCTAGATCTACAAACAGGAATATTCACTCTAAGACAGATAAAAGCTGCAACAAAGAACTTTGATCCATCAAACAAGCTTGGAGAAGGAGGTTTTGGTGCTGTTTACAAGGTGGTGTCAAATTTTGTAACTAAAACACAAGTCCAGAACATACAATTTATCATGTTGTGGTACTAATAAACCATATAATATGTAGGGTCTATTGTCAGACGGGACAATAATTGCAGTGAAGCAACTCTCATCAAAGTCTAAACAAGGATCTCGTGAATTTGTTAATGAAATTGGCATGATTTCAGCTCTGCAACACCCAAATCTTGTGAAACTCTATGGATGTTGTGTTGAAGGGAACCAGTTGTCATTAATTTATGAGTACATGGAAAATAACTGCCTATCCCGTGCTCTTTTTGGTGAGCTTACAATAGTTATTGGTAGAGTTGGAAAGATATGCAGATTAAAACGGGGTAGTTTTTAGTACATGCCGGGTTGGGTTTGCCCTCAAGCACTTTTTTGGTCCATTTTTTAAATTATTTCTAAATAAATTATGTCTTTTTGATGATTAATAGCAATATTACTACTATAGTAATCTTAATTATAAGAATATAGCAATTTAGAAGGTTGTATACATTACATATGCTAGCCCATTTCCTATATAGCTAATTTGAACTGACCCATTTTGAGATTTAAACATAATTTTAAGAAAATGGGTCCACCTCTATTTAGTAGTGGAAAAAGAAACATGTTCACACTAATGAGGAAATTATTATTATTATTATTATTATTATTATCATCATCATCATCATCATCATCATCATCATCATTACTATTATTATTTTTCATAACATTGTTATTGTAATTCTCCAGGGCGAGACAAAGTTTTAAAAGCAAAGCTAACATGGCCCGTGAGGTTGAAAATATGCCTGGGGATTGCTCGAGGTTTGGTTTATCTTCATGAAGAATCACAACTGAGAATAGTACATAGAGACATCAAGACTAGCAATGTATTGCTTGATAAAAGTCTCAATGCAAAGATATCTGACTTTGGTTTGGCAAAGCTTAATGATGATGGAAATACCCACATCAGTACTCGTATTGCAGGAACCGTGTACGTTCTCTTTTTACTACAGTGCATAATGGATGATTGGATGGTTATGTAACGGGTATGTTTGGTATGGCTTTAGGTAGTCAGGTCGAACAAAACACCACAAACAATTTTATTGGTTAAAAAAAATAGAGAACTGTGTCTAACATGATTACAAAATGTAAAAATATCACAATAATCATCTACAGTAAAAAATTATTGGTAAAAGTGATTTAGAAGTATGCAACAAAAATACACTTTCAAGTTTGAACTACTTTCAATCCGTTTGGCCCGTTTGCATGGACTTGTTTCCTTTTAGTTGTTTTTGTATAGGGTTTAGTTATTAAAAATGCATCGAAGTTGTCACCTTTTGTTATAACCGACAGCTTGTTAACGAGGGCTGTCCTTGTATGTACCCAACTTTCAAAACTATCATAGATTTAGCATTTAGTGTATGATAACCCATGATAGCAGGTTACAACAGGTTCTTTGTTTATAATAATTGAAATTAAATAAACATTATTATCTAACAATAATAATAATAATAAATAGTAATATAATAATAATAATAATGATTATGATGATGATGTTGTTCACTTGTTCAGTTAATGGTTTCTTCATCCGATTGCCTTCAAATTCTTCCGAAATCGTTGTTTGAGTTTCAGAATTGGCAATCAACGGCGTCTTCATCTGATGCTATTTGTTCGCTGTTCTTCAATTATATTTTGATTTTCAGGAACTAGACCCTAAACATATCCCATCTTGACCCATTTATAAGTGAAAGTGGGGCGAAATCACCATCTTTTCTCATATCCATTGCTTTTTCCTTTTCAGTTACGTCTTAGTCACTAACCATGATTTTGTTCTCAGAGGTTATATGGCTCCTGAGTATGCCATGCGTGGTTGCTTGACAGCTAAAGCCGATGTTTATAGTTTTGGAGTTGTGGCGCTAGAAATCGTCACTGGAAAAAGCAACACCAGCTACAGGCCTAAAGACGAATTTGTTTACCTTCTTGATTGGGTGAGTAAAATCTCCATTATTTGGTTTGTCAATTTTTAGGAGGTGTTTGAAAGTGCTTTTTGTGACTACTGCAATATTCTTTTAGCTTTTTTGGTAAAAAGATCTTGTTGCTACTTCTAGTTCTCATATTATTTAGTCAAATCGACTAAGGGTTAACAAAAACGACCTATATATCCCTTCTTTTAACCAAATTCTGGAGACGCCTACTTCCTATTTACAGCTTGTTATATCACATCTAATTAACAGATTTTTTTATTCAATATCACATAATCACTTTCAAAATGACATCCAAACACCCCCTTAATACACTTTGACTTTGAGGTCAAACAAACTGATTTTTGCATCAATAAACCACCAACATTATGTATCAGTACCGACGGATGATCATTAAGATGTTAATTTCTGACAAATCCTGATTGTATCGAGTCAGAAACCAACAGTTTTGATGCCAGAAAGTCAAACTGTAACATTCGTTTGTTTGTTTGTTTGGCAGGCGTACGTGTTGCAAGAAAGAGGAAGTCTATTAGAACTGGTTGATCCAGATTTGGGGTCCGAGTATTCATCAGAGGAAGCAATGACGATTCTGAATGTGGCCCTTTTATGCACAAATGCATCACCAACCCTTAGACCAACCATGTCTCAGGCCATGAACATGCTAGAAGGTCGAACCAACATTCAAGATTTGCTTTCAGACCCGGGGTTTTCGACAATAAACCCCAAGTTTAAGGCCATAAGAAATCACTTCTGGCAGAACCCTAGTGAAACCCTCACCATGTCAGATGTTGATGACCCGTGTACCGAGTCCTTGCTCTCTGAAACATAGGTAGCCAAGCAACCATCAACACTCATGCAAATGTGTATATAGACCAAAATAGACAATCATATTGTAGAAAGATTGCAGTTAGAGTTCTATAATCATAAGAGCCAAAACAAATCAAAGGATGAGTTTTAGGCATTTTGTAGCCAAAACTAAATTATGGTTATTGAATAGTGGAAACTTGATTGTTAAAGGGATTATGTTAGAACGAACTTATTGTAATAGAATAAGAGTTCTAATATTGTACGAGGGTGCTTATTGTATTGTATATATGCCCAAGAGGTATATAATCCTTATGCTTAGTGTAATTGTGTAAGGATTGCCAAACATAATGAATAAGAACTATGTGCTTTTCAAGGTGTAAATGAGATTCTCTCTACCTTTTCTATAGTTCTACATTGCAATCCTTCAATTTGCTACTTATATATTGCTAACAAATTAACTGTTTGGAACATGAAATATATAGTAGAGCCGTAGAGCTCTACTATTTGAGTTACTTTCAATATATTAAATCAACTCATTAATAACGAAATGAGTCGAAAACTTTTACATGTCATGCCCAAGTGTTGAGATAATTTTGCCAAAACTTTTTGTTCTTTAGGTAACTAACGTTATTAATGATTAAAAGGTAACATACTTTCGGTTTCAACTATCTAATTATGAGTAATATGATATTGGCTAATTCGTATATAATAAAATTTGTCTATACATAACAGGTACAAACATTTAACAATACATGATACAAACTAATAATATATAAATTGCTGTGTATACCGGAATAACCTTTTATTACGTATAAATAATCACCTTAAAATAATAGGTAACTGACGTCATCTTGTCTAGTCTCCATCGCATGACTTGTTACATGTCACTTAGCACTATCATTCCGTTAAAAAGAAAATATATTAATTTTACAAAAAGAATTCTGTTTTTTAAAGAGTTAAATACACCAAAATATAATAAATGACCAAATTTAATATTATATGTAACAAAATAAAGTTTCAAATCCTTGAAACTACCGACTTTAAATCCTTGAAACTGCAAATTTTCCATTGAAACATCTTCACGTGATTCAACTCCACGGGAACTTTCAATATCAATGAACATCTCAACACACATCTTTTACCACATATCACCCTTCACCACATAAAACCTATAAACTCCTTTTGTTGGATTTAGACATAATAATGATTATGTTTCGTTATAACTATTGTATAATATTTGTAACAGCTAATAGGCGATATGACATGGTCTTGAGATATATTCTATATAATAATAATAATGAGTTTCTGACAGAAAAAAAAACCATGTTATAAAATGTCGCAAAGGTTTTCTTTTCCTTTCTACATTTACTTTTTTAGTAATAAGAGTATCCTATAAACTAACAAAAATGTAAGTCATAAAACTTTGTTTTTTCTATTTAATAAGTCTTCTCGGTGAGCAAGTGAAAGACAAAATGTTATTCCTGTCACATTTCAAGTGAGGGAAACAAAGTTTATTGATTTGCATTGTATTTAGGTTAATAAAAAACTCATGTTGATACTACATATATTTTGTAGTAATTTATTAAAGCTGGTAATTCTTAATATGATATGAAACTCGGCATAAATTGAACATAAAATGGATTTATACTAAAATGACACAATCTGACCCACACAAACTAACATCGACATAATGACTCGAAGTTGACATTTTAACCCGATTTCATTTATTGATATCAAAATTTTAAAATTAATATATAAATTAAAGTAAGAAGATATTATTTAGTTTGTAACTCTATATGGTCAAGAACCTTTTAAGTTAAAATTATAAAATCATTCTCAAATAACAAAATAGGTATCAAAAGGCTAGTAGCCCAGCGGTATCTGGTGTTGTGGAATGATGTTCTCTCCTATTTAGTGGATGTGTGTATTTGCTGTTAAAAAAAACAAAATAGGTTTGGATTGATGAAAAATAAACACGATCAATTAAAAATTCTAATTTTTTTTCTTTTCCGAAATTAAGATTGTGATTTACTAATTCTTAAAGCTAGAACATTTTCAAAATCAAGACCCAAACGGCTAAACCGGAACATATGGTTGGAAATGGAAAACAAAATAATCAAAATTTATGTTCGTTGGTTTATATGGGTACGATTTTTATGAGCGGTAAAACTAATAATATAATATTTTTTTGAGAAAAAAGATTAGCATCAAACACGAGCTAATTCAAAAATGAAATAGAGTTATTCTACTGTGAGGTCTCGAGTTTGAGTCTCAGCGTGGGGTTTACAGAAAACAATTAAGGAGTGTTTTACTCTCTCATGACGCGTGACTTAGAGCTAACATACTGTCCTTTATAAATGTCACTGCAGACTCAATTCCCCAACATAATTTCACTATTAAAAACATGAAATAGAGTTACAAATTAAACACAAAATTAAATTAAAATGAGTTGACACATAAATAACATGAAAATAAGTCGATACAAAAATTACGTAATCCATAATAAGAAAATAATTTGTACCTTATCATATGCATCTTGGTCATCTGGTTACTACTTCTCTCATAACTTTGGTGACTCTCTCTTTACTTCTTGCTTCTCTCCTTACGTGGGTGACTCCGGTAAGCTTCTGCTTCTATCCCATTGTGGCAACTCTTTCTATGGCCGTTGATTTCTATTCTTAAGTTCTTTTGTGTCTGTCTACTCAAAATTAGGGTTTGATTTCTCTTTGTTCTCATTTCTTCCTAGTAAGTCAGGATGTCGTCATATAATTTTGTTCTTGGGTTGGTTCAGTATTTAAGTATTTAACAAGATTTGATTCTTGGACCATTTGATATTTAATGAGGTATGATTCTTTAATCGCTAGAATCCTAACAGATAGTGTTATTAAAGGATGAGGTAAGTAAAAAATATATTTTTTAACTAAATGAAACACAAAACTTTTATACCTTTATTTGTCTTTTACATATAACGTTAAAAAATATTTTGTAACTCTTTAATTTTGAAATTAGGATGGCTCCATATTTTAGTATAAAAAAGGGCACCTACTTTATTATATTGCAGAACAACTTTGTTAAGAAAATATCATTCCTTTATGATTGATTTCTTCATTTTCTGTGAGTATATCACTATAACTAATATGTATTGAGAATTGTAATATATGAGTAAGGGTAATTCTATATATCACTTTTTGATTGTTTATATAGCTTTTTTTATGGGACAATATGCGAGTGTGTGACATGCATTGAAATGTGTAATTGATAGATTTGATGTGTGTTGTATGTGAGAGGAGGGGGACCAAATAGTAGCACCCTATTATCAACAACATTTATAAAAAGTGATTCTGATTGAACCCCTTGATAATTTAAATCGGCCCGTGTAATATTATATGTGAATGTATGAACTGTATTAGAAACCGTAATAAATTAATATAACGTATAATATCTGTTAGGTTTGACTTGAAACTAGCGGTACGATATCTGAAACTATAATTAATCGGGAAGCTCAATGATTGCCGGTTTAATTATTGATTAATTAAAGGTGTTGAAACATGTGTGTCAACAACGGAAGGTTGAAGCAACCTTCTTCTGCAAGACGTCTGCCGGATCTTCTTCTGGATTTGAAAGACAACAAACGGTTGACCAAGCTCGGGCGTAAGAAAAAGTGTACATCTCAGGGAGAGGATGATAAATATAGAGAGAATGGAGAGTGAACATGATACTTGCACATATGACAAATAAGCGTATTTATAGAGTCTTAAAAGGAGGTGTTTGTCTAGTGGTCAGTTGATTGGTCCGGCTAGCTATCCTGACAAAGCAGGTACTCCTGTGGCAGTTATGGCACATCATTAATGCACAGTTGTACTTTCTGCATGTAGCATTAATGCACCCTTCTAGAACATTGTACTTGTGTCCAGCTATGGTGTCTGAATAAGTATCTAACTTCCGATGTTTCCTTCTCCAGTATGGACCAACCTCGGTTTGGGAGGCTGGTTAGGTACATATATATCATTAAAAGGTAATGAATAAAGAATTAATTGGCTAAAATCAAATTGGATCCTATCTAAAAGCTTGGAATTTAAATTGCCTAATTCAAATATCATAAGGATATGACTGAAATTTGAATGATATTTGGATAAAATTTGAAATTGGAATTTCAAATTTTGGTGCTTATCTTTATTTAGTTGAATTATATTAGAATTAGGAGTTCTAGTTTGTTTATTATAAATATCGTAGTTGGGTGACATCTACGTAAACACTTTAGTCAGAATAAAAAATATCTAATTCCTGCCCGTGGACGTATGTTGTGACCTTGATGACCGAATCACGTCATATTTTGGTGTCGTGTTAATCTTATTTTATTACACATGTTTTAACGAATTCTTATTAAAGTATCAAGTTTGATCTTTATAATTTGGTACACTACCACATTAAAAAAAATTAGAAAAAGAAATACACTTTTAACGCTTTAATGGTGCAACATACGTAGGATTCTAGGAATGTAGGATGACTTGATATTATAGGTACAAACAGAAAAAGCACCTACTTGAGATATTTTATTGTAGAAAATATACATACAGCATATATATATATATATATATATGTATATATATAAACACTAACCACCACCTAAAAAGGACCTACTTTATGAAAACCTAACAATTCCCACACAACGAAATTTATTGAAAAGCAAAGGGGAGCAGAGTAACGTGTGTTGATTGATCTCTTTATCTGTTTTACTTGAACCAAATCCAATATTACCGGCACCGAATCTCTCTGCCGAATCAAATTCCCAAACGCAATTCATCGTTCCTGCGGATTTTCCCAATTTGGTTCGCCTGATTCTGATCGTCCATCCGTGTTTCAGATCATACACATGCAACAAGGTTTTTGAGAGGTTTTTGTAATACGCATGAGCTGGTTGGTAAATCTGGGTTGTAATTCTTCCAACTCCAATCACTTCATCACTTGTCTTCTTCTTTTTATTCTTCATCACTCACCGCAATTGTTACCTACTTCCCTTTTTCAATTCGACAAACCCTTGGATTATAGAAGTCCTGTTCATACTTTCTCTCTCTTACACTTGTCGTTTTTGTTGTTTTTCCCACTATTAATCCCATTCTTTGGTCCAACATCATCATCTTCATCATCGCAACATGGATTCAGGAGGAGACAAGAGTAATCCCCAATTGAAACAAGGTATATAGCCTCTTTTGTTTTTCCTTTTTCTTTGATGACTTGTTTTACTTGCTAATGATCGATCAAAATGAATAATGTTTGTTAACCTGATTAGGGTTAAATTTTGCGGACCTGAAAGTGAGAATTTGTATGTCTAACGTAAAGGAATAAATTTAAGAAGATCAATCACTTCAAGGAAAAATTAGAGATCAGATTATTTGTTACTTCAAATGATTCTAATCCACACATACAAAGCTTTTTCTAGAGGAATCGGTGTTGTGTCGGTGCCTGTCCCATAAGTAGAATATGCGGTGTCCCACATATGATGATAAGTAGTTTTCATAACTCTTTTTCATTCTTTTTAGTGAACATGTGGTTTACCAGCCCCTATAGCTTTTGAATTTGGGCTCCATTTGTTGTCCGATACTCGGATTGGGCTCTACAGGTTGTGTGTTGATCTTTCTATAATACTATTTATTGTGGAACGACTGAATTTTACTACCACCACATATATATAATGATTGGAACTAGTGGGGTTAACACTGAAAATATATATTATTATTTCTGTGATGTGGTCCCTTACACAGTACTTATGGTAGAGTAGAAAATGGTGAAGAAAGACAAAATAGTTGTAACTTCTTTTGCATACTTGCATACACACCCACACATATACATGTTTGTATCCGTGCACTCTGATCCTCTTCAACATCTATCTAAGTAGTTATGATGAACTAGGGCTAATTCTCTTCAGCAACTTAAGTGATTAAGTTAGAGAACTGTAAATTTATTGTATACATAGAAGGTCTAATTGTTTGTCAAAGTTATAAAACTTTAGTTTGATGAATTGTGATAATAGGATTATTCAGTTGTTGAAAATTAACTATTGTTAAGTAATACTGAGAGGTATAGTGAGCCAACAAAACAAGGCATGATAATTCCTTTGTAAAAGGGGCAGTAATATCCTAACTCTGGTTTCCCTCTTTAAAATATAGCAATTTGCTATTCAAACATTGAAGCAAGGCGTTCAGCCTCACCGTCTGTTATTGTGATCGGTGGTGGCATTGCTGGCTTATCTGCTGCTCGTTCGCTACATGATGCTTCATTTCAGGTACTCGAAAGAAACATAATTCCTTCAGAAGATCCAATGATAATACATTTGTAGTGACAAATATGAAGTTACATATCTCTTTTCATTAATGCCAATTTTCTTCTTCAGGTTACCGTACTTGAATCACGTAACAGACTTGGTGGTCGGGTTCGTACTGATTACTCATTTGGTTTTCCTGTGGACCTAGGTGCATCATGGTGAGAAGGGAATTCATAATCTCAACTGTTCGTATATCAGTATATGCATAATGCCATCTTGAGTTGTGATTCTCTCGCTAATTGTTGATTAGTGTTAAATTTTGCAGGTTACATGGTGTTTGCAAAGAAAATCCCTTGGCACCAGTCATTGGAAGACTTGGACTACCTTTATACCGGACCAGTGGTGACAACTCAGTGTTGTATGACCATGATTTGGAGAGGTAATGAAGTTCATTTATTCATATTTAGTTTATGTTTTAGGTCTTTTTTTAAAGTTTTGTTGTATGATAGTTAGAGGTGACTAGGTGAGTGCAGAATATATGCATTTTTTAATTGAATTTGAGTGTTTTTTGTATGATGGGTCAGTTAATCCATATTTTTAGATGATCATTGACATTTTTAGGTATAAGCTAACGATTAGTGTACATGAGAGTACTTTTTCAGATGATGAAGACAAGCTGAAAACTCTGCAGCGTAATTTTATTATTGAAAAGCAAATAAAGATGGAAATATATCTGAATCCGAATATCTAGTTATGTTCCCTAGTCCTATCAATGCAGGCATGGCAAAATGAGTAAGAATAAAGTGTATTCATAGAACTAGATGTCAATATAGAAAATTTGTAAGAAAGATATAGGAAATTGCAACATGCAGTTATAGGTTTTTAAGCATTACAGAAGCAAATTGTATGTGTGTTAGTGTGTTACAACTTGGTCTTTCTTGAACTACAGAAGCAAATTGTATGTGTGTTACAAACTTACAACTTGGTTTTTCTGTATCTTCCTTATCTTTCTTTCTGTCTTTCGTTATGACTAAGCACTCCATTCCTAGAACAGTAAGTACTATTACTTTTTTTTTACAATGGCTTGTTGTTACTATCTTTTCTCTTCATTGTTTCTCCTTTAGGCGACAATTACATCCCCTTTAGTAGTTCACTGTGCAAATTAATCAAATCGATGTTTAAGTTGTTGATCTACTCTAAAGCAATAAACTACAAAGTTCACAACATTTGCTGTTGTTTTTTTTATTCAATTAATCTTATCGTTTTTCTTTAGCTATGCGCTGTTCGATATGGATGGGAATCAAGTTCCTCAGGAATTAGTCTCACAAGTTGGAAAAACATTCGAGGCCATATTGGAAGAGGCATGTCTTCTCTCTCTCTCTCTCTCTCTCTCTCTCTCTCTCTCTCTCTCCGATTTAGTTTCTTCTGAATATATATTTTTTAATCGAACTGTAAATGGGGTATTACAGAAACTTCCAAAAAAAGTCATGTAGAACACCACTATTTACCTTTTCTTTTATCATTGCTTTCTTAATGCTGCTTTGCAGACTAATAAAGTGAGGGATGAATTCTCTGAAGACATGTCTATACAGCGTGCAATATCAATTGTGTTTGAAAGAAACCCGCAACTAAGGTATAACCATCTCTCAGATAATCTTCACAATTATTTATTATTTATTGAGACATCATAAGGCATGTGTTTTTTATTGTATTTTTAATATTCTTACAGGTTGGAGGGGCTTCCTTATAAGGTGTTACAGTGGTACTTGTGTAGAATGGAGGGCTGGTTTGCTGCAGATGCTGAAACCATATCTCTTAAATGTTGGGACAAGGTATGCTTTCCTTTTTCCCTGTATACTTCATTGACAATCATTCTAAGATGTACAAGCATTTGAGCTGATACATGCACTTCAATGGTTATTATTAAAGGTCAAAAGTTTAACCTCTTTACTTATAATGAGATGACTTGGGATTTTGTTTTGGCATAAACGGGTGAAATTGAAGAGGTCAAATGAGTTGTCGTTGAAAAGTGGAGTTTTACCTCCCCATAAATTGTTTTATATTCAAACATTTAGTGACAAAAAAACTTTTTGTAATCATAATTAACACATTGGCTGTTATAAATAAACACATATTGGGCAAAATATTGTTCACTGGTCAACCCAACCCGAATGGGCATGCGCTGAAAAATCACCCAGTTTGAATCATCACCCAGTTCGCTGCCTCAATCATCTTGCCACCTCAAGTCATTATTATACATGGTTCTGTGATGTAATAATTAGTTCCATTTGTAGTACATCTAGCATAAAAGCCAAACTAGCCTTTCATTTTCTCATACCTGTTTTTCGATGAGCAGGAAGAATTGCTCCCTGGTGGGCATGGACTTATGGTCCGGGGTTATCTTCCAGTTATAAATACACTTGCCAAAGGTCTCGACATCCGTTTGGGCCACAGGTAAGTCATTATCAAACAATTACATCAAAAAAGTTTTCATCCTGTGTTGTTCCGTTATGTCATAATATTAATGATCAAGTATATGGGTTAATTGCATAAAAGGGTAACCAACTTTACTTTTGCCATGAAGGAACCTGTAAAACTTTCAAGAATATTGTTAAAATCCCTTAAAACTTCAAGGAAAATTCAACATATTGTAAAGGTGACGAGGTGACAATAATAATGTGGCAGATGCTGTGCCATTTTCTTCGACTATGTTGACTTCTTTTATTGGTGTGCTCTTCAGAAATCTTTGAAAGTTTGAGGCTCTTTTAAGGGCTAAGCAAGGTGGGATACCCGAAATAGAATCTGGCCCAAAGTTGGAACATGTAAAACATTATTTAGTTGCAGCTTAGAAATCTTTAAAAGTTTATCTAATGGAGCAAAGAAAGTTGGTTACCCAAAGTTTGTTACTTCTTTATGCACCTTATCCCTTTAAAGAATCATAATTTTATGTATTATGTTGTTGCCTTTAGCTCACATCCTCTTTTTCTGTCTTTTTTTTTGTTAATAAAAATTTGCAAAGGGTTACGAAGATAAACAGACGTAGAAATGGGGTGAAGGTAACTTGCGGAAATGGAAGCACGTTGTTTGCTGATGCAGCCGTGATTGCTGTACCTCTTGGTGTTTTAAAGTCAAATAACATTACATTTGAACCAAGACTACCCCAGTGGAAGGAGGAAGCCATAGCTGACCTTGGAGTGGGAATAGAGAACAAAATTGTTTTGCATTTCGACAGAGTATTTTGGCCAAATGTTGAATTTTTAGGAGTAGTTGCAGAGACTTCTTATGGATGTAGCTACTTTCTTAATCTTCACAAGGCCACAGGGCATCCTGTTCTAGTTTATATGCCTGCAGGAAAGCTAGCTAAAGACATCGAGAAACTCTCAGATGACGCTGCAGCTAATTTTGCTTTTATACATCTCAAAAAGATTCTTCCTGATGCTTCTGCCCCTGTAATCTCTCTTCTCTATCCCATCCCATTATTTTATGAAAGTATTCGACCGAGTTTCTTTAACATTTAGATTGAGGTAGTAAAATTGATGAGTTGGGCAGGTTGGTCAAACTGGTCAAACGGGTTTGGGTTGAAACATCTGTTTCTTTGTATATATCAAATGAGCATGGCTGTTTTGACCTGCAAACACTTTTGTCCAGTTTTCATGTTTTTATATTTATACATAACTAATGCGTCGATTAGATTAATCGAATATTAATTGCAATGTAATTAAAATCCTTGCATAAGTAACAATGAAGGATGTTGCATTCATTAAAATATACTTCAGGAGACTTTCAATCCATTTGACCATAGTTTGAGATGACAACCCTCATCGACTCCTCCATAAGTAAATAGGTTAAATATGCCACCTCTATATTTAGCTTTGATAGGACATTGGAATTTAATGTGTGTTTTTTACTTTTTGAATGCAGATTCAGCATCTAGTTTCACGTTGGGGCAGTGACATCAATTCCCTCGGCTCCTATAGCTATGATACAGTAGGAAAACCCCATGATCTGTATGAAAGGCTAAGGATCCCTGTTGACAACTTATTCTTTGCAGGAGAAGCAACAAGCAGTGACCACCCTGGGTCGGTACATGGTGCCTACCACACTGGTCAGTTGGCTGCAGAGGACTGCAGAATGCGGGTCCTGGAACGTTATGGTGAGCTTGACCTATTCCAGCCGGTGATGGGTGAAGACACCCCTGCTTCTATCCCGTTATTGATATCTCGTATTTAATCTAAATTATAGTAATAACGTTTGGTGATGCGACGTGTCAGGTTCCTTGTTTGTGATTGTGGTTCAGATGTTTGTGAAATTCAACAATGAACCAACCATCACAATGCTAAAGGAGCCTTATGCGCTTGTTACTAATATGCATATGTTCCTTTATGGACATAAATAATGAGGTTTATGGAATTAAGAGTGTGGACTTTTATGAACTTGTGTTAAAGGTGTCATCGGACTTGCTATATAATGGCGTGTCGTGGTAGTCTCGTATGATGAATGATGAACTAATTTAAAGAAATAGGAGACGAAACCACTATTTTGTTATACTATTATGTCACGTTACTTTGAATGATACACCATTATGTTGACGAGGTTCGTGTTGTAAATGCATATTATGTTTTAGAGTGTAAGCATTGAGAAAAACAGTAAATGAACCAAGCTATTGCATTTATCTAGAAGCCGGAGTTTTTACGAGGTAGAGTTGGAGCTTTTATTTAGAATTAAAAGTTTTAGTTATATTTGTACGAAGGTGTTTGTCAAAGTAGTTGTTGTTGTAACTTAAAAATGTGAAAAGACATAAAAGGATACAATAATAAACATTTAAATAAGAAACAAAAATTAATCAAAGGTTTTTTTTATGTAAATTTGGTTTTTTAAAGCTTCCTTCTATAAGCTACTTGAAATAGTTTTTTATTTTGAGTTTATTTTATGAGTTTATTTTTTTTTTTTAAATAAAAGTTTAAGCTTCTATAAATAAACAAAGCAAGTGAAGTTTTTTTTAAAACTAAAAGCTCTAATTCTTAAAAATTTTAAAGAACTTCTGTCAAACATGCCTATAAAGCCAAACATTCAAGAAAATAGTAGGTAAAATTGTAACGTCTCAGTTTAACAAATCGATGCTTATGACTAAAAACAACCACATCTTTTGAGAATAACAAATCTGAAATGACAACAAAAGTACACATTTTTAAAACTATTTTTTGTCAAAAATACACATATGTACACCCATAATTTGGTACCAACAACTAAACATATCAACAAACAGACGTTACGTATTTTCAAAAGACTTTCATAAAAACTAAGGTCAAACAGGAGCTTTGTCATTGTCCTTGCTACCTGCAAAACATCACACATAGTTTCTGATAAGCTACGAGAGCTTAGTAAGTTTACCACACTGTCAATCATATAAACATATGTACATGATCACATATAGATAACCCACGTGTAACAGGTTCATGCCAGTCACTAGTTCTAGACCCAGGGCAACAACTGAGCTACAATACTGTACTAAATCTGAGGCCACTACTGCACCAAGCAGCATGTTATAAACACATATGAATGTCACATGATTGTATTCTACTGCAATAACACACATGTTGCACATATGAACAATAATCTAGAAGACTCACCTTGTAAGCAATTAACTGGCACCTCATAGTATATAGGTTGCTACAGCGATCAATCCCGATCCTATACAATGTAATAAACACTTATAATCAATAACACCTCATGACTGCAACACTACAAACTTAACGGGGCAAGGCACGCCCGTGATCTGCTACAGGCACGCTCGTGCCTTTACAAAAGGTACGGCAGTGCACCTCTGATACAAGAGCGTACCACCCATCACGCCCGTACCTCAGGTTCCCCCGTGCCCAAGCACGCCCGGACTCTATGAACTAGGGTTTGCCACGGTCAACAAGGCACGCCCGTACCCTCTAAATAAAAACTCCAACTCTAACTCCTAAAAACTCCGACTTCTAGATAGTTACACCAAACATTATATCCGCCCAATGCATAGCTTGGCTCATTTACTTACAATCCGGTTTTTCTCAATGCTTACACTCTAAAACATAATATGCATTTACAACATGAAACTCGTCAACATAATGTTGTATCATTCGAAGTAAATACATGTTGTCGAACTTATCATTGATAACGCGACATAATAGTATAACAAAATAGTGGTTCTGTCTCCTATCTCTTTGAAACAGTTCATCATTCATCATACGAGACTACCACGACACACCATTATATAGCAAGTCCGATAACACCTTTAACACGAGTCTATAAAAGTCCACACTCTTAATTCCATAAACCTCATTATTTATGTCCATAAAGCAACATATGCATATTAGTAACAAGCGCATAAGGATCCTTTAGCATTGTGATGGTTGGTTCATTGTTGAATTTCACAAACATCTGAACCACAATCACAAACAAGGAACCTGACACGTCGCATCACCAAACGTTATTACTATAATTTAGATTAAATACGAGATATCAATAACGGGATAAAACCAGGGGTGTCTTCACCCATCACCGGCTGGAATAGGTCAAGCTCGCCATAACGTTCCAGGACCCGCATTCTGCAGTCCTCTGCAGCCAACTGACCAGTGTGGTAGGCACCATGTACCGACCCAGGGTGGTCACAGCTTGTTGCTTCTCCTGCAAAGAATAAGTTGTCAACAGGGATCCTTAGCCTTTCATACAGATCATGGGGTTTTCCTACTGTATCATAGCTATAGGAGCCGAGGGAATTGATGTCACTGCCCCAACGTGAAACTAGATGCTGAATCTGCATTCAAAAAAGTAAACACACACATTAAGTTCCAGTATTCTATCAAAGCTAAATCTAGAAGTGGCAAATTTAACCCAATTTACAACCTCTAGCTAAATGTTAAAGAAACTCAGTCGAATACTTTTATAATACAATGGGATGGGATAGAGAAGAGAGATTACAGGTGCAGAAGCATCAGGAAGAATCTTTTTGAGATGTATAAAAGCAAAATTAGCTGCAGCATCATCCGAGATTTTCTCGATGTCTTTAGCTAGCTTTCCTACAGGCATATAAACTAGAACAGGATGACCCGTGGCCTTGTGAAGATTAAGAAAGTAGCTACATCCATATGAAGTCTCTGCAACTACTCCTAAAAATTCAACGTTTGGCCAAAATACTCTGTCGAAATGCAAAACTATTTTGTTCTCTATTCCCACTCCAAGGTCAGCTATGGCTTCCTCCTTCCACTGGGGTAGTCTTGGTTCAAATTTGATGTTATTTGACTTTAAAACACCAAGAGGTACAGCAATCACCACTTCATCAGCAAACAACGTAGCTTCCATTTTCGCAAGTTACCTTCACCCCATTCCTACGTCTGTTTATCTTCGTAACCCTTTGCAAATTTTTATTAACGAAAAAGAAGACAGAAAAAGAGGATGTGAGCTAAAGGGAACAACATAATACATAAAATTCTGATTCTTTAACACTGTGTTTCAACATGGAAAGAGAATTAAAGGATAGAAAATTAAGGAGAGAAGAAAAAAGAAGAGGAATGTAAATGTTTTTGTCATTACGTGTTTCTGAGTTCGAAAGAAAATTAGAGAAAAAATGGAATTTTAAGTGTTATTTTCTTTTCTTCTAAAATCTTTCTTATTTCTGAAGAAAAATCTGAAAAAAAAATAAGAGATAAATCTTTTCTGAACACAGCGTAAACGGATAATGATTTTTAATCTAATATTTTGTCGCCAAAAATAAAAAAAATTGATATGAAAAATAATGCGAAGAACATGGTCTAGCCTCATAGGAGCCGGCTCCTCGGCGATAATGTTTCCTACAGTGATGATGCTTACCGGCGGTTCAACGGTTGTTCACCGGAGTCCGCCGGCGAGGTTACTATGCCTCGCTTCACGAATCGACGCCAACCAATTACGAGATCAACTTGATCAGCTTCACTTTGAGGCATCAAACACTAGAGCTAAAGGTATAATCGCCATTCTACCGAATCTATTTCGATTTTAGCAAAAATTCCCGCCATCGTTTCCGTAGATAATGAAGTTCTAGACTCTAGGTTTCACAATTGAGTCCCGCTTATGATTTTCATTCCAAATGGTATCTATTGTCCGGAGACGTAACTATTAACACATGAATGTGAATATGGTAAACACAACAGGAACCCTAATACAATTAAGACATTCTTTCTGGCTTTGTACTATGTTATATACTTGATTAGTGTAGATTATTTTTGCTAAAATAACCGTGATGATGCTTGTTGAGTGCCAATTATTGGCAGCAGACACAGCTCTATCTTCAATAAAGAAGTGATGAATATGATTGTCTCAGCTAATAAAGCAAGACAGAGGTTGTTGCGGTTGTCTGAAGCAGCAGAGAAACTTCAACGACAGGCGGCCATTTGCGTTCAAACTGGGAAGGAAAATGATGCTAGAGATCTGCTATCTCAAAAGAAGAAGGCTATGCAAGCTTTAGAGAAGACAAAAAGTCGAATTGAGCTGCTTGATGAGCTCTCAACAAAGCTTATTGAGGTTTGTATGTTTATTTGAGCTTCTATACCACCAGTCTTATGAGCATATAAAAGATTAAAGATTTAATAGCTACTTTTCAGTTTTCATCATTCATGTACATTGTAAGAGTAAACAACATTTAGCCGAGAGAGGTGCTAGGATGGTGATCTTGTAAGAAACCCCGTGTTGCACCCCGTATTCTTTTGTGATAATCTTTAGACACAGGCTTCCACAACAATAGTTTTTTCACCACAAGGAGTTTGTCTAGTGTGCTGAGTTGGTTTAATGTGTGTAAGGCTTGAGACCTTGGTTTAAGAGTTATCAATTTTCAATCCCACAAGGAAAAGCTATAGAAGGGTTTTATGACATAGTCCCTTACATTTCTTTGGCATTTAGAGCTATGAATAGTTTTATAAATAAACATCCTTATGTAATTGTAGAATGATTATCCAGTATAAGTTTGTGGTCCTTTTAGTTGTTGATGAGAGAGGTTTCTTTTCAATCGGCAAATCATGTTAGACTACACGTTATACATGACCCGATGGAATCGGGTAGCATCGGGTACACCATTACGCGATTTTGGGTAGTGGCATCGGGTAGGTAAATTGGCTCCTGGAACTCGATGGAGAAAAAGGACTCCCCCACCCCCCTCACACCTCCTCTCAACCAATCACAATTAAACACACATTTAACTTTTTTTTATTTTTTTTTCTTATTTAATAATTCAATTATAAATACCTCACCATCCAACACTCATTTTCATCCTAATTTTATACCCTTTCACACTCATTCTCTCTACCTTTTTCACACCATTTTCTTTACCTATTTTTTAGTTTTTAAAATTATGTATATTTTTTCAAAAAAAGTTTAGATTTTTTTTAAAGTTTAAATTATGTAATTTTAATATTTAGTATTGGTTGAATTTTAAATTAATTAAATTAATGAATTATATTATTTATATAATTGGTTGTTTGTTAAAATAAAAGAAAATAAAAAAAGTGAAAAAAGATTGGGTAAGAAAAGGTAAGGTATAACTTGATATTGGGTAAAGAAGAAAGGTAAGGGAGGGAGAATGATGTGGCGCTGATGTGGCTGCAGGTAAACCTTACCTGCAGGTAAGATATAACGTGTAGCCTTAGTGGCATTCTTGTCCTTAAACATATTATGTTTTCATAAAAGCAACATTCACTTATTGCTCATCATGGTCTCCTGAGTTCCGCCATGAAGAGATTACTGATGCTGACAACCTATGCATTTATGATCTAGAGGTGGCAATTTCGACCCATTTATGAATTTGACGTTGTCGTTTATCTCAAATGAGCAAATGCTTTGTGTAATGATTTAAATTATTAGTATAATAAATTGTATGTGGATAATAAATAACATATTAATGGTTACACTGTATAACATTGTAAAACATGAACTAAAGATGTTTGCAGGTAAACACAACCTGGGTGTGGCTCCATACTAAAAGAATACTGATACTGACTTGTTACCCCCTCCCCCAATTCACCAATCTTGTTACCTCTAGATTTAATTATTGATGCAGATAACCTGGATAGGTCTTTCTTTTACTTTTTGAGCTTTGAATATTCACTTGATGTTCCCTTTGATATTAGGCAATATCTCTGCGAGAAAGACAACTTGTTGGGATGGCTTCTCTTGATCGTGAAATCCAAAAAGAAGATGCTGAATCTCCGGTTCGGGTTATGTCTCCACCTTCTGAAATTTTGGGAGTCAGCGAAAATTCCGATAACAATTTTCTGAATGTTAGTGATGATCAAGAACCGCAAGATAAAACCTACAAATTGCCCACACAACACGAAACAGAAGGATCGTTGCAAGCTTCACAACTTTTAATTCATGGTGTTGATAATATTGATAATAATGACCTGATCAGCAGCTTGACTGGATTAACTTCTTATGAAGACTTTTTGGAGCGTATTGATCATCATCTCAATAAAGTCGAAAATGAGCTCATCACAGTTATGAAAATTTCAACGTTGGTTCTGGAAAATGAAGAGAAGCCAAAAAATCTCAAGGTCCAACAATTATTGGAAATTCTTGATGCTGTACAGAACATTAGAGACAGGTATTATCTACAGTTCCCTCATTTATGGGGCAAAATGGGTTGCTTATTAGAATATTAGTTCAGGTCTACCTGGAAGCAACTTTTCAATCAATTTTGCCTTTTCAAGTAGATAACTGTGAGTCTATGATATTGCAATATATCTGAGCGTATTTTTCATAAAACAATTTGGGGAATTTAATGCATAAAAATACATTTTTGGACAACTTACTCAACCTGCTCGTACCATTTGAGCAATTTGAAGTCTAGTTAAATCTTTAATGAACCTATTTGACCCGTTAGAGATAATTAATAACCAAGATACCCATTTGTCTGTAAATTAGTCAAAATTGCCTATTTGCCATGTTAACTTACGATGATGCTTGATTGCTTTCTTTGGCTGAATAATTGGTTTTTGTATGCTTGCAGAATTACTGCCATTATGCAGGCAGAAGCAAAGATTTGATATCTGAAGCATGATCTCATAGATGAAATCAAGTCTGTTTATACCACCCATATGAGTAGTTTGTTAATGTCATAACCAGTTAAAATTTTGGAAATCATATTGTACAAAGTTAATTTTTGCAGACTATGATATCTTTTGTAGAATTGGCCATTGGTTATAATCTCTGGGTGATTCTATTTGGACCCACTTGATCTGATATATGTGAGTGTATGATCTGCGTTTGAAACTGTAATTGATTAATCTAACATGTCTAGTATGTGAGAGGTTGGGGGGTCCAAATAGTAGCACCATATATCCTCAAGTGATCCAATGACCTCGTTGTTTATACTCTAATGATCACTTTTGATGGTGTCTAGTGTTCGACAAATTCTGATGTTTCAAGAAATTAATATCTTTAAAGAAAGGGACTTGATTAAAAGATGTGGCTAAAGGAAACATAATTGGCTCAAAACATTGATGTAAAAATATTATGTCTATGATCTCTTTACCTCTTTATTCTCTTAACCATATCACTTTGGGAGAATTTTTTTTCAGAAATAATATAATTTCAAAATTGATACCTTCTGTCTTTCAGAATTGTGGTTCCAACTCAAAACCAATTGGTTAGGAAAGGAGTAGCCCATGACTCCTATAAAGCACATTACAAAATCACTCTTCGTCTGATGTGGGACATTACTCAACATTTTTTTTTTGAACGACTTGTTAGTAGTTAGTGGACGGAGTCCCACAATGACATCCAATTGGGCAGTATGCAAGACTCGCATCCCTCCAAAGGGGATAAACCCCACTCCTCAACACCACAGAGGGAAAAACCCCCACGAGGAGGCTTGAACCCAAGACCTCCTGTGTGGTAAATAACCCTCTGACCACCAGGGCAATACCTCAATGGCTACTCAACACTTAGTAATAAGGATTTAGAAAACCAACTTCTGCACTCACCACAAGTACACGCCACCTGTTCTTTTTCTGTCCTTTTATTGAGTAACGGGAGGTAATTCATATACAACAAAAGTGGTCATATATAACAATGTTATGCATTATTAAATTGTAACATATGCATTAGTTACTTATATATGGTTAAAAAATATTGTGCACAAATAAGCTCCGGGATTTAGAAACCCAGCTTCTGCCGATAACGACATGACTGCGTTTTTTAATTTTAGTGTGCATGTGAATTACTTTATCAGAAACCGGTTTTTGTAATACATGTTCATCAAGATCTGTCAAATCCCATTCTAATGTTTTCTGTTGGTGGTAGTTGTGCCATTATTGAGAACCGGGAGCCTTTTCCTTACAAAATTTATGTATTTCACAGCAAAACCAAAGAACTCCACCTTCATACTGCATAACCTTTGGAACTTCAGCTTCATATTATAAAACCAGAATTCTCTTTACCAAACCACTAAAGTGTTACTTCCCATTGCCAAACAGGAAAGTGTTCATCTTTTCCATTTGACTATTTTTTGAAGCTACGTACACCTTTTTGTATTACTTCAAAGATGAAGAATGTGCGTGTCACTCCTGGTCCGATCAACAATAAGTTGTTTTTGGAGAAGGAGCACAAAGCGTTTTACTTGTTTCACCGTCGGTTGAATGATAATCCCTTAAAGGTTAGAAGAGCCGACCAAAAATTATGGTTCATTATCAAGAATCACCCAATACGTACAGCCGGGTTCGGAGGTGTTTTTGATTGTGTTTACAAGTTACTTGATCATGGTCTTATAACCCACTTGTAGAGAGATGGCGTCCTGAAACCCACACATTTCACCTACCAATCGGAGAAGTCACTGTAACCCTTCAAGACGTACAGATTATGTGGGGTTTACGTGATGCAATTACAGGAAAAGAACAGAAGTGGACTTTTGAGAAGGCGTATGACAAATGTGTGCAATTGCTCGGTTTTGCACCAGAGGCTAGTCATTTCAGAGGTGGTCAGTTGAAAGTGAAATATTTACGTACGCGATTGGAGACGACATTACCGAATGACGCATCTAATTAATGATACATGTATACAAAGAGCCCGACTATACATGCTACTTATGTTGAGTGGTGTTCTTTTCCCAGATTCCTCAGACACCTATGTACATATGTTTATTTTAGATCTGATAGAAAATTTAGATGAATGTCGTGGGCTTAGTTGGGGGAGTGCTGTTCCAACCTGTTTATACAGAAACCCTCGTAAAGCAACATCACCAGAGGCAACAGAAATTTCTAAGAAAATTAAATACGTGTGTCATCATATATGATTATGTTTTTAATAAATTTGAAAATAATATTTTTTTCTATACTTATAAACTTAGTTTCGTACAGACACCTTCACACATGCATGTTAAAGGCGTTCCGGTCCCTCCTGCATGCATTACAAGACAACGATCGAGGTAGTATGAGTTCATACGATTCAATTATTACTTATTAACATGGTAGCTTAATAATCAAACTATTTTTTGTAGTTTAGTAGGACTCCCTACGACAGTGTTCTACCATCACTACCAGAGATGTGTAGAAGTGATCGATCTGAGAAACTAGGTGTGTGATACGTATGTAATTTATTGGGAAATTGTTTAGGAGTGTTTGCCTAGTAGGGTAACGAGACACTTTCATCTAATCCAAACAATTCCCACCACCCAACTCTTAAGTGTCGCGCAACATAGGAAGCTGCACGACATTACACATCGAGGGGCTACATAGAAAGATTGGAGGAGTCTTCATCTCACAAATAAATTGGTGGACTAATCGTCAACAATATTCCATCAACGGGAATTTCTCCTCGGTTCCAATAACTGTTGAGGGTTATATGGATTGGTATTGGCCTCGTACTGTAATCTTCATACTAATCCAGGGCGGTGATGAAAACTCCTACCATTCTCGTAACATTGGAGGGATTGTACGTAAATATATAATTATTATTTCCTTTTTCGTACTTGATTGTAACATTTATTAATAAAAATATTAACGTATAAACTCTACGTAGGTGGATGGTCTTAGCCGGATGCATCACTATATGGGGAGATTGATGGAAACTAAACCCCAGAGTCAGCAGTACATACAAGGTGCTTACAATTTGTCTGAACAGTATTTTCATCATTACCGGTCTACACATGTGATAGATGCAAATACTGGAGTAGGAGATTTCCCTTCTTATGTAAATAGAGATATACTTTGTGGCATGTTAGATATTAATCTACCATGTGATGAAAATGAAACATAAGAAGTAGGTAGACCAATATGGAATAGAAGACTTAAAGAGCATCTAATTGTGATAGATGAGGTAGATTACGTCACCATCATTATTTTTTTTATCTAAAAATGTAAGTTGTAAATAACTATTTAAGTTGTATTTAATCATTAAGTTTTGAAATATGATAACATCAACTGTTGTTCAACAATTGATTTTATTATGTTGTTACTCAACAAATTTGTAACAAAATATTTGTTAATTAAAAACCCTGATAGTAAACATCGAATTAAATTATAATATGTATCACATTTACCATAAACGATAAACAGTGATAAGAACCCAAGTTCAAAGCCCATACCAACATCTCCACACTTTTTTTTTCTTCATTTTTTCAACAGCGTGGTGTAGAGGTGGTGCACATCTTCGGATTTAATCCGATCCGGATCGGATAAAATCCGGACCGGATTTTTTCGGTTTTTTGGGACCGGATTTTCGGATTGTAACCGGATTTTCTCGGACAAAAGTGTAACCGGTTTCGTACGGATTAAAGCCGGATTTTCTCGGGCAAAAGTGTAACCGGTTTAACCGGTTTCGGATTGGATTAAAAGCGGATCGGATCGGATAAAAACCGGTTAAATCCGCTCCGGTTTTATAAAAAATCGGTTCGGATAGTTTTTGCACAAAATCGGATATTCGGATTTTTCAGTTTTGACTCTTTGTGCAGTTAAGCCCACAAATCTATATATTATTAATATAATATAATATTTATTCAAAGAAATTTATTTCAAAATATTCATTATTTCTTTTTTTTTAATTATAATATTTGTGTTTGAGTATTAGTTTTTAAAATTAGTTTTTTTATTTCTATCGTAACGTGCGGTACAACAACTCGTTATATATTAAAATGGCCATCTAATTTCAATTTTATTTGGAAAAGCAGCAATTTTATAAATAAAAGATAATCTCTATAAGGAATAGAGATATCTAAAGTACAATGCAACAAATAAAAAAAACTAACAACAAACCACAACACAACAACACCCTTCACTCCCTATTCGATCAGCCCTTGGCAAGAAATACTAAAACAAATATGCTACTGCTACTGGATTCATCAACTAACTTTCCCAACTTAGCTCTCACTTTTTCTTGACTTTTCCTTTAAGCCACCTAAATGAATAAATTTGTGACTCGAAAATTACTTCATCCCCTTTCCTGTTTTTACCTTTAAACATAAGTTCAATACGCCATTTCCAAATACCCTACGCCTAAAATGAAACATATATATTTCTACCTATAATTGTTGATTTTTATATCATTATAAATATAAGATATACATTTAATTAGACGCATGTATTTTGTTGTTAGAAAAATAAGTAAGTTGATTGAGTTTCACAAAAGTTTCTTCACTGAATTTAATTAATATGACCCACAAACAAGTGTTATAGCAAAAAAGAAAAGGTAGACTTCTCCCTAGATCAAACATGTGTCGATGTAAGCCAACACATATGGAGCAAACAACATTTTTATTCGGTATATTTTTAAATTATTCTGCAATTTAGTTTTTACAGATTTCATCTACGTGGTCTTGAAAATCTAATACTTTTAATCATTTCTACATGAAATATAATTATTCGTTTATTTATTTATTTATCTATAATATATGAGTTGGTTTAAAAAATACTAAATAATTATAATACGTGAAAGATATACGAGTTTAAAAAAATGATAATAGACAGTGTCAATATCCACACAAGTGGTGGAAGCGCCAATGCGAGGGGGAGGGTAGACGTGCGTGATATAATAATACGAAGAGACATAATTGTATTTTTTGTAAAGTCAGGAATTATTATTTGTTAAAAACTTACAATTAGAAGCAATAAGATCAAATATTTATTGATTATAATTAAAAAGAATTAAAAATAATTTAAAACGATAAAACAAAATATTTAGTTAAATATGATATTTACAAAAAGGGTGTACAAATACAATTTTTTAAAGATTTAAAAAGGGTGTGTATATATATGTGAATGAACTTATTGCTTATAATTTTAAGTTAAACTAAAAAACTTTGACTTATAAAAGTAAAATCAAATTGAATTTTTAATTTAAATAAATGATTGAGATTAAATGTGACCAAAACGAATGAATTAGATTCTCTGATTAAGATGATTCAAGTTAGTGTATCCAACTTGATTTTTAAAAAGTTTAATACATCAAATAGTAAGTTTGAAAGTATAGTATATACAATAATAAAAAGTATATAGTTGAATACACTTTTATGAACTAAACAATTTACCTTACTTTAAAAGACTAGCTAATAAATATTATTTAAGTTTTTTTTATCATTATTATTGTTATATTATTGAAGTTATATATATCATTTAACATTTATTAATTTATGAACTTTTTTATTGATTAAGCTATGTATCATACCCGCTTTGCGAGGTAAATAAATTAATCCAAAGTGATCATCTACTATACGAATAGCCCGAGTCATCATAGGTAAACATCGTAGCCATAAAAAAGGAAATCTGTTGCTCTTAAGATTCGAACTTTAGACATTAAGGTATTTTCATCCATAGAAACCAAGTCGCCCCCGTGATAAAAAAATGAAAACATAAACTCACTTTAATTATTGTTATCGGTTCGCACACAAACTCACTTTAAATCATTTCTTCCAAATTTGATACACTCGCTTCTATTTTGGGGAATCCCAATTCAAGTTTCAGAGTAAATCAGTTAGAAGCATTCATTACGATGACGTACGCTTACTTTCTCACAACAATTATATGTTAATGGACAGATTTAGTGATTTACCCCTTCCTTTTTTTATCAAAATTTTCTAATTTAACCCTGCATTAAAACCCTTCCCCCCAAGCCATCCATATTTTTATGTCTTCCTAACGCCCCGTTCTCGAGTTTTTTTAAAAAGGAAAGGAATGGAAAATAAAATGAAGGGAATGGAAGGAAAGGAAAAGAAAGGATTAAGGTGTGTTCTTGAGTTGGAAGGAAAAGGAGGGGGAGTTCTTTCCTTCCCAATCATCCCACTTTTGGGAGGATAGATTTTTTAACAAATAGCCCCTCCTTCCCCCTCCCTTCCCCTCTCTTTCCCTCCTTAAAAAAACTCAAGAACATACGACTTTCATGTTTTCCTTCCCTTCCCCTCCCTTTCCTTCCAAAAAACAACTCGAGAACGGGGCGTAAGAAACCGAACGGTTTCTAGAAAAAACGACGCTATCGGAGCCCAAATCATCCTTGCGTCACCGCCGTACCTTGCTTCCGTCACCGCCGTACCTGGCTTCCGCAACCGTCGTACCTGGTGGCTTCCGGCACCGCTGTTCCTGGTTGCTTCCACCGCCGTTCCCGCTTGCTTCCGCCAACCACCGCCGTCCCTGCTTGCTTCATTAACTCACGGTTTGGTTATATTCATATGCAATTTTGATTGCTTCATTAACCCACGGTTTGGTGTGATTTGTTTCTTATATGAAATTTTTTGCTTTGCATGCTTCATTTTTTTTACTTCCTGTGCTTCATTGACCGATTGGGTTTTATTTATTTTTACTTCCTGTGCTTCATTAACCTCAACTAGTGTAATACCCGAGCGGTGCTCGGGTGCTCCGGTACGTAATTTTAAAAACATGTATATAATATATAAAAACAAATTAATACAAACTTTTTGAACTATCAAAAACGAAAAGAATACTTAAACTTAAAAAATATTCCACTAATATATGTTTCTAAAACCTTTTATTATTTCTCAAAGCAAAATACCTAATACTTTATTTTTTTATTATATTGTAGAATCTCTTTGAAAGTTCAAAGAAATATTTTTCCATTTGCTATATATTTTGCTATGACAATGAATAAGAGTTAAGAGCAATAACTATTGAAGGTCGGTTCGTTTTATAAGAACCGGTTTTCACTAATGCTCAACTTTATGTTGTCTTAGTTAGAGTTAAAATAAGCATAGGCTTAAAATTATTCATTTTAGACAAGCACGGTAACTTGGCAGTAGAACATCCAATTTTAGATACAAGAAAGTATTTACGAATTATTTATATTATAAATTCTTATTGTTTATCATTTTCTTAGTTAACCCGTGTAATACACGGGTCTCTTACCTTGTTAGAAAATAAAAAAATTATAATTTTTTACTTTCCACTTTTAAACACCAATCCAAAAAAATAACTAAATCACAAATAAATAAGAAAAAATTATTAAATTGAAATTACAAATTAAAAAAGTTAAAATTAAAACAAACAATAGAAATAAAAAATATATATTAGATCTTTCCCAACACCCAAGAAACCTTACATAAGTAGTGTAATACCTGGACTGTAACACCGGTTTCACGAGCTTAAAATTAGAGTAAATTAAAACTTTATTTACACCAAAAGTTCGCAACGGAATAAACCACTGATTACATATTAAGTATTTCTTATCAACTTAACGATCGCAAACAACGGATCAAGCCAAGTACCAAAAATTAAGCCAGTGTTACCACTACGCACCGACCATCGTTAAACAGTATCAGAGTTATTAAACTACAAGTGTTCCAAAAGATATATACAATAACACTACCCACAGCAACCCGCCTCGCCAGGCCATCAGATCACTAACCTGCGAAAAGGGAAAATATCACGAACCATTAGCTACACTAGCTAGTGAGTACAAGTATCACATAAGCACCAATAAGCATGCTATCACGTCACAATAAAACACACAATGCTAAGTTATCACGTAGCGGTGTGCCAGCATGTCAGCAAGATCATATCTCGCGGGGTTGCAAATCCCGCTCAACGAATCTAACTGAGAAGTCAGCAACACCAATCCATGCTGGAGGGGAAACGAAAAGCAACCCCCCGAGCACGTTGCGGAGCCACCTGGGCTCAATTAGGCCTTAGTTACAAACCAAGACCCCACTGTTTGTCGAGGAACGGCGGCCTGCAGAACCTTTACCCCAGAAAATCACTCGTGGGAACCGCTAATCCCTGAATAACACTCAAGGGACCCAGCCGCATCGGCGACTGACCTCAACCCCTGCGTCTGTCCGGACAGGAATCATAAACACGTTTGACCCATAGGGTCCACAGTACGCATGCGTATCACATATCACAATATATATCACATGGTATCACTTTTAACACTGTATCACTATATCACATAGCACACAACACAGGCACACAATAGCCCTACTTACTGAGTCTTATGGGAAACCGGTACTCACCTCGATATCACAAGAGGCAGATATGAATCCGAGAATCCCAAGAACACACTGAGTCGTCCGAATCACCTAACACATAAGGTTCAGGCTTGGTTATCACTTACACGTAACACACACAGGTTAGAACACAAATTACACAAGCTGTCAACACAGAACAGCTTACTACGGCCGTAGTGTACATGTCCTACGGCCGTAGGACACATGACAACACCTTACTACGGCCGTAGGGTAAACCCACTACGCCCGCAGAGTTTCTTTCCAATGAATCATGTACTATGGCCGTAGGAACCTATTCCTACACCCGTAGTAGCTATTCTTTGGTGAACTACGACCGTAAGTTATGTACCTACGCTCGTAATCCTTGTTTCATCGTCCGTAGACGGTAATTCACACAAAAACACATCCTACGGCCGCAGTAACCCTGCCTACGGCCGCAGTAGACTTTAACTGCCTCCTACGGCCGTAGGGGATAGGTCCTACGCCCGTAGGAAGTACCTGCACAGCAGGTCTTCGTCCCTGTTTCACGACAGCTCTGCAAATACGCGATTTTGACACACAACCGATCCAAAAACTGAGTTTACACCACAAGTACACTTTGTTTAACACCCACATACACTTACAAACACATTTGCCCCAATTTACAATCGAGAAAACACCATTTACACCATAAAATGGTGTAATCCCTTCAAAAGCTAAAACTAGGGTTCTTAGTGAGAATACTTACAAACAAGAAGAAGAAGCAACTGATGTATCACTCAATCAGCTATACAACTCCTTTGCAACAGATTTGTGCCTTGATTTCTTTGAAGAACTTGAGAGCAAAGTGTGTGTACGTGTTTTCTTCACATGTACGTATGTTTGTGTGTGGGTGTTTGACTCAAAAGAAGTCAAATACAACTTGAACCGCCATAAGGTGGATAAATATCACAAACGGGGTATTTTGTTCCCCTTTCCAACTTACAACTTGACACACACCATTCCGTTTTACCTAACGGGGATATCTACGTAATCATTTCGCGAAACCGTACAACACGACATCACTTCTAGACACGTTTGACACTTTTCACATAATCACATTAATTAACACGAGACACGTTAACCACACAAAACACTTAATTAATTTCACTTAAAGTCATTGTACAAGCTCTAAAGCACAAAGTATAACCCTACACTGCTAGACCCATTTCCAGGGTGTTACACGGACGGTGTCCGGGTCGTAACAGTGATAACTATATAATTAAAATATATAAATATAAGGTTTAAGTAAGAAAAGAAGCGTACACAAGCAATATATAAAAGAAAACAAAGCCATAAAGATCACATAATAAGTATTCTATAAATAAAAGCCATAAATAAACATAAGTAATGCAAAAAAAAAATTGCAGTATCATTGTTTTAATTGATATTTAATCTTCTATGTAAAAATTTAAATAATAAACAAAAATACATCTTCTTTTGTTGAAAAAAAGATTCTATACCTATTTAATATAATAGTTTTATCCCATACTCTTGAAATTATGTGAACTTTCTATACATGTATCTATTTTTGCAAATTGTAAAATTAAGAAAATGCATAAAATAATAAGAAAATAAATACATATAAAATATTGCCTTAGCCCTCAAAAGAAAAAGTGCTCATAAATATTTATGTGTGATATATTTAGTAAACGATTGTGATATACGGTAGATATTGAAGATTTATGTCTTTATTTGATAAATATTTACGAATTGGATTAATGGATTTGAATAATAACTTAAACTCTTAAAGTCAAGTTTCAATTTTAAATAATTGATTTTTACTAAATAAAGGGCTAAGATGCTATATTTAAATTGATAAAATTAGTCTTTTATATATATTTAAAGATTGTATTATAAATTAATAATTAATAAATAATATAATATAAAAGTATATAACAAAGTTTGTGGGCTTAATAATATATTTAACTCATTTACTACTCATCTTTCAAAACAGTATTATAGACTTATAGTATTTTATAACCAAGGCCCATGTACTGGCCCATGTCTTTAAAACCTTAAAACCCTAAGATAGCAAATAAACACTCTCTGCTAAAACCTTAAAACCAAAGTTTGTGGGCTTAGAACCTTAAAACCCTACGAAGACACTCTCATCCGCCATATTTCGCCACCGACTACAATCGCACCATGGAACGGCAGCTTCCACCTCCATCGCACCATCGAACAACATCTTCCATCGACCACACCGCCGACCGTAGGCCATCTCCACCTCCATCTCATAAAACCCCTTTACTCACACACCATCGTCGCCGCCGGCCTCCACCATTAGTCTTCCGTCGCCACCGGCCTCCACCACCAGGGGTCTCTTCTCCGTCGGCCTCCTCCAAGGTATCTCGTCCTCCACTACCGCCGCCTCACCTCCAGTTGTCGGAGAAGTCCACAGCCTCACCTCCCTCACCAGACAAGACCATCGCCGCCTCCAAACAACCGCCATCGCCATTTCCAAAGTCACAGGTCCCCTTTCTCTACGTGTTTGTGTTTGTAGATCTAAGATTGATTTAGGGTATCATTTGGTGAGTCTCTGTGTGTGCGATTGCAGATCTAGGATGGCGGTCCCGTACGTGTGTGTTCAAGGGATTCTGGTGTTCATCTTGGTCTGTGTTCATGGGGTTGTGATTTCCGGCTAGGGTTTCTGCTTTCGAGTTTTAGGTGTGAGTTTTTGGTGGTCGTGGTGGTGATTTCCGCCAAAACGTCACTAGGTATATAAGGGTTAGGGGAGATGGTCGTGAGAAAAAACTACCCCCACTACAAGGTCAGCAGTTTTTGTTTAACTGCTTAATGCCCCACGTTTTTTCTTTACAGCAGTTTTACAAAAATAATCAATGGCTCAGATTACTTTGATCCAACGGCTGTCTAAATTCAGGACTTTATACGGCTGAGATTAAAAGTGATCAAGATCTAACGGCCGAGAATGAAAGGCATATGGTAAAGTTACACTCACTAGGCACCATATATATATATAATTTATATGATTCTGTTTATTTGATTCTACAATTAGGCCAATTTTTAGTGTAGCCTATGATTATTCTACTTTATTCTTGAATGTAGTATATAATACAATGAGCCCTATCTGTTTTGTTTCTTAAAAATGTTCAGGTGATTCTCTCGGGACACTTTGAAACTTTGAAACTTTTCAAGTGGTTTTATATGTCTAGTCTTCTAAAATAATTTTATTTGTCAGTTTCGTTGAGATTTTCTGCAAAAGCTATTTTGGTATGTAATTTTTTGAGAAAACTAATTTACTGTTTTAGATGATATTTTAGATTGTTGCTGTTGTTTTGGTTCATATTATGAGATCAATAGCAAAAAAAATTATTGTTTTAATTGGTCCAGTTAGTCTTCCCTATTCTCAGTGTTGCAGCTGCTTTAATTGGTCCAGGAAGGTGACAAGTTTGTAACTCAGTAGCAAAAGCTTATCTACTAGTTTGTAACTCATATCATATTTGAAGGGAAAAATAAAGTTAATAATATATATTAAATTAATGGATTATAAGGGATCATTCAGGTTGAAATACAATCATATATAAAGTGATTTTTTTTTAAAAGAAAGGGTATAAAGTATTTGGTGGTTGGAATTTGTAATCACGAGGGGAGGAAATGATTTAATGAAGGGGGTAAATTAGAAAATTTTGATAAAAATAAGGAGGGGTAAAATTGTCCATTGATATATAATTGTTGTGATCTTCTATAAAACCTCTTTCGACGAGGTTTGCTCTCACATGTAGTCTTAATCGATCTACTCTCCATGCAAAAACACATATTTTATTTGGAACCAATCTTGACCAGAAAGTTTTAGTCCCTTGCCTCACATTAGTTGAATCTTCTATAAAACTCCTGCACTCTTTGACTGAGAAGGAACCGTCTAACGCTAATGAGCAAATCCATATATCTTTGTCCTCCTTCTTTAATGTTACTTCCTTGATGGCCTCCATTAAGGCTTCGAACTCTGTTTTAATTCTTCCAGTTACCTGTTGCGGATTAACGACCTCCCAAAGCCATTGAGTCCCAACCCATTTACCCATCTGACAAACTAAAGAGTTTCTGGTCCCGAATTTGTGGAACACTCTAGGAAAAACCGATTGTAGAGGCGAATTCCCAACCCAAGTATCAACGCTAAAGAGTGTGTTATTGCCCATTCCCACTTTGCTTTTAAAACAATTAGGTAAATTAATCCCTATTTTGTTGAAATCATGAGCCACGTTTATGATGCCCCCCCCCCCCCACATTCCCGACAATGTTTTTGAGGTGTTCAAAATTAACCCCCCGTTTGACCCGTATATACTTGAAATTAATTTAACCCACAAGGCTGATTTTTCGTTTGCAAACCGCCACCACCACTTAGCAAGTAGACTCATATTGAAGTATTTGAGATTACCCAAATCCAAACCCCCCCCCCCCCCCCCTCAAAGAAAGACTTCCTAATTATATCATATAGAGAAAGGATACTGTTGGGAGCTCGATACAATGAGAGAAAGTAGATAGGCAAACTGGAAAGCACCGCTTTTGTGAGTGTAAGACGACCCCCGAATAATAGCGCTTTTGAATTCCAAGAAATTAATTGTTGTTCGAATTTAGAAGTGACTTTCGCCCAATACTCTTTCTTTTTCATTGAAGCGTCAACAGGCACCCCTAGATACGAGAATATGTTTTCCCCCATTCTACATCCGATCTCATTTGCGACTCTATTTTGTTCCTCTTTGTTAACACCCACCCCTAGCAGACGACTTTTTCCCAAGTTGACCTTCATACCTGACCATTGATTCCAACATTTTAGTAATGAAACTGCTGTTTTAATATTCTTTTTCGACCATTGACCGAAAATGATGGTGTCGTATGCATATTGTAAGTGTGAAACAATTATTTTCTCTGCTCCGATCTCTAATCCTTGGAACACTCTTTTTTTGTAGCTTCTTAAAACATCACATTCAACCCTTCTGCTGCGATAAAAAACAGATAAGGTGCTAATGGATCACCTTGCCTCACCCCTTTACCAACTTTAAACTCCTTAGAGGGAGACCCGTTTATCAGAACTGAGATGTAGGACGATTCAAGACAGCTTTTGATCCACCTTATCCATTTCTCCCCGAACCCCATGGTTTGTAGCATTTCAAACAAAAATTTCCACTCGAGATTATCGTAGGCTTTCTCGAAATCTATCTTAAAAATCAAACCTTTCTTTTTTCCTTGTTTAATTACTTAAATGACTTCGCTACAAATTAAATCCCATCCATTATAGATCTCTCTTTTATGAAAGCCGACTGAACTTCACCAATTAGGTTGTTTATCACCCTTTTTAATCTTAAGGATAACAATTTGGACAAAATTTTATAGTAACAACCTCTCAAGTTAATGGGTCTGAATTCGTTGAATGATAACATGTCTGTAACTTTGGGAATTAAAGTGATAAAGGATGAATTACAACCTTTGGATATCTTGGCGTGTTCCCAAAACCATGAAAGAGCTTCCGTCAAGTCAGTTTTGACTAACTCCCAAAAGTGTTTGAAAAAGAAGAATTTGAAGTCATCAGGAACCGGTACTTTGTTATTTCCACAGACTGACACCGCTTCCTTGATTTCCATCTCCGTGAACTGATCTTCGAGCATTGCTTTCTCTGAGATGCTTATTTACATTGAAGAGGTTTGGCTTGAAGTGACCTTTCCTTTGATTTATGTTAGAGTAGAAATCTTTGAAGTGAGCCTCAGCGTGAGATTTGATTATTTGGGTATCCTCTTGCCATATTCCATCGATCATCATTCCGCTTATATTGTTTGTGCCTCTTCTTTTGCGGATGGCAGCATGAAAATATCTCGTGTTTTCTTCTCCCTCTGCCGCTCATTTAATCCTTGCTTTCTGTCGTAGCATTCCCGCGTGAATCAATTCTTTTTCACCCAACTCTTTTTTCAGATTTCCCCACAATGACTTTTCTTGATCATCCATCACTACCACTTCCGCCTTTAACTCGAGCTTGTTCATTTCCTCTCTTAAGGAAGCTATTTCTTTTTCTATTTTTCCGAAATGTGTTTTGGACCACGATCTCAGTGCTTCTTTTACATTTTTAGTTTCTCCATGAATTTGCAATATGGGAGTTTTGATTTAGTTGATTTCCCCCATGCTTTTTTAATGACCGTTTCACAATTTTATGTTTCATCCAGGATTTGAAGAATCTGAAGGGTTTATGACCGGAATTTTGGGTGTGGTTGTAGCATAAGACTGGGCAGTGGTCCGATTCCTTTCTATCAAGTACCTTGCAAGCCATCGTTCCCCATCTTTGTTGATATCCTGCCGACCACAGAAGTCGATCTAACTTGCTGAATTTTACCCCATTGGCGCATACCCTTGTAAATTTTCTGTTCTCCATCTGAATTTCTACCAGGTTGTTGTCTTCAATGAATCCGTTAAAGTCCCTTACATTGCTTTGGATTGTAGCCACGTTGACTCTTTCTTGTTCGTTTCTTACTTCATTGAAGTCTCCACATACCATTTGATCATCATCATTTGTTTGTAATAAGGAACCAATTTTAGCCCAACACTCTTTCTTTTTTACTGTAGTGTGAGGGCCATACACATTCACGAATAAACAGGGTTTGTCTGTTCCTTTGGGTGTTCCTTTTATTGCCAGAAAGTACTCCATCCCACAAGCTATACCATTCAATATTATTCTTGGATCCCAAATTGTCAGAATCCCACCTGCATATCCTTTAGCCCCAATGAAAGCAAACATGAAAGTAGCGTTGCCCCAAATGAATTCAACTAAACTTTCTTCAATCGATTCTAGTTTTGTTTCTTGTATTCCGATAACTGTGGGGTTTTCTTTTGATACTAAATCCCATACCCACTTCATTTTAGATAAATTATCCAAACCCCTGATGTTTAATGTCAGTATCTTCATAAAACGTAAAAAAACGATAGGATCGTGTACCTGAGCATATTCTACTGTTTCTGCACCTCCTCTTCCCAATGGAAAACCAACTTATCACCAATTTGTTGTCTGAATTGATGATTCTAATGAAGAGGTTCCCACCGCAGATGACGATTTTGAGAGGTTTGACTTTGATTTGGTGAAAGTTTGTTTCCTCTGTCCCGCACCCTTTGCTCTAGCAGGTCTCTTCATTATGTGAAAACTGATTTTTCCACGACCCTGCCAGCTCTTCAACAGTGGATACCCCATGTTTGAGGTGTTAACCTCCATTGATTGTACTTCCTCGCCCGTGTCTGGAACCGCCGATGTTAAGCTATCAATCCCTTGTGAAGAGAGAGGATGGATTGCTTGATCTTTGAAGCTTCCATTGGGACCAATCTGAATTTCCTTCGGGGTGCTGTCTTCATTTGGTGTTTTAGAGTCTTTACCTTTTTTGTTTAATACGACTTTTCTCACCTTAGAACCAGCTATGAGACGACTCGGGCTACCAGATGATGTAGGCCCGGATATAATAAACCCCAGGGTAGCTTCGCTCAATTGATTCTATAACTCACCATAGCAAGGTAAGCTGCTCTGTCTGGACCTTTGCTTTGATTTGCTGGGTATTTTCTCTGGGGTCACTACTGAAAGCCTTAAAAGCATCAATACGAGCTTACCCAAAACTATATAATTATTGATTCGCTCTCGTCCTCGGTCATCATGGATAAAACTACCACTCTTTCCGTATGCCCCGTATGTTCCGTGAGGTCCTCCATTGATATTATGTTATTGGGCCGAAATTATTCAGCCCATTAAGCTTTTTAACTCATTTGTTTTTTTTTGTCTTATTTGAATTTTATTCTGTTCCGAAAGTCTCACCCTCATTAATGAATGCATTTAATGCCGCCAATCTATTATCTATTTCGAGATCTCTCCTGTCTTCCTCGTACCCTGTATCCCTGATAACGCATTCATCGAAATGTCCTTTGGTACTTTTGGAGGTTTCTACTTCTGACTGCCGTACAATCGACGGAAAGAGATTAGGGTTTTCTCCCTCCAATTGGTTTCCGTCCTGTGTTTCGTCTTCTTCGTTCCTTTCGTGTACTTCCACATCCTGATTGCTTTCGATCGAGTCATCTTCATCGGAGGGTATGTCTTCCGACCCTTCTTCTTCATATTCCAGTTGGTCTTCATCGACAAAATCAACCCAGCCGTCTTCCCATACAACAATCTCTCTAGAATACCCTTCGCTTTTGATTATAAATTTGTCCGTCAAAGGGTATTCGTATGAGGTTATTATGAGGACTCTTCCTGCGACCAATGCATAAGAACTACCCCATTCGCAGTTTTCCACTGCTACAGGTTCACCCCAATGCTTTGCTACCTTCTTGAAGTTTTGTTCATTCCACATATCAAGTGGCATCCCATATACTTTAATCCAAGACATTCTTTTTGTTCCGTTGGAATAGTCGTTAGACCACCGTTGTTGTGGATCTTCCCTGACGTTCCAGTTTACCAACCAATTCTTCCTCTTGACGTTGAATCTCCTTCCCAAGCAGCTTCCCTCTCACTCACTCTCTCTCTCTCTCATCTTATTTTTCTCTCTTATCTTTTTCTATTAGGTGTTATTTATGAAAGCATCGGAATAACAAGATGTTTAACTTAAAGGTACGCTATTAATTAATTTCTTTGGATGATCAGATTCTTCAATATGTTGGTTAAACACGAGGAGAAAACTAGGATGAAAACTTATATAACTTAATTGGTGTTGTAATCCTAATTAAGAAGAATAGAATGTAAAGTTTTCTTTAACATCTTACTAAAGCAAGCGATTCACGAAGTTTGTGAAGCTCATCAAGATTGATTTTGATTTTTTATAATATATCTTTTAGAGTTAACTGTAAATAATTTACAACTTTATTTATAGTCGATGATTTTATTTTTTAAAATGTATTTATTAAGTAAAAACCGTTTTAAAAATAAAAAACTAAATACCAATTAACTGGTTACTTTATAATTGATTAACCGATTATTGATCTATAGGTTAATTAATTATTCAGTTTTTGATTAGATTTATAAAAACAAACTAATATAATTTATTAACCATTCATAAACACTCATATAACAACAAAAGATAGCGCTCCAAATCCTTTAGAATCAACTTATAATTTTATTAAATTAAATATAAGTTATAAGTTATACAAACCTCATTTTTAGAAAAGAATAACCATATATATATATATATAATCCTAATTAACTTGAGTTCTTATTTTATTTTGGGATAATAATATATTGAAACTGTATTATAGATCATCAAAGTTAGATCCCATAATATTTAATGAGTTGTCGGTTTTGAAGTTTCTTCTAAAAATTTAAGATATTTCTATAAACATATTTTATATAACAATGACATAATATAATTTTATATATAAATTTTTTAACGAATCAAATAGAAAACTTGGAGATTTAAAACTGACACGTGAGTCATTGATGGAAAGGGACATATTTATCCAAATATCAATGAATTAAAATTAAAAAAGTTCAATTTCACACATTATCAATTAATTAAAATTGAAAAAGTTAAATATCACAAATGGTACTTTAATTAAGTAACAATTTTTTAAAGTTCAGTACTTCAACAAATTTGTAACTTTAATTATTTTTATTATGTACACTTATAGTTATTTATAATATTCATTCATCTGTTTAATCGGTTACGTTCCCTCATAAGCACTATATATATAAAGACGTTTGTGTCTTTTCTAATCCTTTTTAAATTAAACATACTAGCATTTACCAAATGTTATCTACTATTTATAAGCACTGCTCATCTACAGTGTTTTTTTTTAGGGTTTAGTATTGAAAAATGTACTGAACTTGTCACTTTTTGCTATTGTGTATATCCAACTTTCAAAACTACCATTTAGTGTACCGAAGTCTCAAAAAATACCATTTAATGTATCGTTACCTTTGATAGCAGGTAACATATGACGTGGCACGGTTATGGATGACGTGTCAAGTGACTTGGGTGCTTACATGTCATTTCCTTTATTTATAATAATTGAAAATAATAATAATAATAATATCACCAGATATCTAACACCTCATCGATGATTCATATAAATCATTTCCAAATTTAGGCTCCATGTGTATGCTTTAATCGATTAATAATAAATTATAATATGGTGCTTTGAATATAACGATTCAAATTCCAGAGCATAATTCAGAGGATTTCAAAGTTTAAGGTTCGTCGTCTTCTTCAAAGGATTTCAAAGCACGATGCAGAGCACAATTTCAGTTCATGGCTCGATCATTGAAAACGCCATCATCGACTGAACCATTACTATCATCGAGAACACCATCATCGAGACCATCATCTGGATCTTCAAAGGTAAGTTTAGGGTTTTTGATTTGGGGTTTTCATCTTCATCGATTTGATTTAGATCTGAGTTTTTGTACCAACAGATCTGTCGATTTGGGGTTTCTTCAAAGCAGTTGGTGAGTTTTCGTTTCCCGATCTGTCGATTTGGGGTTTCTTCTTGAAGACGAGATTGTGACTTTGCTTCTACGACTGTTAGGGTTCCGATTCTAGGGTTTCTTGTTTATAGAGCGATTTGTTCTCGTTTTAGGTTTTTGTTTTCGTTTGTGAGTTCTTAGTTTGTGAGTTCTTGTTCCGTTCTTAGTATGTGATTTCATAGTTTCCAGATCTTAGATTCTAGGGTTTCTTGATTGTTTAAGTAGTTACCCAGATAGTTCATCTGTTCATCATCAAGTTCATCTTCATCAAAAATATGATTTTGTATTTGTTAATGACATGGCATTATTAAATATGATGTGGAATTTATAAATAAATTAAAAATAAAAAAGTTACCTGCAACTTGAATAGAAGGTTTTTCAATACATCAAATGGTAGTTCTGGTAAGTTGGGTACACTAAATGGTAGTTTTAAAAGATTGATACACACAATAGCAAAAAGTGACAAGTTGAATATACTTTTTAAAACTAAACATTTTTTTTACTCTTATGATATTATTATCTAAACTAAAGAATTTTTTTATCTATGGTAAATGTAGTTTTCTTATAAGGATTATTTTTTATAAAAAAGTTATATCTCAAAGTCTAATTTATTAAACTTAATATTTAAAAAACTAGTTAACAAAATCTATCTTAAAGTCTAATATAGTTAAAGTTAACATCTGAAAATAATTAATCAACATAGTTTACTTCAAAGTCTAATATAGTTAAAGTTAACATATAAAAATAATCTTATGTCCACCACTACCTTCTAATTTTGTATGACACATGGTTTATTTGTGTGACGATTAGTAGTGGATGAAGCTCAATTTTGCATATTTTTACAACGGTAGTGCGTGTCTGTGGTAAGTTTCAGATTTCTTGGGGTTTTAAGTTTGGTTTTTCAATAGATGTGTAATTTAAAGTTTGTTTATGTAAGTATACATGTTTGATACAGAGATATATGAACAGATCTTCCACCTTATATATACAAACAACACAATCAAATCAATCTCGCAGATAATTTAGCTATGGTTCTTGGTTGCTAACTGCAATAAGGTTAAAATATTAGATGTGTTTTTGGTCAATGTATTTTACATATTCCTATAATTTGACATGCTATGTTATAAACAAATGGATCTCAATTATGTTACTATCAATATAATCTTCATGTATACTTTTCGAACTTGTCATACATGTTATAAATGGTAGACATTCATACTTCTAAAATTTGTTAATTTATCATTCATGTTGAATCTTGCGGGTAACCCACACTTTTTGCGTATATGATGATTGTTTATATGAGGAAGGAGGACATAACATATCAACTTCATAATCTAGAATAACGTTTATGCTTAACTCGGGATTCTCCTTCAACGACGCAGTGTGCGAGTAAAAAAAGGTGCTGGTTTCTATATATTATAAAATGTATTCGTTAAAACCCCGCGCGCGACAACGCACGGGCACCAATACCTTGTATTAATAAATTTTCAAATATCAATTTTTTTTTTAAGTTTTTATAAATTAAAAAGAATCAAATACTCTTAGATTCCATACTTACATCTCTCTCACACCCTCATCCTAACCACACACCTCTCCCCTTTTCCTTCCTCTCTCTCCACCCCCGTCTTTTCGCATCCTCTTCACCTCTCCCGTCACCACTGCCAACACTCTCACAAATAAACTAACATGAGCGACAAACAAACATTTTGCTTAAATAAACATTTTGTATTCGACTTTTAAAAAAAATATATTTAGTTCATGTACATTTTGTTCATTCATTTAAATGATATACGAAGCTAAACGAAGGAACACTTTATAGTTTATAATGAAATCAAATATTATTAAACACAAATAAACATTACACACACACACACACACACACACACATATATATATATATATATGTATATACGCACACACGAACACATAACAGAACGTTAACTAGGGGTGTGCATGGGGCGGTTTTAAGCTCAAACCGACCTCAATCCGCTAATTTTGGTTTTAGGATTTTTAAACCCAATGGTTTCGGTTTCTATCGGTTTCGGTTTTGATGGATTCTGGTCATTAACGGTTTGGTTTCGGTTTTAAAACCGAACCCACTTGGTTTCCAACATTAATATCAAATTTCTTGTACCAACCTTCATATTTATGACATTATATATAAATTTTAGCCACAATATCTAATTTCTATCATTAAATTCATGTTTAATAACATACTTCAACACTAAATACAACTTTTAACTCAAATATTCAAAACATAAAAATATTTTGTATTATATAATCATAATACAAATGTTGATTTGAAAATAAGTAAACAACAAAGGGAATGAAAAATTATTGACCCTAATAATTGGACCTTGAAATATTTAATGGGCTTCATTGACTTTTATTTAAAAAACTATAAATTTAAAAATATATATGATACATTAAATATTAATGGGGCGGTTTCTTAGTGGGACGGTTTTTAGTTAAAACCCGAAACCAAACGAACCCATTGGTTTCTACAAAATTGAAAACCGAACCGTCGGGTTTGAAATGGTTTCGGTTTTATCGGTTCGGTTTTGTCGGTTTTAACGGATTGGTTTCGGTTTTTCGGTTTCTATGCACACCCCTAACGTTCACGAACGCGAGCTCTAAGGTGCACGAGGGGACTTAACAAGCAAACTTTCCACCGTGTAATTTCACGAATTGTTTATGAATGTTTGGTTCGTTTACAGTCTTACACAGAGGTTAAAGAAGTCCAAGAATATGAGATGGATGTGGAAAAAGGAGAGAGAGAGACGAAGAGTGTGCGTGTAAAAGTGAGAGAGATAATGCTTGTGTAGAGAGATCTTGAACCATGATATATTAATTTATCATGATATATTTGTAATGGGTAATACTTTAATAGTAATGGTTTTATTTTCTTCTCTCTTCACACTCACTTGTTATTAAACTAGTGGTTAGCGAACCCGCGCTTCGCGTCGGGGATTGATTATTTTTTAATCGAGTTTGATTAGCTTATTCATTTACCATCTTTTACTAAAAAACCAATGAAAATAATTTTAAACAATTTATGCAAAAATGGTAAATTCATTCTAGATATGAAACTTAAAACAATTGAATGGTTGATTTTTTTATAAGTAATTTAGCTTGCGTGTAACGTAAACTTAAAAACACAAAACATAAACTTTCTACCTTTAACAACTTATCTTCTATATTGTAATTATTCATTGCGATGTTTTAGATGTAAAAAACTATTTTTATAAGACAAAAAAGAAAAAGAAAAAGAAAAACATATTACTAATAATCTATATTATATTATTGCACATTAACAACATGCGCCGAATCTTTTAAAGAAAAAAAAGCACCGGTAAAATCGAGAAATAAAAAAGAAAACTAAATCTCCATCTAATGAGCAGATTTGTAATATTATAAAAATTTTACAATATTTATAACCTTTCGGCATAAAGTTTACATGTTTAGAGGGTTAATTTCTTATTATGTATAAAATCGTTGAACTTAATGGGCCCCATCTATAACAATTCAAAGCACATGGAAAAAAGCAATAAAAAAGGGTTATACCAAGATTCGAAGCACGTAAGGGCGCCTTACCACTAGGCTATATCATTAGTTTGTTTGTAATATACAACTCAAGCTATTTAAGACAACCTCCATTTTCTTTCCTTGAAATTGTTAGGTATTATAATACCACACTTTGTCATGCCATTTTTGTAAAATATAGTTAATGATAATGATAATTTATCGTAATATTCGTATATGTATGGTGATAATAGTTTTTTTTTCCTTATTTCTCTACAAACTTCTTTATTATTTAATATTTCACTATTTCTTCTCATTTTTCAAAATATACTTAATGGTTTTGTGTACAAAAAAGAATATAGTTTTTGTTTATATTAATAATTATGAATAAAACAGTTTTTTTATCCATCTGTTGTTGCGAAAATATTTATGATAAACTAAATTAAGTTAAAAACAAACGGAATATGGACCAAGTCAATTATTTAGATCGAAATAAGTTGAAATGACGTTTTAAGAAGTACAAATGACCTGCATCACATTACATTAACAAAAATAAAGTAAAACCTAAACACCCGTTTTTAGCTAAACCTGAATTGACGAAGGCAAATGCAAGATTTCTTCAGATAAATATCTGACAACTTCCATCCCAACTTGAGTTCTTGCGGGGTCCTTCTGTCTGTCGTCACCACTCAGTCTTCCCCTTTTCACTGCAATCTGTAATTGCAAAATCGATCCACCGCCTTACCCCTCTCTACTTCCGCCACCAAGGTTTTAATCACTTTTAGGGTTTAATATTCCAACAACCAAGGATTTGCGTTTCAATTTACCTCTGCTGCTCATGATCACGTATCATTTCACCTGGTACTTGCTCTTCCTACTTCTTAATTTCAATTTACAAAAGTTATTTTCTTGCTTTATTTCCTGTGGAGTATGAGGGTCCGGATTGTAATCTTAGGATGGATGTTCAAATCCTGGAGCTTTTGTCTTTAATTGTCTGTTTGGTGCATTTGTAGAGTTTAAGATGAAAGAGGACAAGGTTGGTGCAAGTTTTTGCTGTTTCTGTGAATTTTATTGCTACCGAATTGTAATAGATCGTCTTTTTGTACAGAAAGTGGAACTTCTTTAATTTCTCTGCTTAAATTGTGAAACTTATCTATGCAATCTAGAACTTTTTGAACACTTCTTCTTTGTTTTAATAGTGCTTTTAGATTAGGACAAAGTCCCAATCCCTAATTTTCTATTGAATTGTGCCCACCATCTTCTACCTGATCTTGTTGTTTCCATGGTTTTTTTTTTATTTATTATGTTTGGTTTAATGACATTTAGATTCTAAATTTGGCCAGCTGACTTAAATTCTTTGTTCTAATTAACAGGGATCAGGGCTTTACATGAGGATTGAATCATCATGAAGTGTGATGGTTGTCTTCCAGGGTGCACTGATCTTGAATATTTAAGAGGTTATTGGACTTGTTTCCTTAATTATTACTCTTGTTAGTTTCTTTAGGTTTAGGAGACTTGACATAGGCTTAGTAAGTAAATCGATGGATGATGAAACAGTAAAAAAAGATTCTGTATGGACTAGAGAGCAGGATATTGCTTTTGAAAATGCACTGGTTACCTATCCTGATGAGGATTCTGAAGATCGGTGGGAGAAAATTGCTGCTGATATTCCGGGGGGGAAATCAGTGAAAGAGATTAAGAATCACTATGAGTTGTTACTTGAGGATTTGGAGCGTATTGATTCTGGTGTTGTTCCTCTGCCTAGTTATAATTCTTCTTTGGATGACTCCGAAAGCCATGCAGGTGATGTTGGAACCAGTAAAAAAGGTGGGAATGCTGGTCAAAATACCAATGAATCGAATCATGGAGTTAAGGCCTCTAAGGCAGAACAAGAGCGTCGTAAAGGGATTGCTTGGAGTGAGGATGAGCACAGGTTATTTACATATTATTTATTTATTTATTTCTAATTATGTTTGAGTTTCTTGAGTTTAGGATTGTTCTTTTAGTTGTCTTGGATTTGTTGTCCATTTTGCCCCTTCATGTTTTGTAGGTTATCACATATTTTTATGTATATATGTGAGTTTGTTGATCTTAGAGGTTTTTTTTAAAAGTTTTTTGTGTGCTCTCCTTAAGATATTTATAAGCTAAGTCGTTTCAAGGAATGGATAAAGTGGAAACATATGACTGTTGTTGCCCATACCCTCTTTTGCTATCCTGTTCCATGTGCTCTTTGGAATCAAAATCTCACTCAATAGATACACGTAATTATATGGTGCTACAATACTTTGTATAAGTACTACCTCTCATCTACATTTTTGTAAGGCATGATTCATTTGAGGCTTTTTTTCATGAAAGTTGGCTTGTTGTTGTGTAGAGAGAATTTCTAGTGGTCAGTGGTAGGCTGGTAGCTATAGATATGTGAAACCTTGCCTTTATATAGAAGTCTTTACACAGGGAGAACTCGAGATTAGATGAATGTTATAGAAGTAGGATAGTGTTAGATGCCAGTACAAAGTCTCAAGTGTATATCCAATGTAATGAGAATCCTAAAGGAGCTTCACATGATACAAAATTTTCAGGAGTAAATGCTATTTGGATTAGATTCATGATCTTCTACTACTTTGCTTCCACTAAATCTAAAAGTGAAACTCTTAAAGTGATTGGGGAAGAAGGACATTAGGAGAGGTAAGGGGTCAACGTTATGTCAGGAAAAGAAGTAGTTAATAGAAATTTGAAGGAGTTGAATATTATAACTGAGGAAATGGCAATTAGATAAAGACCGATGGGAGGATGCTATCTTCTTATGATTCCTAGGTTGTTTTGTTTCATGTTTTCTTGTTTTGATATTATACTAGTTTGGATAATACGAGTCTTACTTTTATTGTTGTTGGCTCACACCTGTACACCACACCTTTACTCACTTGTGACATGCTATGTATATTTTCTAATTGCAAAGTTTCAAAGAAAACAGTAAGAATCTAATAATGTTGTTGGCTTTTTTCTGATGATTGTTGGGTTAATCGGGTAATGTTCATGGGTCAGCGGTTTATGGTGCGATTATGGGTCTCGGGTTATTATCGTTTTATTTTTATTTGGTATTAGTTTCACGTATTTATTCCTAGTCTTTAGGAGTTTAGTGGAATATGCTCCTGCATGTACCCATGTTCTTTTGTTATTCCCTTTATTTTAGGATAGTTTGTTCCAGTAGTTTCCTTATTTATTTGTACGTTGGCAAAGGTAGAAAGTAGAAGATATTAAAGATGTAGTCCTTTTGTGAGCTTTGTTCTCAGGCAGCTTTGCTGCGTTTTTCTTCTTCTGTCTTGTTTCTTCATCAGTTTGAGTGTGAGTTTAATTATTCAAGAGTGTGAGTTTTGCTCTTTGATATCCAACAATGATACTAGCTTAGCACTTGTGTGTGTGCATGATATTTCTGGTCGGATTGTTGGTCTTGATCACACTATTCAAAAATTTTCAAGGGAAATTTTGTATAGATCAGTAAGTTCTACTAAAAAATGATAGAAAATTAAAACATATGAAGATAATAACTTCTGAAACATTTTCATGAATCTAGTCATTTTGTAGTCATAGAATCAAAAGCATCCAAGTGTATCTGTGTACATAGTTGCTGACTAGTATAGACTTTGAAGAAATTGCCTTTCAAATACATACATATGTACACAGATGCGTATTCAAAGACACGATTATGAGTAAATTCATGCACATTTAACACATACAAATGTTTTGTTAGATGTACATGTATATATCTGTGCATTATCTAAGAAATTAGTATGGACGTAAACTCACCTTGAACTTGCAAATATATTATATTGGTATGAGTTGTGAGTTAATATTTGGCATCTGTAATCATATCTCAGAAATTATGTATGTATGTTTATGCCCTTCCTTGTAGGGAATCACTTCAATGTATACAAAAATAAATATAAGGAGCCAAATCACACCAATTGACACCCTATGACTATGCTAATATATCTAACAATTTCTTTTCCATGTCTCACAGAGTCACAGAAATTAATTGTGAGAGTTCACTAATACTTGGTTTCTATTTTACTTCACCTTTGATGTTTTAAATCGACTACGGATATGTGGAAGCTGATTACAATCTGTCTCTTTTCTCTTTTTCTTTTTCTTTTTCTTTTTTCCCGTCTTTTTCACAGGTATATTTGTAGGTGTTTGGATATAGTTATAGGGCAAGAACTTGGTTAAATAAAGGGGAAATGATACATGATGTTAACATCACCTAACTTACTGATGTTGCTCTCACAAACTAGTTGAATAAACAAGTAATGATAGGACTAAAATCTAATTAGTTTTACATATGTAATCTCTACATAAATATATTGTTTTCTTATATTTGATTTTGGTATTCACTTTCTGTTATGACAATTGCAGATTATTTCTTCTTGGTTTGGAGAAATATGGGAAAGGTGATTGGCGAAGTATATCGAGAAATTATGTGGTGACACGCACCCCAACACAAGTTGCAAGCCATGCGCAAAAGTATTTTATTCGTTTGAATTCCATGAACAAAGACCGAAGGAGATCGAGCATCCATGACATTACCAGTGTCAACAATGGTGATGTGTTGGTTCCCCAACCACCAACAAACGGTTCTCCTGCAACCAAACAACCCCCCAACATAGCAGCATATGGTGGAACCACAATCGGTCAACCAGTAGTAGGAACGCCTGTTAATCTTGCACCACCACCACACATGGCGGCGTATGGTGTGGGAACCCCGGTTGTCCCTGGTGCGCCAGCAAACATGGACCCCAGAGCATCTCGACACAGGTGAAGTAAGTAAGTTGGAAAAGTGTACAATAGGTAGCTAGAGGTTTACTTTGTGGTTGATCTTTTAGTAGAAATAATTTATTTTTCTGATGGTTTTTAATGAGATCAGTTTATCTTAATATTTGATTATAATATTTTAATAAGACATGAGTGAATGCTTTGCTTTTGTTCAGGTTGTGCATGGTTAAGCACTGATTCCTAACCATGAGGGACATGTGAATTACATGTTGGTAGGATGGCATTGATAAAGTTATAAATGATGTTTTGAATGGATTTTGTGTGAACTATCAAAGTTCAATTATAGATGAAATTATAGATGAATTTCATATATGTCGTTTGCATTGTAAAAGTTGGACATTACATGTGCTCAAAATACCCTTGTGTTGCTTTCAAAGCATGTTTTAGGCATGTATGTAATATCCAACTTTTGTAAGGACATAAATTTAAAAATGTAGGATATGATAGAAAGATTGTAGTCTACCATTCTTTTATTTGTTTTTTTTTTCTCCGTCTCAGTCTCTATGAGGTATGGTAGAGTTGGGATGTAATAGTATGACTGTCTACATGCTATATTTTCATATTTTGTTGAAGCGGGATTTGTGTACTGTAGTTTTTAGGGGTGGGGTAGGGATGTCGCGATGATTGTCTTGTTTATGGATCGTATTTAAAAAACTATAATAGATTATAGTATTAGAACAATCTCTCACTTGCAGGGTATGAGTGTATCAAATAGACATGTGTACGTACCCATTATGGGTGACCTATCACACTTATACACATTACTTTGTTTTTTCTTCACCGCTTAAAAGATTAATACCGTGAAACGGATCGATAAAGATTAATACCGTGAAACGGATCGATCTTTTGTATCAGTACAAAGTTATAAACTGAAATACAAAAGATATGGGCTAAAAAAAATTAAAATGCTGGAAACTGAACTGAAAACTTGAGAAGGGATCTTTAAAAACACACCCTTTTATTGCTGGAATATCATACAAGGGAGGGAGAGTTCGTCATGCTCTCCAAAATATTTTACAAGCCTATATATAGGCAAACAAACTTACAAGCATACAAACCGAGACTAATAATGGCCGACATACTTTAATAATTTTTACAACCATTATTATGACGGCACACCACGCACCTAACCATTATTATGACAGCACACCACACCCAATAATGTCACGTTACCCACCATGCTTTTGCTTTTAGAGTCCGCCCCTCCGAGCACCTTCTGTATTTGGACGAAACTGCTTTATCGAATGTAGTGAAAAGTCATCCCACCCGGGATCCACTATTACTTCTTTATTATTATCTTCTGTGTCACTGCTTACGTCAAGGAGAGGTCCTTGTACATGGTTATTTTTATAATGGGCTTGGGTTTTATTGTACACACTTACTGGGAATTCTTCTGAAAGTTGGGCTTGTTTATTGGGTTTGCTAGATTTGGACTCGGCCCACATCATTGCATAAATAAGGATTCTTCGTATTTCTTTATTTTGTCTTTTGACTTCGGGCCAGTGATTGTCTCTTGTTGCTTTTGAGATACATACTTGGGCTTTGAAGTCCAAAATGGCATGGAGGTTTCGTAATGCTGTGATAGCTTCTTCTGCTGCTGTTCGTTCCAGTTGTTGTGCGACTCCTGCATAGGCACTCGATTCTGCCATTGATATTGGAATTGTGTTGGCTTTGATTTGATAGTGCCTAAACAAGGCTCCTGGTTGTTGGAAAACGAATGATCCATTATAAATCTTTGGCAGAGGCCGGAAATCTGGGTTATTTGTTCGTAGCCATTCTTCACGTTCTTTGACTGTGCAATGTCTTCTAATAGTTCCTCCGTAATTTGAAGACTCTTCATCATGACTTCTCTTGCTTGAACTTGTTCTGTACATCCTGCAAAACAAAGGTTTACTAGACGTGAAAGGGAATCGGCTAGCACATTCTGTTTCCCATCAATGTGCTCTATGTTTATTTTTAACCCTGTGCCGGTTATGATATCTGCAAACTTTAGCCATCTAACCCTAGATGCTTTGTTACTATTAGTTTTATTATAAAAACTAATGATTGCTTGGCAATCTGTCCTCAGAGTTATTTCCTTCTTGTCTAGGTAGTATATTTTTAGCTTTTCCAAGAAATTGATGCATGCGTTAATTTCCGCATCGATTGTTGATTGCATGACTTTGAACTTTCCACTGGCGTAAGCACATACTTTCTCATCCTTCTTAGGATCTTCCTTTTTCTTCTTCCATTTGCAAACTCCTCCCCATCCTTTCATGCATCCATCAGTTTCAATGATAATATAAGCTTCTTCTGGGGGTATTTGCAAGTCTGGTAACCTTTGCACCTTTTGTTTGATCGTTCTGACTATTTCATAATCAGAGGGCTTCATTCTTTTATCTCCATGAGGATTTGTTTTCTCATAAAGGGGGGCGAGCAGTAAACTTAGCTTTGGAATGTAATTCCTTGCATAGTTTAGTATTCCTAAGAATGATTTTAGGCCTGCCTTTGTTTTGAGTCTTTCCTCATCAAAGTCACATATTTTCTTGATGATATGTGGCTGCAACTTTATTTTACTTTCCCCGATTATAGCTCCCAAGAATTCAATTTCAGGTACTGCTACTTTCATCTTGGTTGGGGAGAGAATTAGCTATTTTTCTTGACAGATGTTCAGCATTATTTTCAAGTGCTTTTCATGATCCTATTCATTTTCTAGTGATACAAGGATGTCATCTATGTAAACTGCAATGAACTCCTCAGTGCCTCTAAAGCACTTATCCATTTTTCTCTGAAAGACTGCCGGTGCATTCTTGAGCCCAAAGGGCATTACAAGTAATTCATAAAGTCCTCCTGGTACTAGGAATGTTGTCCAGGGTATTGATTCTTCTGCCATAACAACTTGATGGAACCCTGATTTAAGATCAAATTTTGAAAAGATTTTGGAATTCCCAATTCTTTTCAGGAGTGTGTTGATTCCTGAAAGTGAGTACTGGTCTTTGTAGGTGTTATCATTTAGGGTTTTGTAATTGAACACCATTCTTTCCTTTCCTTTTGTCTCTTTACCAGTGACTGGGTCAATAGTTGTTCCTGAATTGACGATCATAGCCATGGTTCGATGTCTGCTATTACTTGGTCTAATCACTCCCAGTTTAAGCAATGCATCTATATGCTTTCTGAATGATGCTTCTAAAGCTGGGGTCACATGCTGATATTTTCGGATTTAACTAGGTTTTCATCCGTAAATATTATAAGTTTTACACTCTATTTTACGTGCAAATGAGCAAAATATACACTAATATATGTTTTGGGATGTTTTCAGGTTGAATATGGTGGAATCGTCGAAGAAAGGGCGGAAAAAGAGCTAAAAATGAAGAAAATGGGAAAAGTTGTCAACTCCGACACACATCCACTGTTTTGATCATATCTCAGTCATACGAACTCGGATTAAGGTGATTCAAGCGGCCACGGAAACTAGACTCAGAGGGCTACAACTTTAATTTGATGGCCATCTCTCACAGACAAAGTCTCGCGCCGCGAGCCCATGTTCTTCGCCCCGCGAGCTCGTATCGGCCAGACTTTATCTTCATTTAGATTCAAATTTTGAATTGTTTTTCACTATAAATACCCATTGGCCGGCCCTAGAACCAGGAGGCACGACTTTTAAACACCATTGGAGCATTAAAACACCATTGGAGGCCAAGGATTGAAGATCATACATCAAGATTCATCAAAGTTCATTCGGTTTGTCTAGATTTGCATTCTTTTCTTGATTAATCATGTGTTTCTTGGGACTTCTTGTTGTTCTAAGCCTATTTATGGGCTGATCTTCTTATGTATTCATCTTATGATTGAACCCTAGATGGGATATGCTTTGATTTCCTTGTTTACTTATGGATTGATACTAGTTGCATGTTTATTCAATTAAAGTTTGGATTTTTATGGTTTTCATCTTCGTTTATGGATTTATGGTTCATATCGAGTATAAATAGGAAGTTTATATGATGTATGTTCCTCTTTAAATGGTTTGTCTATGAATCGTTTAAGGGTTTACTAGGAAAAGTAATCAGAATCCAGATTCCATAACCTAAACCTAATTATCTAGGGCTTTGCAATCGAGGAAACGGTTGGTTTATATTAAACTTGTTTAATATTCTTGATGAATTATGCACTAGGTTGTGTGGATTTAGATGGTCAATAGGAAGTTGTTATTCTTTATCCTCTCACAATAGTCGTATGAAATAGGAAGTGGAATATGGCTAAGTCAATCCAGGTAATCAATTAAACTGATCTTGAAATATATCACACTAGGGGGAGAGACTAAGGTGAGTACTTGTCCTTTATTTGGTTGTTTTGCTTCATTAGTTTAGTTGTTTGTTCTTATTTAGTCTTGCTAGTTCTTTTCTCCTCTTAGACCTGAAACCCCCATCTTTAGGTTAACTATTAGTTTATCATTCTTCTTTGGTGTTGCATTGCTCTCTGTGGATTCGACATCCATTACTTACCTTTGCTATACTATTGCATGATCCAGTCATACTTGCTGGTAGTGTGTGGTGAAACTTAGGTGATATTGGACTTAAAATTTATAACTAGATTTCACACGATCAAGTTTTTGGCGCCGCTACCGGGGAGTGGTAACAAGCCAGGAGTTTAGTAGACCAGTAGTTAGTCGATCCTTTTTGGGGCTTTGTGTCTCAGAAAGTTTTTTTTAGTTTTAGTTAGTCGTTCTGCTAGTTTCTTTTGTTTCCTTCGTTGATTCTTCTGCGATTATGAACCACCCCCAGGATCTAACGATTTGTAGGGATTCCTTCTTTAAAGATTTTTTGAACGAATTCTACGGAGATGGCATAGAACGTGATGAATTCCACTTCATTGCGAAAGAGGATAACCACCCGATTGATACACCAGATGAGCCACAACTTTTTCCTGAACCATACTACTTTGAGGACTCTGATTCTGATGAGAGTTTACATTTTGAGCCCTACGCGGAGGTAGAGTCGAGAGAAGATGCTCAATCTGATGGAGATATTCTGGAGTGCCTTGCTGACCTACTTAAGGAACCAGAAGAACGTTCAGAGGATAAAACATCGACCCTCGTTCAACCGGCACCCACGTTAGGTTTAGAACCAGAACCCGTCTGGGGACCCTCCCTTCTTGAAAGAGAAGATGTAGAAAATTGTGCAGATGAGATCCTGGATTATCTAGAATTTCTAATTTTCAAGGAGGAAACTGTGAAACCAACTAAGGAGGTAACCACGAAATCTAGTGAGGAATTGGAGTTAAGGTATGGACTTCCTCCGACACCAGGGACCCTTTGGAACCTGTCGTGTTGCAAGAATGATCAGGCGGGTAGAAAAGAGGGCATTGGGAGCCGGTTAGAGTCTATGCTTGAGTCACAACCGAGTTCACAATCTAGGGGCGAAACCACGTTTCAGAATGCAGGAGAGAAGTCTTTAGAGAGCAAGAAGGTGCAGCAGAACGCGATTCTAGTAGCAGTGTTACAAATCGGTAACTCATACATATATCCAGGTATGTATGAATATTACCACCCGCACTTGATTGCAAGTTTAGAGTAATTCGTTCGAATTCTCAGTAAATAAATTCGGAGTCAAGCTAGAGACTCAGACAAAAACAAGCGCTTCTCGGGAGGCAACCCGTGTTTAGTTTAGGTTTTTCCTTCTTTTTTTTTGTTTTTTGTATTTCGTTTCTTTTCTGTTCCAACTTTGTGGGTGTGTTGCCTAGAAACCCTCACGAGACTATAACTCGTCCTCTCGGGCTACCGAGGGGTTTAAAGGCTTGTTGCATATGCTAAATGCAACCGTGATTCCTACGAAAGTGAGTTAGGTTGTTTGCTTTGTTTCCCTTCCTTGTTTGGTTTGTGTGCTTCCCTTTTGTTTTGTTTGTGTGTTTGTTAGTGTAGTGCTTCCCCTCAAACACTTATTTTTCCAGAAAATTTTAGGACCACCCATGATGCAACGAGTCAACTTTGACTATTGAGTTTGACTTTTGGTCTTTTATTGCTTCCATTCATATAATTGGCACATGGGACACAATAGAGTTCACACTTTCACTCTGTTGTGTGGGAATTGGGAGGTTTGCTTCTTTATCTCTATATCTCTACTTCGTCATGCTAGAGTACTCCAATTCTATTGTGTGGGAATTGGAGTTCAATTTTAGATAGATGTTTTTATACTGGATGTGCTTATTGGATAAAATTTGAGTGGGTTGTACTTTTGCCTTTATTTTATTTCTTATTTATTTTAGTTTATTTATTTTTGTTCTTGTGTGCTTGTAACCTGTTTGTTAGTGTTGGCAGCCGTTTGCGTGTTGCAGATGATGATGGATGCTGATCAGAGAAGACCGCGTTTCACTTCCACTACATATGCAATCCCAGGAAGTTTCTTACCCTAGTTCATTTTATTACTAACTTGTGTGCATTGGGGACAATGCAAATCTTTATTGTGTGGGAATTAGGGTTAAGTAAACTTAACTTTTCTTGTCTTCGAGCATTTGTCGTTAGTTTAATCTGATTTTTGGCCACTTTCATGCCTTACCTTGGAATCCACATTATTATAGGTTATCCCAAATGAATGAATTGTTGGTAACATGATATTAGAGATTGCATGCCTTGTTGATCATCACTTAACCTATTTTCCATAATCAAGAGTTTTGAGCCTTATAGTAGATATATTAGTAGAATTTTTTTTCGATTGTGTGAGGATAACTGTAAGCATAAACTGTAGAACTTGTTACCATTTGCTTTTCGAGATCACCAAAATGAGTTTTGTCACCATTCCACTGATAGAGGCCTTCATTTGTGTTGGCCATGTTTTTAGCCTGTGTTTCGTTAGAATATCTTATTGTTAGATTTTCTAATCTGCCCTACCCTTTAACGCGTAGTACTCATTTTTAGTACTCGATACCCTTGACGCCATTTTGAAGCCTTAGCCTATTTCATTTGTTTAGCCACATTGTTTAGCCTATTCCCTTTTAGCTTCTTTTGGCCTTAGCTTAAGTCTTGATTGTGCTGGATATTATGATTTCCGTCAATGTTGCGTCTCGTCCTATCGAGCCAATAAAAGTACTATGCCGCATCAATAAATTGCGGATTCTTGAGCATGTGAGTGTTATTGAATACTCGCCAAAGGCGTAGTTGAAAATAAAAAATAAAAAAAAAACAGAAAACTGCACGAAAAAAAAAGGATAAAGGTGCATGAAAAAAAAGTGATAGAATATCTTATGCCCTAAATGATTTGAGTTCAACAAAATAAATTGCTCATATCATTCCTTTGTTTCAATATTCGTGTTTGACCGCTCTAATTTGAGTGGTGAGTCATTGTTTTCAGCACAATTTTGGTTTTTGCTATCTTAGTCACCATAAATTCCATTTTCCCTACCTTTGCCCTAGCCTAACATTACAACCCTTAAAGCCCTCTTGACGGTTGACAACTCTAGTGATGGAGATTAGAATTGGATACAAGCCTATACTAGTTGGTTGCTTGTTAGCTATCAGGAGTGTTCACCCCAAAAATATAAAGCTTAAACACTTGAGTGATTGAGTTAACTCCTAGTGAGGATGTGAGACTTTGCATGTGTTTGATTATTGAGTGTTTGCCGACTAGTTTGTGAGTTTGGGATGATCTATCTTAAATGTGGTAAATAAGTTGGGGAATTTGGGTGGTCAGGTTGGTTTACTTCTATTTGATGATTTGCTTGAGGACAAGCAAAGTTCAGTGTGGGAATTGTGATATTTCCGGATTTAACTAGGTTTTCATCCGTAAATATTATAAGTTTTACACTCTATTTTACGTGCAAATGAGTAAAATATACACTAATATATGTTTTGGGATGTTTTGAGGTTGAATATGGTGGAATCGTCGAAGAAAGGGCGGAAAAAGAGCTAAAAATGAAGAAAATGAGAAAAGTTGTCAACTCCGACACACATCCACTGTTTTGATCATATCTCAGTCATACGAACTCGGATTTAGGTGATTCAAGCTGCCACGGAAACTAGACTCAGAGGGATACAACTTTAAATACCCATTGGCCGGCCCTAGAAGCAGGAGGCACGACGTTTAAACACTTTTGGAGCATCAAAACACCATTGGAGGCCAAGGATTGAAGATCATACATCAAGATTCATCAAAGTTCATTCGGTTTGGCTAGATTTGCATTCTTTTCTTGATTAATCATGTGTGTCTTGGGACTTCTTGTTGTTCTAAGCCTATTTATGGGCTGATCTTCTTATGTATTCATCTTATGATTGAACCCTAGATGGGATATGCTTTGATTTCCTTGTTTACTTATGGATTGATACTAGTTGCATGTTTATTCGATTAAAGTTTGGATTTTTATCGTTTTCATCTTCGTTTCTGGATTTATGGTTCATATTGAGTATAAATAGGAAGTTTATATGACGTATGTTCCTCTCTAAATGGTTTGTCTATGAATCGTTTAAGGGTTTACTAGGAAAAGTAATCAGAATCCAGATTCCATAACCTAAACCTAATTATCTAGGGCTTTGCAATCGAGGAAACGGTTGGTTTATATTAAACTTGTTTAATATGCTTGATGAATTATGCACTAGGTTGTGTGGATTTAGATGGTCAATAGGAAGTTGTTATTCTTTATCCTCTCACAATAGTTGCCTGAAATAGGAAGTGGAATATGGCTAAGTCAATCCAGGTAATCAATTAAACTGATCTTGAAATATATCACACTAGGGGGAGAGACTAAGGTAAGTATTTGTCCTTTATTTGGTTGTTTTGCTTCATTAGTTTAGTTGTTTGTTCTTATTTAGTCTTGCTAGTTCTTTTCTCCTCTTAGACCTGAAACCCCCATCTTTAGGTTAACTATTAGTTTATCATTCTTCTTTGGTGTTGCACTGCTCTCCGTGGATTCGACATCAATTACTTACCTTTGCTATACTATTGCATGATCCGGTCATACTTGCTGGTAGTGTGTGGTGAAACTTAGGTGATATTGGACTTAAAATTTATAACTAGATTTCACACGATCACATGCTTTAATGGTTTATCCTGTATTGTGATATCAGGATTTATGATATCCAATTTACAAGTTTCACCATTCTTCTTCCAGTACTTCAAGGGTTCCTCTCCAATATATCCTTGTTCCTTTAATCTTGCCAGGATTGGTTTGAACCTTTCCTTTAGCTTTTCTGCGTCTTCCTTTGAAAAGAACACCCTTTGCTGTAATTCTTGATAAAATTATTCATCGATTTCCAGTTCTTCTATGGCTGGCGCTGCTATTTCTGTTGTTGGGGTTGTCTTTATTCTTGTTACCTTCTTGTAGAGTGTTACTTCATCTCCCTCTATCCTTATTCCTCCATTCATAGATCTTGTGAAATTCATTCCGATAAGCATGTCTATACCATCACCGGTTTTTATGTCCAGTGCATATACTAGTGGTATTCGGAACTTATTCCCTTCTATTCGGAAATTGCCTGATTTGACCTTTTGGTTTGATGGCTGCCTTGAGTTGATACCATTGAAATAAACAATCTTGTTCATTTCTTCCAGCGCTTCTTTTGGTATTGCTGATTTGCTGATATAGCATGATGTTGCTCCAGTATCAATGATTGCCTTCACTTTGAATAACCTTATGCCTGGTATATCGAATTCTACCTCAACATTATAGAGTTGGTTATTGATCCTTTTTACCCTTGGCGCATCAGTGTTGTTCTCGGCCTTCATAGTGACTTGAACTTCATCTTCAATTAAGGCCTTTACCTGCTGATTTCCTAAGGGGGAAATCATTTCTTCAACATCCTTTTCTTTTACTTTTCTTTGTAAGTATTCATTTTCTTGTTGAAGCTCTGAGATTTGAGCCTTCATAGACTCTGTGATTCTCCGCATTTCATTTAAGTCCTTCATTAGGGCCTGTCTTTCTTCTTGAGCTTTTCGTCTTTCACTTTCAAGTTTCCCTTTTAACTCTTGTTCTCTTAGTTTCCACTCAGCTGACTCTTGGGCTTGATCTCTAATGGCTTTCCTCCATTCGTTATCCTTATGTATATACATTTTTAAGATAAAATACTTCAGCTCTGTGGCTTCTGGTTCCTTGTGCCTTTTCACCGATACCGTTCTTCCAAGGTAATGTGGTGCACAAAGAGCATACGCAGTGACTTTGCATTTTGGACAATGTATTCTGGACATATCTGTGGTGGAAGTTCCACAAAAATGACAGAAAGTGAAATTTGTTATTTCATTCTCTTGCCATTTATGCTCACAATTCTTGCTTTGCTCAGGGAGCTCTTTGTTTGGCCTCCATGATCCTGCCTCTTTGACTCTTCTGTGAATATCTTCTTGACTTTCTGGGTGGAACATGAAACATGTTTCTTTAGTCTCATCCTGTGTTATAACAAATGCGTTTTCCTCTAAAGGGGATTCTTCAACCATTGCACCAATGTTTGAGAATGTAGCTCCCCCTTCCCCTTCAGAGATACTGTATACAGTATCTTGATCACTTACATCTGCTGACACTATGTCCCAGTCTTCTTTGAGATCTAAATTGTCAACGACAGCTCTTCTCGCCATATTTCCTGTTTGCCTTTTGCAATCTCTAGCAAAATGTCCTTCTCTTCCACAAATATAACATTTGCATTTGCCAACTCGGCCTCGATCATCTTTGTACTTTCTTTTAAAGACTTTAATGTGCGTCTTATGAGGCTTTCCTTTATAACTTCTGGATTTTCGAACACCATATCGTTTTATTGATTTATAATACCCTAGGATTGGTATGACAGAGCAAAGGGATAAATCCCTTAACTCCTTTTGCAAGGATGCTTCGGTGCACATTTCCGTGATGTATGTGTGAGTGAATTTGATTGCAGGAAGTATTCCTGCAGTGACTCCCGGATTTTTGTTTCTAAATGCCTCTTCAATCTTTTTTGAAAGTACTAGTGGAAGTTTTGTGAAGAACTTCTCTGTTGTGGCTGGGAAGAATAGTCTTCCTGATTTACATGCTAGAATTCTGAATTCATTCAAGAATTTCCAGAGATCTCTTGTATTTTCACATGTAAGTCTTTCCAGATCTCTGTAGGCTCTATCTTGTTCCTCAGTTGATCCTGTGTAAGGATCTTCTAGGAGGATTATTTGCCTTATTTGCGAAGTTATATTCTGAGGGTCATCAGCAATTGCTTCTAGTCGTTCGTACGCGTCTGGGTAAGTTGTTCTCCATTGTTGCCACATCTTTTCATTTTCTCCAAGGAGATTCTCGACAAAAGTCAGTTTTGACTTATTGTCCTGCCAGGTGGTATCATTTAGCCTGTTGATGGTAATTGATTCCCATCTTGAGATTACATCTAGCCATAAGCCTGGATCTGGCGGTAAAACGAGCATCACACCAGTTCCTAACATTGCCGAGGGCAATGTCCATTGAGAATTATGGTATGTACCAAATTCTCCCCTGAAGTGAGTACTTCCTCTTGGGAACTGATAACTTGTAGTGTACACACTTTGTACGGATCCTCTTGCAGGTGGGTATACTGAGGGACCCATGATTGGTTCATTTGGTGGATTGTATACACTTGCTCCATCGGATGCAGAGGGGAACATCTGATGCTCCTTTTCAATTTTATGAATAAATTCCGTAAATTCTTTGAATTTTGGGTAATCAAGCTCATCTTCTTCATCATTGCTATGTTCAATCGTTGCATGAAATACTTGGTTATTACTTTCACAATTTGGCTTGATTGATAAAAGCTGAAGCATTTCTACAGTTTCTTCCATGTCATCTTCTTCTGATGACGGCACATCTTCTTCTTTGATGATTACTTTTCCATCATCCATGTTATCTCTCCATAAATCATTTTCATAATCATCCCATCCTGTTAATACGATTTGGTCTATAGGAGTTGTTTCATTAGGGGCATCATAGCGGATATAATAATCCCATTTGCCCGAGTATTCTACTAATGTTGACCAATTTTCCCAATTCTTTCGCTGCTTCCCTTTTGGTTTGTTACCTTGTTTAATTTTGATCAAGGGCTCATCTTGTATCTTTTGGGCATCTTCTAAGCAAGATGTACAAAAGCATACATCCATGGGAATATGAGGTACTTCTTCTTGAATACATATACCAATAAACTGCTCCTCATCTTCCATTAGTCGTCCATTATCATGAATTTCTTTATCATGTGAATCAATAGAAAACCTAGGTGGCTGAGGACTGTTACGATATGATCTGAACCTTTGGCTAGTGGATATGTCTAGCCTGTGATTCACCTCCACCCTGGCTGGTATTCTAACTGTAGTGACTGATGCTGGTCTGAGATTCCAGTTCATGCCTTCAAGATCTTCAATACTTTGCCATTCACCTGGGATTGCTGTAATACCATTTGTAGCAAGGTGGTCCACAACATTTTCCACACTATACTCAAAGCCGGTATAACTTGTGTTAGAAATTCTTCCGATTAAACTTATTGTTACCAGTAGATTACTTTCTCGGTTTTGCCATTCGTTATAGCCATGAATTTGTATGGCTACTTGAATATGATTGTGGAAGCTAGTCATCTATACTGAGCACCATATCTAGTACCATATAGATGAGTTGTGTTCCAGCTGATAAGTCCATCTCCATGGTTCCGATGATTTAACGTTCATCTCCCCATCTTGTATCCCGTAGAACAACTAAAGCAGTCGTTCCTGCTCCTCTTCTATGCAGGGTATGGAGTCTGATCATGAACATTCAGAGGTGGATATGTTGCATTCCAGTGTCTCTGAGCCTCTGATAACTTTGAATGTTGCAAAGCCTTAGGTCTATTTATGTTTCTCCCACACAAAGTATTATTTGTTCTGAATAATGTTGATAGACCTGGTGTTATACAGTTTGTCTATTGCTTCCATATAGGACTTCTGCAGGAACTAGTTCCGCCCTTCTTTGTCATGAAATTTCCAGTTGTCTTTCTGGACTGACAACTAACTCAAAGCTTTGATTGTAATTTCTTCTAAGTCTTCTCCTAAGTCCTCGATTAAAGTTGTATCTGTTTCGAGCCATTTATCTGTAACCTCATATCTGATCTTCTTGAGTGGGAAGATCCGTTTGAGTCTGTGTTGTTGATCTACTCAGGACACTCGGTCTCTGTCCTGTAGTCATTTCTTCTTCTTGGTCTCTCTTTCGTATTCTTCTTTAAAAATCTGATTTGGATCTTTAAATACGTAGATAGGGCCGTGCTTCGCCTTTGATGGGGCTTTTCCGTTTATTGATAGACTATCTAACCTCTTTGTAAGACTTCCGATTGAATCTTCAAGGTTGGATGGCTCTAATTCATGTTTTCCTATGGCTTCCACTCCTCGTCTTATCTTTACAAGTTTTTCTTCAAATTCTCCTAGATTTTGGGCTTGTTTTAACAGGAGATATATGAGCGTATTGTTCTGCTTGATAACTACTGAATTTTGGAGAGTGAATGGAGATTTGTAGTCTGATGGTCTTACAAACCCAAGCGCCGGTGATTCAATTTCTTCGGTTGCTTCAACAGCTTCTAGGTATTCTGAGCTAACCTTTTGGTTGGTTAGGCTCATTAACCTATTAAGGACTTTACTTCTTTCAAAAGATATTCTACCTTCTGGATATTATGATTCAGATCCTCAGATAGTTTTAAGGCATGCTCTTCTACTAACTTCGGCTGTTGTGAAATTTCTTTGACGAGATCAAGGACTTCCCTTTTAGTAAGTGGCTTCGATTCCTGGATCTCATAGGATATCTGTTTTGTAACACCGTGTTTCACGAGCTTAAAATTAGCGCCAATTTAAACTTTTAAAACTTATTTATCAAAAGCTTGCAGCGGATGAATCACCATTTACAAGAATATCAGATTGTTATCTGACTATTTAACATTTCAATTAACAGTTGTTACCACAACTAGCAACCAACCATCGGATCACATGCATACAAATAACAATTAGTGTTTCACAAATATAAATACTACAATTACCCACGAGTAACCCCAGCTCGCCAGGCCATCAGTCACTAACCTGCGAAAAAGGGAAATCTTGCACCGTTAGCTACAACTAGCTAGTGAGCACCAATTTTACACGTAAGCATCAATAAGCATGCTATCACATAGCAATAAGGCACACAGAGCTAAGCTATCACATAGCGGTGTGCTGATATGTCAGCGGGATCATATCTTGCGAGGTAGCTAGCCTGGCTCAACGATCCAAGCTGGGGAATCAGTCACAACCATCCGTATCGGTGGGGGAGCGAAGAGCAGCCCACCATCACGTTTACCAGTTCCGGTTTACACCAAGAACCCCATTTCACAACCAGTTCCGGCTTACGCCAAGAACCCCATTACATAACCAGTTCCGGTTTACGCCAAGAACCCCATCTTCGTCAAGGAACGGTGGCCTGCAGAGCCGTCACCAAGCGTATACACTCAATGCCGTTAATCCCCCACTTCCAGACCCTATCGGGCCCCCAGGGACCAGCCTACACGGCTGACCTTAACCAATCCCAGGAACTGTGGTATAGTCCCCCAATTGTCTGGACATAACATAACAACACATAACCGATCCAATAAGGATCCAATTTGCACGCATAATTTAACACTCTAATACAACTGATCCAATCAGGATCCAATTACATGTGCAATACAATAATCTAACATGGCTGATCCAATCAGGATCCAATTACATGCGCATATACAATATCACATTAGCTTCTGCTCACACTCAATGAGCAGAATACTAAATTACACATTAAACACAGCATACACTTGTCACATAAGTCATAACCCTACATGGGTCTATCTCGTATCACTTCACTTATCTATCGTCACTACTGTAACCACATAACACGTGTTATAACACAACACGTCACTTCACCACTTACCTCGCACGTGCATACGTCACTACCACAATAGCACGTTTCAGCACACAACAGATAGCCCTACTTATTGAGTCTCATGGGAAAACCGGTACTCACCTGAAGTCCTCACTAGGCAGATACGCCACTCGTGTCTTCCGGTTCCACAGATATCCTTAACACATTAGGATCAGCCTTGGTTATCACTTACACATAGCACACACAGGCTAAAACACAAGTTACACAAGCTGTCAGCACTAGACAGGCTACTACGGCCGTAGTGCATATGTCCTACGGCCGCAGGACACTTAACAAAACCTTACTATGGCCGTATGGTCAAATTCCTACGCCCGCAGAGTTCCTTTCCAATGAATCACATACTACGGCCGTAGGAACTTATTCCTACACCCGTAGTAGCTGTTCTTTAGTGAACCACGACCGTTGGTTACATACCTACGCCCGTAGTCCTTGTTCCATCGTCATAGACGGTAAACCACACAAAAACACATCCTACGGCCGCAGAAACCCCTGCCTACGGCCGTAGTATACCCACAAGGCCTCCTACGGCCGTAGGACTTATCTCCTACGCCCGTAGGAAGGTCACGAACAGCAGACCTTCGTCCCTGTTTCTACACAGTTCTGTAACATACGATTTTGACACTTAATCGATCAAATACTGAGTTTCAATCACTTATATACTTTGTTTAACATCCATGAACACTTATAAACACAATAAACACCAAAACTAACCATCAAAACACCATTCACACACTCAATTTGGTGTTTCTTACTCATAGACTCAAAACTAGGGTTCTTACTAGAAATTACTTACAAGAATATGAAGTAGAAACAGATTGAGCCCTTGAATCAGTTACAAAACTTCCTCACTACAGATTGAACCTTGTTTTCTTTCAAAATCTCCAAGTTGAGAGTGTATGTGTGTGTTACGTATTGTGTATGTATGTGTTGTGTATGTTTTGTATTCTCCAGGGGATAAGGAGGACACACAACCGACTTAGGCAACTCAAATAATAAACACATGTATCTTGTTCCCCTTTCCAACTTACAACACACGCTATCCCGTTTCAACTAACTGGGATATCTACAGAATCATTACACGAAACCGTTTAATATTTTATCACCTTTAAACACGCTTGACACTTTTCTCATAATCACTCTAATTAACGCATAACACGCGTTATTAATTTAAAACACATTAATTTAAGTCACTAAAAACCATTGTACAACTATTTAAACACGAATCACAACTAGGTACTACTAGCCCATTTTCAGGATGTTACAAATCTACCCCTCTTAAAGAGGATTCCGTCCTCGGAATCTAATCACGATCACTTACACGATCACACAATACCACAATCATCCTGCGTTAGGCCACAACCACAATTTAACACGAAAAGCAACTAAGACAAAACTTATTCATTCCGACTAACTTCAACATTACACTTCGCACGAAAAGTACACACTACATTTTCACACTTCACTTAACTACATTAAAACACTCTACTGTTATTTTAAGGCTCACATAACACTTTCTACTAGTTAGGGCACTCCGAGGAGTCATGCTCATTGTAACACCCTGTAAATGGGCCTAGCAGTAGTGACTTGTACCATGTGTTTTGGTACTTGTAATGTGACTTTAAGTGAATTAAATTAACTATTTTGTGTGACTAACGTGTACTGTGCTAATTAATGTGATTATGTGAAAAGTGTCAAACGTGTCTAAAAGTGAAGTAGTGTTATACGGTTTCGCGTAATGATTCCGTAAATATCCTCGTTGGTTAAAACGGGATGGCGTGTGTCGAGTTGTAAGTTGAAATGGGGAACAAAATACCCCGTGTCTAATTTAAAGACCACAAGGTCGGTCTTTAACTCCCTTATCCTTTGGGAGTTTGAAAACACAGTGTGCACACACATACTTCATACGTACATGCTGCAAACACACGCACACTTCCACCTTTGAGTTTTTGGAAGGCAAATCAAAGGAATCAGTAGCTAAGGATTGTGAAGCAGTGTTTGAGGTGGTTATTCTGTTCTTGTATCTTCTTATTGTAAGCCTTTTTCTATCTAAACTTAGTTTTGTGTTCAAGAGAGATAAACACCATTTTAATGGTGTTAATTGTGTATTTGTGGTTTAAAATTGTGTCCAAGGTGTTTATAAGGTCCTTGGAGTGTTGTATAAAATGTGTAAACGATTGGATATGGTTTCAATCAAGTTTTTGGAGTTGAAAACGTGATCTACGGAGCTGTCGTATAACAGAGTCGAAAGGGTTCTGTAACGAGAGGCCATGCGATCGCATGGAGTTTGTTTGCGATCGCATGGGGTGTGTTGAATCCTTGCGATCGTAAAGGTGTTTGTTAATTACGCGCCGCGTAAGTTTTTAAAAGTAGCGTCGCGTAAATTTGTGATGTGATCGCATGTGTTAGGCTTTTGGCCGTAAGTCTTGTATGTATGCTATGCGATCGCATGGTATGTCCATGCGATCGTATGGGTCTATTTTGTGGTGGTTACCGCTTACGAGCGAAGGAAATAAGGTTGCGATCGTAGGTACGTAACTTGCGATCGTAACCAAGCCTAGAATCATGTTTGCGATCAAAGGGGGGTGTCCCTTGCGATCAGAAGCATGCGTTTGGGGAAAAAGGACCTTTGCGATCGCATGGCTGGTCTAAAAGGGTCCCTTGCGACCGCAAGGCTTATGCTTGCGATCGCAAGCAGGGGTCCAGTCTAGACAGCTTGTGTAACTGTGTTTTAACCTGTGTGTGTTACGTGTAAGTGATAACCAAGCCTGAACCTTATGTGTTAGGTGATTCGGACGATTCAGTGTGTTCTTGGGATTCTCGGATCCATATCTGCCTCTTGTGATATCGAGGTGAGTACCGGTTTCCCATAAGACTCAGTAAGTAGGGCTATTGTGTGCATGTGTTGTGTGTTATGTGATATAGTGATACAGTGTTATAAGTGATACCATGTGATATAAATTGTGATATGTGATACGCATGCGTACTGTGGACCCTATGGGTCAAACGTGTTTATGATTCCTGTCCGGACAGACGCAGTGGTTGAGGTCAGTCGCCGATGCGGCTGGGTCCCTTGAGTGTTATTCAGGGATTAGCGGTTCCCACGAGTGATTTTCTGGGGTAAAGGTTCTGCAGGCCGCCGTTCCTTGACAAACAGTGGGGTCTTGGTTTGTAACTAAGGCCTAATTTTGAGCCCAGGTGGCTCCGCAACGTGCTCAGGGGGTTGCTCTTCGCTTCCCCTCCAGCATGGATTGGTGTTGCTGATTTCTCAGTTGGATTCGTTGAGCGGGATTTGCAACCCCGCGAGATATGATCCTGCTGACAAGTCGGCACACCGCTATGTGATAGCTTAGATTGTGTGCCATATTGTGACATAATAGCATGCTTATTGGTGCTTATGTGATACTTGTACTCACTAGCTAGTGTAGCTAATGTTTCGTGATATTTCCTTTTCGCAAGTTAGTGATCAGATGGCCTGGCGAGGCGGGTTGCTGTGGGTAGTGTTATTGTATATATCTTTTGGAACACTAGTAGTTTATTAGCTCTGATTCTGTATGACGATGGTCGGTGCGTAGTGGTAACACTGGCTTAATTTTGGTACTTGGCTTGATTCGTTGTTTTTGATCGCCAAGTTGATAAACAATACTTAATATGTAATCAGTGGTTTATTCCGCTGCAAACCTTTGCTGTAAATAAAATTTTAATGCCCTGGGAGTCCACACGAATAACACACTCTATCCTTGTACCTGCACTCCCCAGCATGGCTCTTTCCGCAAGTCTCACACGTATCTCGAAGTCTAGATCCTCCGGCCTCAGCCTGAGTCTTCGTCTTTTGGACTTCTTCATTTCGTTCCTCTTTCATTGCACGACACTCTTCTCGTACAGCGTCCCTCATCTCGTCTTTCATTTCCTCTTTCACCTCATTACTTATGTCCGCTACAATGGGAGGCATATATATATATATATATATATATATATATATATATATATTAAAAAAAACACTTATCAAATTGATCGGTCATTACTTCTCGAAGGTGACGCGTAGGCACCGCCCCGCGTTTACTTCCATAACTGAGATATAGTCCTGGACTTCTCCTATAGTAGTTAAATCCAAGATCTCTTCACGATTCTCATTTCCAGCTTGTCTATCCGTATCTCTATCCATCTTACTGCAATCAAAAGAACTCTTAACTAGTATAATCACAAAACATCATCAAAACTATTCTATTAATCACCAATTCAATTTAATCACACTTGGATATTCTCGACTGTCCACATTTGACACATGTCATTTCTTAATACACTAATTAAGTCTTGCTTTATTACCACTAATACTATTCTTTCACATTATTAATAATATCACTTTATTTCTCTTATCGCATTTGCGTTTATTTAACACACTTGTCATTTATCCTTAACTAACTTTCTCAATCTAAATTCTTACACTTTATCATTACTCAATATCACATGTTTTCATTGTCTACATTGAACTAAAACACTTATCTCAAGAAACAATAAAACCTCTATCACTTCTACTGAATTGGATTTCCTCGACAACATCATTGCCGAATTAACCCACTCCAGTTCCAACACTGAAACCTCATAAGAAACACAATTTCAATAAAAGCAAGAAACCATCTCACTACAGCCAACAACAACTCATAAAACACTAATCACATTTACAACTACTTGAACATCAACAACTTACACTCTTAAACGAGTTTAGTCAATACAAACCAAACACTTACAGTTCACCAAAATCTACCAAACACAAAATAACCAAAACTACACATCTGGTCTCTTTAGCTTCACTTGTCATCATCTACAACGCTCACCCCTTTTACCCGGGAAGAGCCCGCTATATTTTTCCCATACGTAGATCCTCTAGTTCCTGCATCCTATCTCATCGGACAATCACTAATTCGGTGCCCCAACTTGTGGCACCTAAAACACACATTTCCTTTGAACTCACATTCCGCAGTTGTGTGACCAACCTGTCCGCACCTAAAACACCTGGTAGTAGCTTTGGAGCAAGAACCAGTGTGATACGCACGGCACTGAGAACACCAGGAACCATCAAATTTGGGCTTCTTACACGATCTCGACTTTTCGCCTACAAAAGGTTGCTCTTTCACAGGACCAGATTTAGAGGATTTCCATGATTTCCTCTTCTGACCCTTAACTATCTCGTCTCCCTTACACTGGAGGCGATCTTCCTCAATTTGCCGAGCCATTTCAAAAGCCCGATCCAAACTAGACACAGCTCTAACATGCGCTCTATACTCCAATGGAAACATTCCCACAAACTTGCGAATCTTCGCACTTTCATCTGCTACTAGGTGAGGGATAAATCTCACCTTATCAGTAAAAGCATGGATCAAATCTTCCACTGGCTTATCTCCTTTCTGGAGATCATTGAACTCCCGTTCCATCTTTTCTAAATCGTAGTCGGTGCAGTATTTCTTTGTCACACGTTCAGAAAACTGCTCCCACGTCATTGCAACAATCACATCTCTGTTCACTGAATCTTTCACGAAATCCCACCAAAACATGGCATCACCCTTCAGCATGCGTTCCGCATACTTAACACGGTACTCTGGTTCGCAATCACAAGACTCGAAAGCTTGATCTGTCTCCCGAAGCCATCGCATGGTATTCGAAGGATTATCACTACCCTCGAATTCTTTGGGTCCACAAGAAAGGAACTTCTTGTAGGAACAACGCTCCGGACTCTTGCGTTTGACGGATTCCAACAATATCTCCCTCGTCACTCGGAGTTCTTCTTCAAGGTGCAGAACATACGCCTGCCACTCTGGACTCGGCCTCGAGCCTTGAGTATCACGCAGAGAAGTTTCCTTCTCAGTTTCAACACGAGTACGAGATGCCTCGTCCTCCACTAGCTTATGAGCATTTTCACTATCAGCTCGCTGCTCAAACATTCTCACTTACTCACTATTCACACGAAAACCACACTTAGCACATCACTTATACGATATCTACTAACACGGGGCGTTAGTATACAACATATCACAATCACATAACACTCACACTCAGCCCTAATTACCCCCAATAGGAACACTTAACGATGGTCGGGCCCGAGTTTGAGATCGAATACTCTTCCGAGTATCCAATTCCCTCAAACTTAGACTCTGATACCTAATTGTAACACCGTGTTTCACGAGCTTAAAATTAGCGCCAATTTAAACTTTTAAAACTTATTTATCAAAAGCTTGCAGCGGATGTAATCACCATTTACAAGAATATCATATTGTTATCTGACTATTTAACATTTCAATTAACAGGTGTTACCACAACTAACAACCGACCATCGGATCACATGCATACAAATAACAATTAGTGTTCCACAAATATAAATACTACAATTACCCACGAGTAACCCCAGCTCGCCAGGCCATCAGTCACTAACCTGCGAAAAAGGGAAATCTTGCACCGTTATCTACAACTAGCTAGTGAGCACCAATTTTACACGTAAGCATCAATAAGCATGCTATCACATAGCAATAAGGCACACAGAGCTAAGATATCACATAGCGGTGTGCCGATATGTCAGCGGGATCATATCTTGCGAGGTAGCTAGCCTGGCTCAACGATCCAAGCTGGGGAATCAGTCACAACCATCCGTATCGGTGGGGGAGCGAAGAGCAACCCACCATCACGTTTACCAGTTCCGGTTTACACCAAGAACCCCATTTCACAACCAGTTCCGGCTTACGCCAAGAACCCCATTACATAACCAGTTCCGGCTTATGCCAAGAACCTCATCTTCGTCAAGGAACGGTGGCCTGCAGAGCCGTCACCAAGCGTATACACTCGGTGCCGTTAATCCCCCACTTCCAGACCCTATCGGGCCCCCAGGGACCAGCCTACACGGCTGACCTTAACCAATCCCAGGAACTGTGGTATAGTCCCCCAATTGTCCGGACATAACATAACAACACATAACCGATCCAATAAGGATCCAATTTGCACGCATAATTTAACACTCTAATACAACTGATCCAATCAAGATCCAATTACATGTGCAATACAATAATCTAACATGGCTGATCCAATCAGGATCCAATTACATGCGCATATACAATATCACATTAGCTTCTGCTCACACTCAATGAGCAGAATACTAAATTACACATTAAACACAGCATACACTTGTCACATAAGTCATAACCCTACATGGGTCTATCTCGTATCACTTCACTTATCTATCATCACTACTGTAACCACATAACACGTGTTATAACACAACACGTCACTTCACCACTTACCTCGCACGTGCATACGTCACTACCACAATAGCACGTTTCAGCACACAACAGATAGCCCTACTTATTGAGTCTCATGGGAAAACCGGTACTCACCTGAAGTCCTCACTAGGCAGATACGCCACTCGTGTCTTGCGGTTCCACAGATATCCCTAACACATTAGGTTCAGCCTTGGTTATCACTTACACATAGCACACACAGGCTAAAACACAAGTTACACAAGCTGTCAGGACTCGACAGGCTACTACGGTCGTAGTGCATATGTCCTACGGCCGCAGGACACTTAACAAAACCTTACTACGGCCGTAGGGTCAAATTCCTACGCCCGCAGAGTTCCTTTCCAATGAATCACATACTACGGCCGTAGGAACTTATTCCTACACCCGTAGTAGTTGTTCTTTAGTGAACTACGACCGTCTGTTACGTACCTACGCCCGTAGTCCTTGTTCCATCGTCATAGACGGTAAACCACACAAAAACACATCCTACGGCCGCAGAAACCCCTGCCTACGACCGTAGTATACCCACAAGGCCTCCTACGGCCGTAGGACTTATCTCCTACGCCCGTAGGAATGTCACGAACAACAGACCTTCGTCCCTGTTTCGACACAGTTCTGTAACATACGATTTTGACACTTAATCGATCAAATATTGAGTTTCAATCACTTATATACTTTGTTTAACATCCATGAACACTTATAAACACAATAAACACCAAAACTAACCATCAAAACACCATTCACACACTCAATTTGGTGTTTCTTACTCATAGACTCAAAACTAGGGTTCTTACTAGAAATTACTTACAAGAATATGAAGTAGCAACAGATTGAGCCCTTGAATCAGCTACAAAACTTCCTCACTACAGATTGAACCTTGTTTTCTTTCAAAATCTCCAAGTTGAGAGTGTATGTGTGTGTTACGTATTGTGTATGTATGTGTTGTGTGTGTTTTGTATTCTCCAGGGGATAAGGAGGACACACAACCGACTTAGGCAACTCAAATAATAAACACAGGTATCTTGTCCCCCTTTCCAACTTACAACTTAACACACGCTATCCCGTTTCAACTAACTGGGATATCTACGGAATCATTACACAAAACCTTTTAATATTTTATCACCTTTAAACGCGCTTGACACTTTTCTCATAATCACTCTAATTAACGCATAACACGCGTTATTAATTTAAAACACATTAATTTAAGTCACTAAAAACCATTGTACAACTATTTAAACACGAAGCACAACTAGGTACTACTAGGCCCATTTTCAGGATGTTACATGTTTGAGGCCTTTTGTGGTTTCACTCTGGGTTTTTCTAATATTTTCCTCACACTTTTCCAGGCGATGTTCTAGTTTTTCAAGGTGTTGTGTGATCTGATGGAAGTTTTTGATTGAGATTTTAGCAAATAAAATTAACTTATCGTAGATACAAGAGACGTTATTATAAATATCAGAAATTTTTGGGTTTTGGGTTTCAGAAAGATTTAAAAATTCAAGGTTAGCGGTACGGGAATGATCATACCAATCTCTTATAGTTTGCTCAAAACGATCAGACATTAGAAAACATTTACTTATTAAAAAAACTATCTTACCAAGCTTTACCAGTCCTATTAATAGATACCAAACCTTTAATGCCAACCCCTTACTCAGTTTTCCCAAAACACGACTCTTCCTTTAAAAATTGGTACTCAGCCTTTTGCAAAGGAACATTAAAGGAATATCTTTCACAGGGATAAAGGAATAAGATAGTTATACAAGTTCATAAAGGTTTAAAAATGTCTAAATAGCTTGTAAACAAAGTTCCCAATTCTTTTCAGGAGTGTGTTGATTCCTGGAAGCGAGTACTGGTCTTTGTAGGTGTTATCATTTAGGGTTTTATAATTGAACACCATTCTTTCCTTTCCTTTTGTCTCTTTACCAGTGACTGGGTCAATAGTTGTTCCTGAATTGACGATCATAGCCATGGTTCGATGTCTGCTTTACTTGGTCTGATCACTCCCAGTTTAAGCAATGCATCTATATGCTTTCTGAATGATGATTCTAAAGCTGGGGTCACATGCTTTAATGGTTTATCATGTATTGTGATATCAGGATTTATGATATCCAATTTACAAGTTTCACCATTCTTCTTCCAGTACTTCAAGGGTTCCTCTCCAATATATCCTTGTTCCTTTAATCTTGCCAGGATAGTTATAACACACTTGTTAGAGTGGTTGTAACCTTCGTTTCTCAGTTCCCATTACACCGTCTTATCAGTTTTTTATGGCTACCACCTAACTCACCACTTACTTACATAGTAATTAATTTTCATCAAAACAAATTAAAATTAAAAAATATAAAAAAATAAAGAAAACATGAGTGAAGCTCACTTGGGCCTACCTTCTTTGCTTTGTTTTCCTACTTTTCATACCACATATTTTCTTCACGTTGTAGTCACCACATTCTTAACTCCACCACACTGTTACGATGTAGAGAATTACATGATCACATATTCACATGCCCCACACACTTTACATCCCACTTCACCTTCTTTTATACTGGACTCATACTCTATCACACCATCGTATGAACTTTTTTACACTCTTAATTATAAATAAAAAAGGAGAGGGTACATCGTGACTATAGTCATGATGCTAGGCACCGTGAGTAAAGAAAGTAATTTTCAAGCACCATGTTGGGTTTGGGGTTCCCACTCTTTCCCATGCAACATGTAATTGAGATTCAAAACTAGGCTTTTTATATGCAATTTATTTCCATAATTGGGTAATTAATTATACGATTTCTTCACGTCTCACAACAAAAAATAGAATATGCTAAAAGATCATGTAAATTAGGGTTTTTATAGATCAGTTGAGAAGAATTTTTCATGAGAAGGGTGACTGGGTGAGGCAACATTCTCTTACTAAAATTAGAAGTTTAGAACTTTGCTTTATATCTTATGTTTGGGAAAGATACACAAAAATGAGATTCAAAGTTCATTTTAATTCACAATTTTGTGTGAACAAATAAAAAGGATTTTCACGTTACAAAATCGTGAAGCAAGTTATAAGTTATTATTATAATTAGTGAAAAAAGAAATTGATATTCAAAACCGGACGAATAAGCAAAGTGAATGAGAAACATAAGGGTCTTTGGTCTAACGCTATCAATGTGCGATTAGGGTGTTCTTGAGAAAGAAAGATTACAGGTTACTAATTGAGTTCATATCTTGATTTTAAATAAGTTAGGAGGTGTAAAGTGTACGCTTATATAAAACGAGTTTGATCTCGGTATGACCCAATAGCGGGGGGTCACATCCCCTTGCAGGGTCTTAGGGGCACCGCCCATAGCATGGTTGTCAGTATTTTAAACTGTTCATCTTATCTTTGGTAATTATTATTTTTCTTTTTTTTTCCTTAATATAATAAAATAAAGTTATGTTATTAGAATGAAAATTAATAGAACATTTTTTCTTGTTTATACCATTTATTTAGAGTTAATTTACTACTTTATTAAAGCTTATTAAACTTTATACTAATTTTAAAATTTCTATATTTTTTACATAGTTAACTCGACAATTATAATTAAGAACTTAGAGACAAATATTCAAGCTGAAGATGGTTTCATATTTTATTTAGTTTTGTTTTGTTGAATAAAAAAGGGTTAAACTTGTGTACAAAGAATGTTTCCCCATTAACGTTTACAAAGGAGTTTCATACGAGTACAAATTTGAAACAAAAAAGGAATATAATGAAACGTTTTTATAAACATTAATGGGTATAATTACACATTTTGTGAGCATTAATTAGCATAATAAAATATTTATAAACTTGATGAGTATATTTGACCCGAAATTTTTTTCATGTACCATAATAAAACATTGGGAGAACATTCTTTGTGTCAATAACTTTAACCCTATAGAAAATTGGCAAGGTTTGCTCTGGTGTGACATGAAAAAAACAAGATATATCAAACCTACGCGTTGCGTCGGGTGATATTCAAATAATCATATTCTTAGTAATTTAATTTATATATAATATAACATATAAGATGTTTGTTCAAAGTTAGAATGCGTAGAAAAAATTTAGGTTAACATGCATCTACTGTATTTGCTGATTACATTACGTACATAAGGCTACATTAGCTGATAATGTTATGAGCTCAAAAGTAACATATACAAACTGAAGGGTAAAAAGTGAAAATTTATTAACGGTTGAATTGAAAAAAATCGAAATGATGTATAATAATAATTGAACCCTTAAATTTAAAGTGAGAGAGAAAAGCTAAACACCGTTTAATTTGTAAATAATAGTAAATAGTTGTATTAGATCAAATATAATATATATATATATATATATATATATATATATATATATAAACTTAAATGTGTATAATAAAAAAAATTTGAAGGTTAAAATTAAAAAAATTTATATGAAAGTGATTTATTTGGATTAAAGGTGTATAATGAAAAAAATAAACTTGAGGGTTAAATTGAAAATTGGTTAAGGGTGTAAATTGAAAAAAATAAATTTGAAGGTTAAAATTGAAATTTGAAATGAATAGTAAATTTATTTTGGGAATTGATTATATATATAATATAATGTGAACTGTTATATACTTATTACTTTGCCCTCTATTTGACATTTTTCTAGCTTCACTGTTGTCCACGTCACTCTTTTTCTCCCAAAGAATACAAGATCACTCCTTTTCTCTCCAAGAATACAAGTTTACAGACATTGCACGTAAAACATTTAAGATATTAGATTGAATGAATTCTATTAACCATTTATAAATAATACAATATTTACAAGTAAAACCAAAGTTATGATCAAGGAGAGCGAGTGTTGTCTTTCTTTCCTGCAAGAATCATTGAGATCTGTAGACCTCTACTGAATGCTTGATTGAATAGAATTCTTGTTTGGAACTCTGATACAAATGGGAACCAAGATAGTATAACAATTGGCATGAATATTATCAACCCCATTACACACTCGTACGCCCGTCCCAACTCCATAATTGAATCCCAAAATCCGATGGCTTTTACACACGGCCTGCATGCTTGACCAATCTTCACAAACACCAAAAACCGACATTACCAAACACATCTTTTACTAATAGTTAGTCTGAGTAAAGGTGGCAAAAAAGTATGTAAGCGGGTTATGGGTCAAAACAAATCGGGTTGAAACATGTAAAAAGTGAACAAATGTTGCATATATTTCTTACGATTTGTTTTTACAAAAATGATATTTTTCAGTAATAATCTAAGTATTCGAATAATATGATTTAAGAAGGTTTCTTGCATTAAAAAAACACTTCTCGGACAACATGCAACCCATTTGACCTGTTTCTTTAACATGAACCTTCTTATAGGCCAAATTGCCAATGCCACCTTATATACCAAATAACCAAAGGAACTAGAAACTTACCAGGAGAAAGGCCCAGCCCGTTGGTAAGAAGGCAAGAAAAGCAGCAAATATGTCACTTAAAGTGAGGCCGCATACAACAAACAAAACGGTCATAACTGATAGGAACCCAAGGAAAAGAAGAGCCTTTAATATCCTAAACATAAGTTGAAAATCAGTCCCAAATCTCCGTCTGCCCATGGAGACCATCTGTTTAAAACACAATACCCATCCAATTAGATTACCATCAACAAATATATAAAGTTGAATTACAAGCATGTGAAACATTATAAGATATTCAACATTAGATTGGAAATGTATTTTTGCGACAAAACCACCTCCTATCCGAAATTAGAAATATAATTATTGTATCCCTGTTTTCTTCTTATTTCAAATACATTAGATGTGGCAATTTCATCTCATTTACTTATGAATCCGACTATGCAGGTTAGGTGTAAACACTAATAGGTCAAAGAAGTAAAATCAATAAGTTAAGCTAAAAAAGAAAATGGGTAAATGGTAGCCCAAAGTTACTACCACTAAAATTTTCATTCAAGATGTTAGGTTGTTACTGAAATTATATACTCGTAGTATTTTAATCATATTAAACACTCTAACGACTCTTAGAAGATTTAATTTTTTTTGGAGAAAAAGTGTTCCCTGGTAAGCCAGAGTGCCAGACCTATTTCAACTGCTACCAAATTTGCTTGTTTAAATGCTTACTAGCATTGTGTTTTTCATACCTTCAAGCCAAGAAGAGCAGTAATCATGACCAACCATGAAAGTCCATAAACCTACAAATGAAATTTTAAATGGAAAGTTATGAGCAAAAATCACAAAAAATATGGAAAATGAATAGATAAAATGCAGCAAAAATCACAAAAAAATATGGAAAATGAATAGATAAAATGCAAAGGTAACGTCAATACATGAAAATAATAACTAGTATTTACCAGTATACTTCTGCTGTCACGAGCTATGTTAAGGTGATACACAAGTCCATACTGATAAATGAAGAACCGAAAACTAAGTAGAATTTCCATAAGTCTCCCCCTTATATTTGTGTGTTTCAAATGCTCTTGTTCCGAGTACCACCATGATTCCCAACTTTGATCTTGTGCGATTCCAATACCACCACGATTCCCCATCCACCTTTTCCAATCTGTCCAATCTTCCACTGTTTTTTGCCAATCAAATCCCGAAGGATTGAAAACAAAAGGAGCAAACAGCCATGATGTAACCAAAAACCATATCGAAAAAGTGATAAACAAAGATAAATGTGAATTCTTGTATGATTCCCCATAAAGTTGATATATAACCAATAACATAATCAACTCGATCCCTTTGACAAAGTGACTTCGCGAATATAATCTATAATTGTCTGCAAATTTTGCATGAAAGATAACAAATCCACGGCCAGTAGCTCTGTACTTTGAACCTCCATGTAAAATTGTTTTCCCATAATAATGCACTTTGGTTCCAAGTTGGAAAGTAAAGAATACAGAGGCTAGTTGAAGTTGCATTATGATAAGTTCACCGAGGGCCCGACGAAATCCACTTTCAAGACCGACTTCCATTGCCATTGGAAGTACCAAAAGTAATCCCAATTGAAACACGGATTGTGTTGCTAAAGCTTCTTCTAGGACTCGACTGCTACTAGTGGTTACGTTTTCCATGATTTTCCTTTCAACCCCACTTAAAACTAGGTACATTCGTCCATATAAGAAGACATAAACGACAAGTACAGTGACCTGGAACCACAAGAAATAGCATGTAAAAAGTTAAATATCGAGTAATAATGTTAAAGCTACAAAGTTCGTAGTAGGCCAACGATTGAGGAGAGGTCAAAGAAGACACCCCAACTTTCAATTGCCAAATCCTGTTAAAATAACTACAATAACTCTAATTGTGAAGTGTTTGGTAGTCAACAAAATTTAAAAACATTTGATGGCTAAAAAAAGACTTTGAGAGAATGAAAAAACAAGGATTTCATACATACATACATATAGACAAAAGTTCATGCGAGAACCGTTGTTAGCGCGAGAACCAATCTAAGCCGTCCAATTCCCCCTCCTTCAATGTCATTGTCCACCCATGAATTCCTCACATGCACCCTGCCACACCCTATCCCTCCACACTCTCCATCCATGATACTTCCCATATCCAAGGAACGGCTGAGATTGGTTCTCGCACTAACAATGGTTCTCGCATGAACCCTCCCCTATATATATATATATATATATATATATATATATATATATATATATATATATATATATATATAGAGAGAGAGAGAGAGAGAGAGAAAAGTTCATGCGAGAACCGTTGTTAGTGCGAGAACCGCGAGAACCAATCTGAGCCGTCCAATTCCCCCTCCTTCACTGTCATTGCCCACCCATGAATTTCTTACATGCACCCTGCCACACTCTATCCCTGCACGCTCTCCATCCATGAACTTCCCATATCCAAGGAACGGTTGAGATTGGTTCTCGCGGTTCTCGCATTAACAACGGTTCTCGAATGAACCCTCCCCTATATACAGGGGAGGGTTCAAACGAGAACTGTTTTCCGTACGAGAACTGCGAGAACCAATCTCAACCGTTCCTTGGATATGGGAAGTTCATGGATGGAGAGCGTGGAGGGGATCAAGTGTGGCAGGGTGCATGTGAGGAATTCATGGGTGGGCAATGACATTAAAGGAGGGGGTATTGGATGGCCCAGATTGGTTCTCGCAGTTCTCGTACGAAAAACAGTTCTCGTACGAACTTTTGCCTATATATATATATATACATACATATATATATATATATATACATACATATATATATATATATATACATATATATATATATACATATATATATATATACATACATATATATATATATATATGTATGTGTATATATATATATATATATATATATATATATATATATATCAACATTAGAGTTTAATCAAGTTTTTAAACTCTGGAAAGATGTCCTTGGTATGAATTACGATGGTTTTAAGAACGTCTAACAATCACAGGGTAAAATGTTCGCTTTATCCTGGATTTGGTGTAGACAACGCCAATTTTAAGGTGGGGTTGCCTCTCTCGACCTTTCTTTTTACATCGGTGGCCTACTTGAAACTTTTAGCAAATTTTAACAGTCTTCTTGTATGTTATCCCATAGAAATACTTGAATTTTATCGCTATACCATGCTGCTAAAGTAGAAACCAACAGTGGTGAAGTAAAATGACAGCATTCTATAAAAGTCAAACCGTCGACCAAGTCGATAAACATCCCGACTAAGTGTCTGTTCACCATTTCCATTTGCAACTTTGGCCTCAAATAAAGATATTTGATTCATACCAACATCTCGACCCTTGCCTACTTGAATATATTCATGATGTGTCACATATCCCCCACGCAGAGTTGAATTATAACCTTAAAAACAAAAAACAAAAACCTTGCTCAATTAACTATGAATGAATCATGAAATCCCTTATTGATTAACCTTTTACCTGAAAAAATGTCCTCACTCAAGTTGATAATCTTTGAAGCTTTACTTACACCACCCCTTGTTATGTGGAAGATTCTGTCAAATATATCAGGGTGACCATAATGGAAACGGACCCTGTGAAATATAGAGGATTAAAATTCTAAGAAAGAAGTCCCCTTATTATTGTATCTTAATGAATAGGTCGATAAATGATCATACCTGAGAGGGTCAGCCAAAACCCTTTGACCAATTGTCACAAAACTTGTCTCTTGATTGGACATGAACCATGCTAGCGACGAGACACTGCAAGTGAACAGAATGACTCCATATACGTAAATACACACACACACATAAAATATGTATAAAACACAAACACACACCAACCTTCCAGTGAAAATATGTTCCCTCAATCCGAGTATTGTTGGTCTACGTCCGCCATGATGATCTTTATGGAATTCCTCCAAAACATTTCGCATTTTGAAAGCTTCCTCAAAGTAATTGTCCTAAACAAGGAGGAAAGATACTCAGTATAATATGTAGAAACAGAAAGGTGACATGGGGTGGGATCAGACAACTGGTCCAGGTTAATACGAGTCATTTTTGTATTGTTCAAAGGGGCCGAGCCTAGTTGACCTGCAAACATTTTTTCCCTTTTTTAGAATAGTAATGACTTTCACCTTTGTTCCGATGTGGTACTTGTACTTTCTTACGTTCAAATATGATCCATTAAAGTTTCAACATACATGTTATTATGGTACTTATGTCAACTACATACCTCACGTGGAATGAATCTGGCATCTACATTAAATATTATCTTGGTGTGGTGTTGGGAAATGTCATAGAACCATCAACTTACCGTTAACTTTCCCCAAATGACAATATGGTACTTGTATGTTTTTGTTCAAATATGATCATTAAGGTTTGTGCTATTACAGGTAGATATGTAAAATGGTTACCCGATGTAGTATCTAAAATCAAGTATGTGGCAAATATTTGTTATCCGCTCTGCTTAGGTGGTGTTGGTGATGAAAATTGAAGAATAAGTGTTATTATTAATGTGCGAATGATTTTGTAGCAACCCCTCACTGACCTATTTTTACTTTAACAAATATTAGAATATGGTTCATTGACGCGTATTTTGGTTTTGACTTGGCCCAAATACACCCGCAAAGTTTGAAAAACTTGCACAAACTCATTCATTTTTACAACGATGGGTCAGGATAGCGGTAATTTTATTAATAAAGGTTCAAACAATTACAACTTATATACATATAAGTTTATATTATAAATAATAAACGGAGGGTGTTCCCTATTCAAGTTGCCCGGGGGTGCAAAGCCTTTGACTCAGATGTACACGGCCTAAGCAGTATACCCGTGGCCATTTCCGAAGCACCACCGGTTGAAACCCCAATAGGACTAGAACTCTTAACCTCCCCTATGGGGAGCAAGAACTCTACCCGGTAGGCCATTGGGTGACGGAAAATCTTTTATACAAATGTTAAACTCGTTATAGTAATAAAAGATCTTATATAGAAATGAACAATTTTACAAAAAAAAAAACCTGTAATTAGATTAAAAGCTCCCCTAAACCCTAAACTACTAATATTAACTTAAAAAAGATATTCATAAAATATTAAGTCAGCCCCGTATCAGCTAAAATTCAAATGTAAATTGCCAAATTCATATCAGATAAGCATTTAACATCCAAGTTGTTATCTGAGCACCTGAATAAGTACCATAATAGCACCTACACTGAAATGTAATGACCACATTTTGACGAGAAAAAAAGTATGAGTACCATATCAGGACAAAGGTAATAGTAAGTTGATTGTCTACATTTCTATGGCATTTTCTCTTTGCATGAAATGCCAAAATCAGCGCCACCGTCAGCAAATAACCTCTACACCAGCATCTTAACAGATACCAAATTGACACAAGTACCATAAAGCACCTATGTTGAAATTTTAATGACCATATGAACAGATAAAAGTATTATCGGGACAAATGATAAAAGTGTGCTACACTGCTACCAATATATGACACTTGTTCTTTTTCAAAATAGTTAGTGTAAATTAATTATGATTACAAAACACTGTTGTTATAACTAAAAACTATATATTAGAGGGAAAGTTGCATTACAAGTAGATTTTGGGTGACTTTTAACTTGTTTGACCTGTTTAACCCATTTGGCCCATTCCCCTTAGTTTATTTAAAAAATACCAAATTGACCCATTCATAAGTAAATGGATTAGAGTTGCCACCTCTAATAATATGAATTTATGACATAAACAATGGGAAACTTTAGGAGTAACCTGATTCATGTCAATCGTCTGCAGGGCTTCCCCACGGGTGAAAATAATTGCATGGTTTTGGTTTTCAGGTTTTCCTTCACCAATTTCTGTAGGTCGACCAGGAAGCTTGATACGATATATTTCCTAGATTACCAATGTGACGTTAAATAGCTATTAAAGTTTATTTTGTCAGAAATGAAGTACTTATATTATAATTATAGTTACCTCATCTAGTTTATCCCCACCCTTGACCAGTACAGAGTAATAAACCTTACGAGATTCCTCATTGATGGTATCCTCTCTCTCATCTATATAAGCAACACGTAAAGATGGATATCTGAAACACTCCAGATATAATAATTAGAACATACAAAAACCACCATAACAATAACAATAATAAAAAGAAATTAAAAATACTTACGTAAGCATTAGATTAAGTATGTTACTATAACAACTTTTATCTCTCGGGTCAGTTGATTTCTTCTGAGCGCCATAACTCTGGCAAGAAACTACGTATGTGAACTTCAAATCTGCCAATGCTTGTGCACGTTCTTTGAGAACTCTTTGATCTTTATTCATATCAAATGTTCGGTAGCCAGTAAAAATCTCTGCGAATGAAAGAATAATAGTTAGTTACATACTGTGCATGCTAGGTATACAGATTGTACTACAGGTGAAAATTTCAACCCGTTTATTAATAACTATATTAAGTGGGTTGTTCTTTATCATTTTTTTCTGTTTAACAGGTAAAAGTTCTAAACCTTAGCTAAAAGGGAACAAGTCAAATGGGTTCACCACGTCAATCCATTAAAAAGATGCCCAAAGTGTTCTCAAATGCTTATAACCTCCTGAGTTGGTTATGTTAAAAAATTAGCAGTATATAATTATTGAAGACATTAATTAATCAAAAATTTCATAAAGGAAAACAAAAAAATGTATTGAATGGTCAGGCAGACCCAACCCATTTGGATCAGCATTAAAAAGCGACCCATTTTGACCCGTTACCCACCCCATCCCACCCCACTTGCTTGTTTTGCCACCACTAGATTATACTAACCACTGTCATCGGCAGAGTCTAGGAAGCATTGAAGTTCAAGTGCTTCTTTGTAGTACATCATCCCTCTCACTAAAAAATTTAAGAAAAATTAGAACGAACACTTTAAATTTAGTAAATTACGAGATGAAACATAATGCAAATGATTAGACCAGTTCTTGAAAGTGTCTGTCCTCTGTAAGAAACCCATTGACGTGTTGCTTCTGTTTTGTCTTTTTCGGTAGCTTTCAACTCTGGATTTCTAATCCGCTCTTCAAAATTTTTCCATTCATCTGATTTTATTTTACAAGTACAATCAACGATTAAGAGTCAAAAATCATCATGCATTAAGAAAACTTATGTCAGATAAGTCAAGCCACCTGGATATATCTTCTGAAGATAAAACAAAATTGAAATTCCATCCTCATTTTCCATATGAAGCTCGTCTTCAGAATACATAACATCTTCTTTATAATAAGGAGTCAATACACTGTTTTCAAACAATGTGAGTATTCATAATAAGTATCCAGATTTATATCCAAAAACAGTAGGTAGATGTGCTAGGTGATATTAAATTTTAAATCACGTGACACCAATTACTAACCTAAATGACATCATATTATGAACCCTTGGAGCATGTGGCATTTTCATATACAAGGAGTTTGTAAAGAAAGTGATACGCCTACGAGCCTCCAAATTCATAGGCACATCAATTGCAGATTCTTTAACAATGAGAAGTAAATGAAGCCTCACCACCTATGCACAAATAAACGAGAATTTATTATGACATTAAACTAAAACAGTTAAAAAAATGCACAATGTTTCAGAAAAACACTATTTCTTTATGTAAAGGTGGCAAGATGCGAGTGTCACGTTAAGCAAATAATCAGAATTGATCACTTTTAGTTAAGATGAAATGGGTGGGCCAGGTTGGATTGAGTCACAAACACTTTTTGGGTTCATTCTTAAACATTACATACATAACTAAAGTGTCAATTATATAAACAATATTATTGCTGTGACAATCTAAATCTTTGAATAGAAGAGATGTAAAAGGTTGTATCCACTAAAACAGACTTTGGACGATTCCGGATCCAGTTGACATGACCCCCTTCTAAGATGAAATACAACCCAATACGTCCAGTTCTAAGTAGAGGGTCAAAATTGCGACCTTTACCGTTAAGTAGCACCTTCTAGAGTGTGCACTTCATATCTAGTCGGAATTTGCTGATGTGGCAACTAAGTGTGCTTTGTTAAATATATTTACATTGAGAGATGCAAATACAGTTACAAATGAATTCAACCAATAACACATGAGTAAACCTCTATAACAATTTTTTCAAGAACATGGACAAATTAATAAAAAGGATTATAAAAATGGGAGAAAAAATAATATAAGTGGCAGGGATACCTTCTCCTTCCAAGATCTAGTTCGATTTTTTGGAATATTGATCCGTTCAAATCTCTCCTTTTTGTCATTGTCTTTACTACGTGAATGAGCTCTTTCAAGTATTCTACAAATTAAAACAAAAAAACTTTTTGTCAAGGTCAAAAGGTGTTACGGCTGGGTTGGACTGACCAACAAACACTTTTTATCCTTTTCTGAATATTACAAATAATTAATAATTAATATGCTAAGTAAATCATGATAATACAATACTAGGCAAACTATTATTTTCCCATTTTTTTTAAAAGGACCAATTTAGGAGTTTTATGTATTTAAATACACTTTAGACGATTAAGGACCCATTCCCTATGTAAAATCTTTAAGCTTAAACCATGTGAGCCGTTAGAGATGAAACATAGCCCGAATAAAAGCATTCAAGATAAATGGATTGAGTTGCTACTTATAAAGAGAAATTCATGTGATATAAATGTTAGTCAAAACATACTTAGGCCCGTCCTTCATAACATCATGTGTGATAATCTCCATAAGATCTTGAAGGGCCTTAACAATCTGGGGTGTGTGTTGCTTCACATCATCATAAGCTGTAAGCTGGAATACAACAAATGGAGTAGTAAAAAATTAGTCTTATATTTCATAAGTTAATAATGCTAATGCATAATAGCCCACTAAAAGGTGGCTTACCAGATGGCTTAAAAATTTCTCCAATTTATCACTAAGTGAAGGCAATCCGCTCATACGAAATTTACTTAAAAACACTCGATTCTGAATGCTAACATCTATTTCATGGCATATATGACGTATGATCCTATATAAAAAGAAAAGAAGAAATTTTGAATATTGAGTTCAATAACGAAAGGTTACTTATAAATAACAAGGCTTTCTGAACATAAATATAGGCCTTACATTTTATCATCTTCGTCTGTTAGAAGACCATATAATATATCCTTAAGTGTTTGGTAGCACTCAATAATTGCTGAATACATATAGTCATCGTTATAGATCTTTCTAAAGAGGTCTGCGTCTTCCTTCCCTTTGAAATCTTTGGCCATATCTAGTGCAATCGGGATCTTACATTCATAATTGAAAAAAGGTCAATAAATGATCCACATTCATTTTAAAATATTAATACTAGTTTAAATAACTATAAAGGAGTTTAACCTTGCTGGCTAGCAAGAAAGGTGGCCATTGGATAACTGAGACCTCACTTGTCGTGTATGGTACAAGGAGTAGATCTTGCTCCCTAACAAATAAAGGTATTAATAAAATTGACACTACTAATTAGATTGCTTCTGAATAGCAAGAAATTTTTATATTTGAGATATGAGGTAGATGAAACCTGTTGTTGATCAAGTCCTCCATTCGCATTGAAAATATGAATTCATTCCACACCTGTGAAAACTTTGCTACGTTTTTTCTCACCAATGAATCATCCTCCTACAGACCAATTTTCATTAAGATAATGTAAAAAGGGTAAAATGAACCAGAAAAAACAAAAAGAGCCTCCAACTAGAATGATTATTCGACCCATTTGCTTATGAATAAGTTAATTTTTGTTTTATCACAAATCGGTTGAGCAAGTCAAAGTGTCAAACAGACAAACACCTACCAAAGTGTACTTATTAATGCATACAACCTCCAAAATCACTTCAATTTAAAAAACTAGATTACAAGCATTGTACTAATATAGTTTTATAACCTATTTATTCACAAAAAATGTTTACAAAGGTTCCAAGCCACCTGACCTGACCTGTTTCATCATGTACCAAAATTGCACATCAAGATCCAACCCACCTGACATGCTTTTTTTTACCACCTATAGTGCCCAACTAATCTAATCATAATGTACTATAATGGCTCCATGATAATTAGGTTAAGAGAAGGATAAATATGTAAAGCTAAAAGGAACTATATTTTAGCCATACCAGTGGATCTCTTTTAACTTCTTTCTGCATTGGTACAAGGCGTTCATAGAAAGCTGAAGGAACTGAATCAAATCGAGACCGCAACATGCCAAGAGTTCGAATCTGACAAACAAATGGCAAAAAATGATATTAAGTCAAATAATTATGTTACATTGTTACAAAATAGAGAATTTACCGGTTTTTTAGATGACACAGAAAGTACTAACCTCACCCAAGTGGCTGAAGGCTCCATAAATTCCACCAATAATGGTAGCAAATATTTCATACCAAATTTGTGCATCCATGAAATAAACCTAGAGGAACAGCGGCACTCTAGATTTTTAATCGGTTTCACAATACCGGAAATAAGATATTTAGAAGGACACTTACCATGACAATTGGAGCCCAAATAGCAATAACAACACCAATATTATGATTGACTGCAAAATACTTGAAACAAATGAGATCCTAATTTAAAAAGTAATACAAATAGGAAGATTCAAGAAATTAATTTTTACCATTTGGAAAGAACTCGTGCCAGTCATATCTGCTAATTGAAATTTCCATAATTAATTTTGTGGGTGCAACCAACGGCAATATCTATCATTAAAAAGTGAATAATGAGCATAATAACTACTTATAGGCATACCATTGTATAGCTTATAAATAAACAGCAAAGAATTGATGTGAGCCATTGTGTATATGAAATACATATGCAAGTAAATTGGAATTTTCTGTAACTGTATGATAAAATAAAAATAACAATAATAGTAATAGTAATAATAAAATTAAAAAGAAAAATAACACCTCCACATAGTAGCTGAATGCAAACTTGGTTATTAGCAGCAACATCCAATATAGTGTATACCTAAATGTCAAGTGTTATATGTTAAAAAAGAAAGTTCATATACATACATATATCTAGAAACACATATACATAAAAACACACACATATATACATATATATATACAGGTCTATCTATATGCATACATATGTATATACGCACAGACAGATACACACACATATACATATATAATATACGCAAATACAGATATTTATATATATATACATATATGTATGTATATGCAGATATATGTATATGTGTAAGTTTTGTATAATACGTATGTGTATGTATGTATACACACACACATCAATTAACTATTAATCCATACTTCAAAAGGGAAAACATGTCTTCATGCATGCCTCTTCCAACATAGAGCTTCGGCTGACAAAAGTTGACAGCTTTGTAGTCAATAAGAAACAAAATGTAAAAACTGTGAAACATAGAACTATTTAGCAATTCCTGTTTATCTGAATATATTGCTTATGGGTAAACAAGTGTTTGCGTGGTGGCATAAGTGCATAACCAAACCTGTTTCTACCCATTCTAGAAAAAATGCCAATTAAGACCAGTTACCCAGCCTGAAGTCCTGAACAGTTTGCTACCTAGTGTGTGTGTGTTTATATATAGTTATGTTCTACCTCAATAGCTTCTGTAACCCCTTTGTTTACAAATGAAAAATAACATGAATGTTAGCTAACCTGGGCCCACCACATTAGAAGAACAACTACATGCCAGTTTGAACGCTCCATTGATCTCCTCATGGGTGGGAGCAGAAACAGCAATGAGGAAAATATGCTGGGTGTCAAATAAACTGCAACAAGATAGTTATAAAGTGATTGCCCCCTCTGATTTCCCCCCAAATTACTAAAAAACCTCACAACTCCTGTTGGATTCTGAACAGATCTTGAATAACCAATGGGTAGTGTCACTACCCAAAAGACCGAGACGGCAAATTTAAGAACATAGCGAAGTATCTGAGTATCTTTTAAGCTCCTCCAAGCATTGAAACTGAGGATTATATCTAACGAAGCTGAAAAAAACATAAACATCTTAGGCACCGAAAGACAGCTTGCAGATACAAGGTGAAGGTAATTCGACCAATTTACTTATGAATGAGTTGCCCAAGTCTACTTTAATGCATACAACCTCCTTAAATCATTTTTATTCAAAAATTAATTTATTTTTGTAATAATCTTGTTTTTGTAATCAGAATCAATGCATCAAATATATACAAAGAATTCAAAGAATGAACATAGAAGTGCTTGATGATCAGGCCAACCAACCTGCCCCATTTCAACCGCATACTAAAAATGACCCATATCATCCCAAACCCATTAACCAACCCTCCTACCTGCCTATTCTAGAAAAAGTGAGGTGATTTATACACAACCATAATTGATTTGCACACAACAAAATCCTTTCAAATTTACCCTCTCCTTTATTGTCCTCTCATATTGAGGGGCAAAACTATAAATTAGAAATATGCAAATCAACTTTGGTTGTGTACATGTCGTCTACCCCAGAAAAGGAAAAGGACGTAAAAGGGCGGAAAAAATAATACCCTCGAAAAAGTTCAAGACAGCAGAAGTAATGAAGATGCTCAAAATACTCTCAATGACACCATCATCAAAAATTCCGAAAATTGATCCATCTCCATGCCATGCAATAATAACCATGGCCTTTAAAAGGAAAAGAACATATTAATTAATATATATATATATATAAGATCAATACTAAATTAAAAATAATATTAGAGAACTCTAAGATGTTAATATATACCTGAAATACCAATATAAGAAACATCCACATTCGATCAAAACTCCTGTAGAGGTGTAAAAATGTCCGCACTTCAACAAAATTTATTTTAGGGTTCCTCTTTCCAGATATGACATGGCTGCCCTCCTGCAATTACATGAGGAGATCTTAGAGTTAACTAACATTATTTGAAGTCATGTTAAACAAAAAGCTGCTGATATAAGCATTTTCAGTGACTACTAGTATGAAATAAGGAATTATATGAAGCTACAAAGAGTCAAATTGAGCTGATACCGCATTTGCCTGCAAATCATTATCAGAGGTACCGAAGAAGTCAGATTTTGGGTCCATCGGCCACCCTAATTTAAAGCATTTGTCAGACCTGTAGGGAGAATATTATTTTTTCTGTTAAAAAACAGTAACATATTTTAGTATATAAGAAAATTCTATGGTCAGGTATACAGGTGTCAAAATGGGCGGGTTAATCAGGTAACAAGTCAAAACAGGTCATTTAGGTACAGTTCATGTCAGGTTGGCCCAGAATAATTTGCTTTAACTTTCTTATGAATATTTAGTGTGTCAAATATGATCACAAAGGATATGTTTGTTCAATTAAATGTTAATCTTTTAAATAGAAAGCTTTAGAAGGTTTTATGCATTAAAAAACACATATTGAGTGCCTTTCAACCTGTTCGACCCATTTCCTTGTAGGTTAATTACTTGATTTTACCCAACTGTCACATTAGAGACAAAATGTAACCCAGATACCAATTTATAAGTATCAGATTCGATATTGCCACCAGGTGCGGTACCAAAAATATTCGTTAAGATCATCATAGTTTCTCCAAGAAGAATGACTTGCTTTGCCACCTCGATTTCTTTTGGCTTCCTGTCACAGTGTAAGAACATGCTTCAATAACTCGCTAAATTTACATAAAATGGAAAAAAAAATATTAGAAGAAAAACTGAATGTAATGTACCCTCACTTCATATGTGAAAAAATGTTATGTGCCCCAACCAAATTTGCATAAAAATGGGTAAAAGAATATTAGAAAAATTATTTTACCTGCTGTATAACCTTATAAATAGGCAGCACAACATTCTGCAAAAAAAATTCTTCTCCAACTGCTTCTGCTTGATAAATACCCCCGCTTACAGGTTCCACATTTGCAAACAAAATACCATGAATTTCATTCGCCATCTACACATTTATTTTAGATCATGTGGTATCAGTCTCACAATCAATATAACCTCGTCATAAATTTATTAATAGTAATGATAACAGATCATTAAGTACATCTTCCATAGCCTCATTTAGCCTATCATGTCTTAGTTATAAACATTATACACTGAACTCTTTGATGTGTAACTGTATATAGGCTATTTTAAAAAATGTACAACATGACATGTAAAATCATCTCACAACTTCAACACTAGAATTAATAAACATTTAAAGAGTAGTTCAATAACTAGATATGACAAGTCCTTAGGAAATAAAATTGTTTGTGGAAGAAAAATTATATTATATTACAATATAAGATGTGTATGATAAATATGTAGTTTAAATTTGATATAATCTTCCTTTGCTGAATATAAGCTATAATTTATAAAATTCGAGGCATGTTGACCCAGCTTGTATATTATTTATTCCAAATTAATTATGATACAGACTTTACATAACAGAAAGTGCAAAAACTTTATTATGAGATAAATAACATACATTATGGAAAATATAGCAAATACATTCAGGCATGAAGCGAATATTTGAAGCTTCACCCCAGATAAGCAGATAGAGCCCAATATAGAGAAGCTCTAACTGCTGCCTATCACCACCAGGTTCAAACCTGTACAACAAAAAAAAAATGAGCTGTAACAAATTAAATTTCTAAAAACAATAGAAATGCTACTCAATATTGATAATAACTTACTTGAGGTTTGACGTGCAGTGCAAATAATCACACCATGAGATATAGTTCTTGAATGTTTTATCCATTAATTGTTGTACCGTGTGGCTATCCAACTACCAAATATACAGAGCTATAATCAATGAGGGCATTAAATTAAATTACTTGAGCTAATAAAGAAAAACAAAAAGACTTGAGTGTTGCTAATAATATATCACATGCTGGTGGAAGCTTTACCTGCTCGCTATTTTCTGGACTTTTCGACCTTGTATCAATATTTGCAAGTAGCAAAGTTAAATGTTCCCGCTGATTTGCAACATTTCCTTTCTTCATTTGTAAACAATAGCAAGCACAGTTATATGATAGAAACAGAAGTATTGAAGAAATAAAATTCAGTAGAATAAAAATCGGAACTATAAAAGCTGTCTAAAACATGGACAAACTTTACCTGAAATCCGAACACCGAAGATAGCCACTCGAGTATATCACTAACAGATTTGTCACTTTCCTCAGGCTTTCTAAGAAGTGGAAGATTAACCACGTTACAGAGAGCCCGTAGAGCCGCTTTAATCTAAGACATTAAGATGAATAAATATATAAACATAAATGAAAAGGAGGAAAGAATATTTATATCCATTTAACTGTTACCTCAGGGAGCTCCATAATTGCTGGTTTAACCCCAACAGCATACAAAGGAAGAATGTTATAGCCTACAAATTGTTCCTTTTTCTCCTCCATGTTTTCAGCATATCTTTGTATCTGCATGCCGAACAACCATGAACATGAATATGAGTCTGTGATTTGGGTTGTGTTTTATCTCAAAAAGGATTACTTCGTAAAAATTAAGCAAAAGGGCAACAAGTCAAATGGGTTCAAAGCCACATGAGGTCAAACTTCAACGCACACAACTTCCGAAATTGGTTTACTCAAAGAGTTAGCTAATTTTGTAATAATATGGTTTTGTGTCACGAACACGTTAAGTATTTATAAAAAGTAGGCATAAAATTTTTGCACAGCAGCCTAAAGCGAGCTACGCATTTTGCCACATTGTATACGATATATTTGTATGACAAACCAGTTTTACCTGTGGTTCAACTTTTGAATCAGGTACCACAGTCCTCAATACATCATACACAACCCTTGCAATCTGATAAATCTTAACCATCTCCTCACTTTGAAAGATAATAAAAGTTAGAATGGAAAGTAGTAAATAAGTAATGAGATAAAGGAACATTTACAAAAAAAATTGTGAGAGGTTGTTAACTACAAAAGAAGACTCACGGTTTCTTTGTATATTGACCCTCTCTGAAATTTTTCTCATAGAAATTTTGGTAGTATTTCTGAATTTCTCTGGTATCAGTTTTTGCTAATTGAGGTTTTACCTCATTTTCATCCTGTAAAAAAAAGAATATCCCAAATTCCATTGATATATATATGGATGATCCATAGAAAGATATATGCCATCGTTCTCTTGTTATAAACAATTGTATATCTGTATAAGCCAATCTAGTAAATAGCATATTAACATAAAAATTGTTCATCAAACATAAGCTATTCATGATACAAAGAATAATTAATATGGTTTACATCACACAAAACACTGTGAACTTATCATGTGTACCTTTTTAAGTCTATTCAGCAGGTACGTCTTGAATTGGCGAACACCCCGTCCAGTAGATTTAGAGTCCATCCTGTGTACCTTCTCAAATGCATGAAACCGACCTAATCCAATGAAGTCAAATATATTATTGCACGATGTGCACAGTCAAATGGTGCACTTTCTTGGGACAAGGAATTATTTAGCTTCTTCACTTTTAATGGATTTAAAAATTGACATGGTGGTTATCTTACTATGTAGAATAACCAGTGCAAGATTTCTTTCTATTGGGAGGACATGATATGCATGAACTAGTTTTCATGGCACAGTAAATATATCTATCCATATTGATCGCGTGCCAAATATAAATCAAGATAAATGTTACTTTACACCAGCTTCTAACTTGTGGGATTCTTTTAGCTTCTAAAAATTGTATACATGACAGCTTTTAACAGCCTTATTTATTTAATTGCCTCTGAAATCTGGAATTACTTTGTTTAAAGACTTGTGGTCCCCATCATTATTAATCAGTAGAAAGACGTAAATGCTGTTTGTTAGCTCCAAAAATAAGCATATACCAGATCATTTTCTAACATGAAATGATCCATAATCTTAGACATTACTCTTTGGATAGTGTTATCACCTAAATAAGAATACACTCCAAATGCCAATAAAAAGGAATCTTGCATTGCTTACACTACATACTTACATAGCACAACAACCACCATGTGAGTGTGGCAGCACCTAACTTAGGTGTTGCTAGCTTCATATATCCTTTTCCCATAAAATGATCACTTAAATGACCATCAGTCTGATATTTAGCCGCGTATGGAGCATTTTTATGTTTTGATATACCCATCCTTTCCCATTGTATGATCACTTAAAAGACCAACAATTTGATACTTGACCGAGTAAGGAACATTTTTATCCTTTGATAAACCCATTAGAGTTTATTTTCCAATTTGATTATAAAAATCTCTATTTTTTAGTTTCTGCATGTTTCTTCAGTGAATGCTCTGTGTTTTTATAGCTAAACCAATCTTGTGAATTTGAAAGTTAGAAAGTGCATTGATTCTCAAAATTCACATAGGTTCCCTACCCACAGTGCCCTATCATATGAAATTAACAACTCTGCACGTTTTAAGATCGAAAGTACTGTAGTATAGGTGACTGACACTTAAAAGTTAATTGAAATTCAATCACAACTTGACAACTTAAAAATGCAATAATAAGTCACAAGATAGCAGCATTCACCAAAAACTAATCTTAAACAACTCCTTTTTCAAGTATTAACAACAGTAGTCAGAAGCATATGAAAGAAAAAAGGGGGTAGGGTTTTTGGTACTGAAACATACACAAATAAGCAACCCTGGGGTTATCCTTCTCGATCTCATTAGCGACACGAAGGATGGGAGCAACAGAAGCAAGTGAAGACGGCACAATCTCACTGTCAACGTTGGCGTCATCATCTGCATATGGATCAACCATAGAAGAACCCCTCGTAATCCTCCTCGAAAGCGACCTCGGTAGGTCTACTACATCTTTTGTTCCACTAGTGGTTGCCATGTCCAACCAGCTCCAATAACAGCCCTAATAGTCTATAACCTACCTGAAATTGGTGCACGCCGATGTAGTTGCGATTGAAACATATGTTGCGAAGAAAGTGTAACTGAGATTCAGTTCTGTATTGACGCATGAAGTAGGTATATATGGGGATCTTTTGAATGTTCATTTCGACCTTTTGGTGGATTGATTGCTGTTGATTTTGCTTTTGCTTTTGCTTTTTGGCGACCCTTTTGTGGAATTGAAAACAGATGGATAACAAAGTGATGATGAATCACAGAGAAGAAGATGAGTTAGCTTAGTAGATTAAGGAACCTGTGCTGACCTTTTTTAGAAAAAGGACAGAGATGACACGACTACCACCATCCTCGCTTTCCGCCATTTCCCGCCTTTTTAAAGGTCGCGTTATTGTAAACGGAAGTACGGAACTCTTTATTATTTGAACCCGCTTCCATGACCCGACACGATTAACTAACATGTGGCTTTTTTACGTTTAAATCTAATTTTATATATCATTTTCGCTACTATAAAAGTTAAACTTACAATCTTATAAGATACATGTAAAATTAGATACCGACATACTGTTGGGTTATAAACCTTTGATGATCGAGTAATAAGTAATAACTACACTTAATAATATTATGACATTATGATATGATGTGCGGAGTCATGGATTCGGTTTTTTTTAGTTTACTAGTGGAATAGTTGCGTCAACGATTAAATAGAGATGGTAGTGAGATTGTGTGGTGGCTAGCGATGGAGAAAACATATGAGATAATAACAAATTTCAATGGTGTCTAACGATAATAAATAATGTAACACCGGGTTTCACGAGCTTAAAATTAGCGCTAATTTAAACTTTTTAAACTTATTTACCAAAAGATTGCAGCGGATAAAATCACCATTTACAAGAATATCAGATTGTTATCTGACTAGTTAACATCTTATACAACAGGTGTTACCGTAACTAACAACCGGCCATCGGATCACATGCATATAATTAACAATTTGTGTTCCTCGAAATATACATACTACAATTGCTCACGAGTAACCCCAGCTCGCCAGGCCATCAGTCACAAACATGCGAAAAAGGGAAATCTTGCACCGTTAGCTACAACTAGCTAGTGAGCACCAATTTACACATAAGCATCAATAAGCATGATATCACATCACAGTATGGCACACAGAGCTAAGCTATCACATAGCGGTGTGCCGACATGTCAGCGGGATCATATCTTGCGAGATAGCTATCCTGGCTCAACGATCCTAGCTGGGGAATCAGTCATAACCAACCGCATCGGTGGGGGAGCGAAGAGCAACCCACCATCACGTTTGAGTCACTAGGACTCCGTTCGGATCTGATCATAGACCAAGATCTTCACTGTATGTCGAGGAACGGCGGCCTGCAGAACCCTCTGGGATCCGGAATTGGCCATCGAATCCCATAGACCCGGAATTTACCGTCGAGTACCGTTGATCCCGAAAAACACTCAAGGATCCAGTCGCGTTAGCAAACTGACCTCAACCACTGCGTCTGTCCGGACAGGAATCATAAACACGTTTGACCCATAGGGTCCACAGTACGCATGCGTATCACATATCACAATTTATATCACATGGTATCACTTATAACATTATGCCACTGTATCACTATATCACGTCATACCTCGCGCGTTCACATATATACACATGGCACGTATCACATGCACACAATAGCCCTACTTACTGAGTCTCATGGGAAACCGGTACTCACCTAGAGTCCTCACTAGGCAGATACGCCATTCGTGTCTTCCGGCTCCTCAAGTACCTAACACGACGCATATACACGGGGTTATCACTTAACACTTAACATTCTTCGTTTAAAACACGCGTCACAAATCTTTCAACACAGGACAGGTCCTACGGCCGCAGAGGATATGGCCTACGGCCGCAGTGTCCCTTTTCTAATGAACAAGGTCCTACGGCCGTAGAGACTTCTCCCTACGCCCGCAGAAGCTGTTTTTTGGGTTTCTACGGGCGTAGGTTATGTACCCACGCCCGTAGGCTTCGTTCCTTCACCCGTAGGTGGTAAACCACATAAAACATCCTTCTACGGCCGCAGGAACCACTTACTACGGGCACAGAAGGCTTAATTTCAACAAATCTGAAAAACACCTCCCTACGGCCGCAGAAACATTTTCCTACGGCCGCAGGAATAAAAACGGCCCCTACGGCCGCAGAAACATTCCTCTACGGCCACAGGAAGTTCCTGCACAGCAGGCCTTCGTCTCTGTTCGCGAAACAGGCCTGCAACTCGTGTTTTTGACTTTCAATTCGACCAAAACTCAGTTCTAACCATTTGTATACTTCACTAGACATTGTTTGGAGCTTATAAACACATTTGACTCACATATTAACACTTAGAACTCGTAAAACACCACAAAATGGGTGTTTCTCCTTCAAGAACACAAAACTAGGTTTCTTAGCAAAATTACTTACAAACAAGATAAAGTACAGCAGCTAGGGCACGAATTCAACACTGAAATCACTTGTTACTGCTGGATTCTCGGTTTCCTCTTCAAAACTCCAAAGCTTAGAGTGTAAGTGTGTGTTCGTATGTTTGTGTGCGTGTGTGTAGTGTGTGTTGAACAAAGTCAAGGGATAAGAACCCCTTAGAACCGCCTTTGGTTCTATTTAAATAAACACAGGGTATTTTGTTCCCCTTTCCAACTTACAACTTAACACACGCCATCCCGTTTAAACTAACGGGGATATCTACGGAATCATAACACAAAACCGTTTAATACTTTATCACTTTTAACGTGTTTGACACTTTTCACATAATCACTCTAATTAACGCATAACACGCGTTATTAACTTAAAACACACTAATTTAAGCCACTTAAAACCATTGTACAACTATTTAAGCACGAGGTACAAGCCTACACAGCTAGGCCCAATTTCAGGATGTTACAAATAATGGAGTAAATTACAAATTTCGTCTTTATGGTTTGGACAAAGCTTCACTTTCGTCCTTTAATTTAAAAATTATGTTGATGGTCATCGTGGTTTGCATTTAGTTAGCAAATTGTACACTACTTATTATGTAAAATTAAAAAATGTTGATGAGTGTACTTGTTAGTCTCATATTAGGTGCTTAAACAATGATTATGTTTGTAAAAGGGGTTGAATACAAACTCTAGCTTTTAAAACGTATTGCACACATAGTTACTTCTAATATAATTTTTATTGATATGAATCAAGAATTACTAGTGTTTGGATACGGAATTTCCTCACACTATATAAGATGACAATAATATATGAGTATATATTTTAGTTAGACTCCTCAAGGTATAAAAGGTATAGGTAAACTAAGAATATGACTAGTTCAATTAGAACTAGGTCAACCGTTTCAAGTATTTATTACCTGAATTTATTCGGATAATGATTTAATTTTTTTGCAATAGTCTTCTGCTTAAGTCTCGACCAAATTAAATTAAGTTGTCATTAAAAACGTTAATAGTGACCCTTGTCCCTTGATATAAAAATACAAATTACCAAATAAGTACCAGTAAATAATACAAGAAAAAAGTTGTATTTAGAAGAGGAAAAATGTGTTAAATACTTAAAAATCGTGCCAAGTGCTAGTTGGCAAGGTCTTGACACGTGTTTGGCTACATCTTAAATACTCGAAAAAGTGCCAAATGTCTGTTTGGCACGACTTTATACTCCGAGGGGTTCATCTTGTACGGAGTGTGAATTAGTGTCAAATGAGCATTTGAACTATGTTATTCTCCACGTTGGATAACTATTTGGAAATATGTTTTCTCCGTGCTAAATATTATTCAACCTATAAGACTGTGCGGAGTGGCTGAAAATGAAGTTGAGTGGCACACCCCAAAATCTAAGGTGTAACAGCATCAAAAAAACATCGGTAAATCACTAATCATAAATAACGTCTTACAAAATTCAAGAGCAACATAAGTCTTATAAAACAAACATAATTAGTCTCAAACGATAAAGCTAAATATAAAGTTTACTGTCTAAACTTTTCTCTACTCCTTCTCCTTGCTCTTTGATCCTGAAGCTTTGTCATGACCTAAGATACATGCTAATGGGTCAGCTATTGCTGGTAAGTTCATGGTTTTATAATATAAAATACTTCACACAATTAGAATACGATTCACATCAAAAGTGTCTTATTATTTTAATACATCATAGTAAATATTGAAGCATAATGCATAACTCTTGTTTTTTTTAAAAATAATACTTGTCTCTACCGAGCCTAGAAGCACACTTCGCGGTACTTCTTTCGACTCACATGATAAAACCAACACAAAAGTGCACCTCGCGGCACTTGTATTGATTTAACTTGCCTTGCCAGGGAACATAAGTCCCAATTACTATGCATAGTAACAGTTGTACAATCATGCAAATTATCTGAACCATGTACTCATAACATCGTGATAAAACATGTATATATCTCAATAAAACATAGCATGAATAAAAACTTGACATAAAAATAGCATCAATACATCATCTTACGGTAAAACTTGCACACATACATATAGGCATGTATCCCATTTAAAATCACATGAGACTCACCTCTCGTCCCTAGCTTAAAGCAACACCGAATTCAATTTGAGCTCACGTCCTTATAAGCAAGTTCCCTATACATTAAACAGTCTTATAAATCTTATCATCTGAAATCTAAACATAAACCTAAAATTATTACCCAGATTTGTCGAGATACCCGAAACTATCTTAGCCCAATATATGTCATAACCCTTTATAGGTTTAATAAGAAAAAAGTCATTATACTAATTAATAGTATCAATATATAACCAAAAACTCAACACCCTTCAAAAGTTCAAAGTTGACTACCGCATCAAAAGAAGAAAGAATTATTGGGCCTTCCTTCGATTTTTTTTATAATATATATAAACACTAAACTTAACAAGAAACAATGATTTTATTTTTCCTCTTCTTGTACTGACATCAATCGTACATCCCCCTGTTTCTGTTTCTTTTTTTATTATTTTATTAAATCAAGGCCACCTAATTTAATAAACAAATACTCATCTATCATATCACTTCATCTTCTCAATAGTCACTGCATTCTTCTCTACCTCCATGAACATGGAGAATTTTGAGATATTTTATTTATTTATTTATTTTTAGAAAACTTACGTATAACATAACTTGTTCCTTAACTTCCTCCATCATACTACACGCTCATCATCCTAACTATCACAGATTTAATATATAAGAAGATCAAGTTTTATCACAAAAACGAAACTAAATCGGTAACCCCGAGCAAGTTAATATCATCCCAAAACGCGACCAATCTACTGCTATATACCTTAAAAGAGTCCCGCAACTCGACGCTAATTTTCTCAAATCACCGTTTGAAGCACAGTTGTTTCTCTTCTTTACTGCCGTTGTTTCAAACCATGGTCTTCTCAACTTACATCTTTGGGTTTTCGTATGATTTAGCGTACGTGAGAACATGGACTAAATCTATATCTTGCATATATATAACAAAGACTTGCCTAATTAATAGCTTTGTTATCCCGATCATATGGGGTAGTTATCCCATATTCACTTTTCTTCTTCAAATTTCAAATAATTACACATAAATCACATACTTTATGTGTTTGGCAAAACCTAGCCTATTTGGCCATGCCTTGTAAATATAGAAGAAAAAAAAACTAATGGCTTATATTAATATAAATTTAAGTGTTACAAATCTCTCCCACTAAAATAATTTCGTCCTCGAAATTCATGATGAAATAAACAAATGGGGGTATCTTTCTCTCATCTCGCTCTCTAGTTCCCAAGTTGTTTCGGGACCTCTACGCGATTGCCATTTGACACGAACAAGGGGTATGCTTTTCTTTCTCAACTTTTTGATCTTTTTATCTAGTATCTGCACCGGCTCTTCAACAAAACAAAGTTTCTCATTTACTTGCACATCTTCGAGTGGTAGAGCCAAGGACTGGTCAACCAAGCACTTCCTTAAATTTGACACGTGAAAAGTATCATGTATACCACTTAACTCTTCTGGTAACTTTAAACGATAAGCTACCGCACCGACTCTAGCAATAACTTCAAATGGTCCAATGTATCGTGGACTTAACTTCCCTTTCTTTCCAAATCTTACGATTCCTTTCCATGGAGATACTTTCAACATCACTTGATCTCCGATCTGATATTCTAAAGGTTTCCTCCTTTGGTCAGCATAGCTTTTCTGTCGGTCTTGTGCTGCTTTTAGCCTTTCCTTGATCTGCACAATCTTTTCGGTTTTCTCTTGAATAATTTCTGGTCTAGCTAACTGGCTCTCTCCCACTTCAGTCCAACATATGGGTGTCCGACATTTTCTACTATATAATGCTTCAAAGGGAGCTGCTTGAATGCTTGAATGGTAACTATTATTAAAAGAGAATTCAACCAAAGGAAGGTGATAAGCCCAGTGACCACCAAAATCAATCACACAAGCCCTCAACATGTCCTCTAACGTTTGGATGGTTCGTTCACTCTGACCGTCTGTCTGTGGGTGGTATACGGTACTTAGATTCACTCGAGTACCCATTTCCTGCTGAAAACTCTTCCAAAACCTTGAAGTGAACCTACTATCTCTGTCTGATATTATCAACTTTGGCACGCATGCCTCGACACAATTTCGTTTACATATATTCGTGCCAATTTCTCCATCGAATAATCCTCCCTAATTGGTAAGAAGTGAGTTGTTTTCGTCAGTCTATCAACTATTACCCATATTGCATCATGACCTCGTAACGTCCTCGGGAGTTTGGTAACAAAATCCATGGTTACCTGATCCCATTTCCAAACAGGAATCTCTATTTGTTGCAAATAACCAGATGGCTTTTGGTGTTCGGTCTTAACTTGTAGACATGTCAGACATTTCTCAACATATCTTGCAATCGATCTCTTCATTCCTAGCCACCAGTAATCATTTTTCAAGTCCTTATACATCTTATCGCTACCGGGATGCATAGAATATTTAGACTTGTGCGCCTCAGCTAGCACTATGTCTTGAAGCTCTCCCACCTTCGGGATCCATACTCTTCCATTGAATATTCGAATTCCATCTTTCCCCTCAGCTAACGACTTTAATCTACCAATCATTTTTTCTCCTTTGATATTATATTCATGCATGGCTTTCTTCTGTGCATCTCTTATTTGATCAACAAGCTCAACCTTGACGTTTATTCTCATCGCATGAACTCTAATCGACTCCAATCTTTCTTTCCTGCTTAATGCATCAGCAACTATATTAGCTTTACCAGGATGATAATGTATCTCACAGTCGTAATCCTTTAACAGTTCCATCCATCTTCGTTGTCGCATATTCAGCTCTTTTTGATCAAACACGTGCTTTAGACTTTTGTGGTCTGTATATATCCCACATTTAGTTCCATAAAGGTAGTGCCTCCAAATCTTTAGTGCAAACACAAACGCAACTAACTCTAAGTCGTGTGTCGGGTAATTCTTCTCATGTTCTTTCAACTGCCGGCATGCGTATGCTATGACCTTTCCACGTTGCATTAGAACACAACCTAGTCCTTGTTTTGATGCATCACTGTAGACGACAAAATCTTCAGTTCCCTATAGTAAGGACAAGATCGGTGCACTAACCAACTTCTGCTTGAGTGTTTGAAATGCTTCAGTCTGCCTCGGTCCCCATTCAAACTTGTTTGTCTTCCTTGTCAAAGTAGTCAATGGAGCTGCTATCTTTGAAAAATCTTGTATAAATCTTCTGTAATACCCAGCCAATCCAAGAAAACTTCGAATTTCAGAAGGTGTCTTTGGGTGTTCCCATTTTAGAATGGCTTCCACTTTGGACGGGTCTACCATGATTCCCTTATCGTTTACAACATGGCCTAAGAACTGCACCTCTCGTATCCAAAACTCGCATTTTGAGAATTTAGCGTAAAGCTTTTCTTTTCTTAACAGCTCCAACACAGCTCTCAAATGTTGTTCATGCTCCTTCTGACTTTTCGAATAGACAAGGATGTCATCTATGAAAACAATGACAAACTTATCTAGATATGGTCTGCAAACTCTGTTCATCAAATCCATAAACGCTGCAGGTGCATTAGTGAGACCGAATGACATAACTAAGAACTCGTAGTGACCGTACCTCGTTTTAAAAGCCGTCTTTGGTACATCTTCGTTTCGAACCTTCAACTGATGATACCCAGACCTCAAATCAATTTTCGAGAAGTAGCTAGCTCCTTGAAGCTGGCCAAAAAGGTCGTCAATTCTGGGTAACGGATACTTGTTTTTAATGGTCACTTTGTTTAGCTCACGATAATCAATGCACATTCGTAGTGAACCATCTTTCTTTTTCACAAAAAAGATTGGAGCTCCCCAAGGTGACGAGCTCGGGCTTATAAAACCCAAGTCCAACAATTCTTGCAACTGCTTCATCAATTCCTGCATTTCTGTTGGAGCTAAACGATATGGCGATTTAGCTATTGATGCCGCTCCGGGTACTAAGTCAATCCTGAATTCAACTTGACGATCTAGTGGGAGTCCAGGTAGATCTTCTGAAAATACGTCTGGATACTCTTTAACTATTGCTACATCTTTAACTATTTTCTCTAACTTTGCGTCAATTGCATAAGCCAGATAGCCGATACATCCCTTCCTCAAACATCTACTTGCTTTTATCATTGAGATAATACCTATCTCGCCTTTCTTTTTATCTCCATACACACATATTTCCTCTCCAGCTGGGCTCTGTATAATAATCATCTTCTTATTGCAGACAATACGTGCTTGATGTTTCGCTAGCCAATCCATACCCAAAACCACATCAAATCCTCCTAAACACGTAGGCATTAAGCTGACAGGAAACTCTTTACCATCAAGGTTGATCAAACAATCCTCAATAATTTCAGAAACACTTTGTGCCCCATCAGCTGTTTCTACTACTAATTCTCTATCTAATTTTTTTGATAGAGTTAATTTAAACTTTTTAACTACTATTATCAAAAGTGTGCAGTGGAGTTAAACGCCATTACAAAAGCAACGTTAAGTGACTCAGTTATTTAATTACATCAAAAGAATAAGCCAAGTTCGTTGTCTACAAGCGTTACCTACTAGTTCCGACCATCGGATCCATATACAAAACAAGTGTGTTCCCCAAAAGATATTTACAACTAAAGACTACCATCTGTGCCCGCCTCACCAGGCCTCTAGCATCAACCTGCGAAAAAGGAAAATCTTGCACCGTTAGCTACAACTAGCTAGTGAGCACCAATTACACATAAGCATCAATAAGCAGGCTATCATGTATAAGAACAGCACACAAGGCTATCCTATTATCTTGCGGCGCGCCAATCATGTCAGCAGGAGTCGTGTCTCGCAGGGTAGCTAGCCCCGCTCAACAACCCAAGCCGGGGAATCAGCCGCAACCAATTGCACCAGTGGGGGAGCGAGAAGCAGTCCACGTGGTACACTCTGTCTATCATGCTGGTTCCAGCCTAAGCAAGGAACCCAATTTCATAGAGGAACGGTGGCCTGCAGAACCATACCCAAGCGTATACTCATGAGTACCGTTAGTTCCCCAATTCATAGCCCCTAAGTACCCTGGGAACCCAACCAGATATTATCACCCATCTACCTGACTAACCTCAGTTGTTCACCCGTTCAGTGTCCGGACAAAATATCATAAACAAATAGCTGATCCAATAAGGATCCAGTTCATGCGCGCATATAATTATTGCAATATCTTTCATACTGATAAACAAGCATGCATATATAACTCTACCATAGCATACCTTGTGTCTAACGTATCAATACACCAATCACGTGTCAACATGTACAACAGATAACTTACCTACTGAGACTCATGGGAAACCGGTACTCACCTCGAGATTACAAGAGGCAGATATGCAATCGGGAATCCCAATAACACACAGAGTCGTCCGAATCACCTAACACATTAGGTTCAGGCTTAGACACCAATCAACGACAATTAACGAGGCTTAAAACACAAGACTACAAAGCTGTCAGCTTAACAGTACAGCATGCGATCGCAAGGCATCCCCCTGCGATCGCAAGGCATAACCATGCGATCGCAAGGGATTTCCATGCGACAGCAAGGGCCCTGTCCAAAAACCCACTCCTACGGCCGCAAGGGATTATCCCTACGACCGCAAGGGTTGATCTTAAGGTTCCTGCGGCCGTAGGTTATGTACCTACGCCCGTAGGCTTCATTCCATCACCCGTAGGTGGTAAACCATGACACCAACTCCATACGGCCGCAAGACCTATTGCCTGCGACCGCAGGGACTTCCAAACCTCCTTGCGACCGCATGGCTTTTCTCATGCGACCGCATGGACTACTGTTACAATAAGGTCTTGCTCTGTTCAAACACAACAACTATATTCTCACGTTTTTGACTCAAAAATCATCTTGAATCCATATTCAAGTGTTTATACATGTTGTCTAACATACATATGAACTTTGTAACACGTATTTGACACAAAATGAACACCACAACACAATTAAAACTACAAATTTAGGTCATCTTCTCCAAAAGACAAAAACCAAGTTCTTGATCACAAAAGCTTATCAACTAGAAGAAGTAGGACATATTGAAGCTCACTCCAGCGATTAAAATCGAATTCCAAAGGCTTGCTACCGATTTCTTCTTCAAAAGATCAAGAGCTCTAGTGTGTGTGTGTTATCGTAAGTTTGTGTGTGTGTTTAGTATGTGTTTCGTGTCAACAGAGGACACAGATAAGAACAATAGGCCGACTTAGTTGGCTAATACCCTACGCGGGTATTTGGTTCTCCTATTCAACTTAAAACACAACTTAGGGTTATCCGTTTCAACTAACGGAGATATTTTTGGAACCATTATCCAAAACCGTTCAACTATTTATCAACATGGTCAACTTATGACACTTTTCACAATACCACATTTTTTATCCACAATTAACACAAATTAACACCATTTCATGTTTAAAACACCAATTAACACATAATACACCATTTAACAACACGTATACTACAGTTAACAACAAAACACCAATTAAAGTCAACGTACAACTAACCAAGCTACATGTACAACAGTTTACAACTAGGCCCCACTTTGGGGTGTTACATCAATTATAGTAGTTAATTATATTAACCAAAATAAAACCAGTTAAGAACGGTTGTTTTATAGATTATATCAACCAAAATCAAATAGATGAAAATGATCATACTGAAAACCAAGCTAAATCAAACTAGTGAAGAATGAAGTTGGTTTGTTAGAGGTCGAACCCTAATTGAGCCAAAGGTCACTTTAATTGTAGAATGCAGACGAAGGTTAAAAGTTGTATGTCACGAACCTTAATCTTTCAGAAAAGGTAAAAGCTAACCGTAACAGGCGTTGACTGAGTAAAACCCAAATCATTGAAATTCCTTCTATTGACATTGGCAATCAAAGGTCACCATAGAGGAAGTTTGTCATCCTTAATCACATGTTACAAGGAATAACAGATGATGATTCTATATACTAAGGATTTCCAAAATCCTGGGGTCGTTTGGTTCACGGATTGTTTTCCGATGGAATCGGAATTCGTTAAAGAATTGGAAAGTAAAGGATTTACTATTGAAATCTAAATCTGTTGTGTTTGGTAGTACCGGAATTGGAATTCACTTCCCCACCACAAACTACTCTAATCAGACATGCTATCACCATCGGCCACCTTCACCACCGCCCCACTGTTGCCCACCATCTCGCCACTGTCAAAGCCAAATTGTCGGCGCCACCCCATTGTCGCCCACCACCTTGCCACCGTCGAAGCAAGGAAACGCTTCCACCCCACTGTAGAAAATTGAAGCCCTAGTCGAAGCCTTAGTTGAAGCCTTACGCGGCGGTGAAACGCCAGTCGCAGGTTGTAACCCTAATCGTAGGTCAAAGCCCTAGCCAGAGGTGAAACGCCAGTTGCAAGTTGTAGCCCTATTCGCAGGTCAAAGCCCTGGTCGGAGGTGAAATGCTAGTTACATGATGTAGCCCTAATCGCAGGTCGAAGCCCTAGTTGGAGGTGAAACGTCACTCGTCACTCGCTGGTCGCCAGTGCCGCTCGTCGCTGGAAAAAGGAGGAAAAAATAAGTTTAACCCTCTCGGATCCGCTAATCAGCCGAGGGTACCAACCAGCGAGAACATGACCATCTGTCGTGTTCCAGCGCTGGTTGGACTCAACCAGCCATGGCTGGTTCACCGATGCGGGTGGTCTTAGAAGTGAAACACTACAAACCAATACATAAATCAACGCCTATTTACACGACTCTTTCACTTAATTACAATATAAAACCATACTTAAAACACATACAAATTAACTATTTACGTTTTAATTTTAGATAAAATGATTAAAAAAACAAAAAATTATAAGTTTTTGACAACATACTTATAGGGATTATAGGGTTTGAGATTCTACTTTTTATAAACTTTCAGCCCTCTAGCCTCGTTTGGGTGAGAAGATTATTAAAAACATAAAGTTTAAAAATAATTTTTTTTTCAAATAACTTATAGCTTGTAGTCCCAACAAATTTTACCAACATTCAATTCTAATGAATTTTGACAAATTGGTTTACTCAAGATTATGTTGTGGCCGATGAACCTAAAACTTACCACCAGGCCCCAGCCTCAATCTCTAGGAAACCGAACTCATATGTGAATGTTTTCAATCCTAATCCTCATTTCGCCCGTCTAAAAGTGCAGGGAGCACAAGGGTTTTCTTCTCCCACCGACAGGTATCGGTCATCGCCCTTTCTTGCCCCCTTTCATGCTCCATCTTATATACCCAACCTGCAATTACAAAACCTAGATCTATTGTGTATCGTCTATGTTGTATTTCTATACGAATTTGTCGATTGATATGCGTCTCTAGTGTTTCTTGATGGACATTTGCGGTTGTTAAGCTTTTGGAGTGTTCTAGAAGTTAATTCAAATTACAGGAAGTTGGATGTACTGGCTTTTGAATCTAAATGTGATATATTTTCATGGATATTTTTTTTTGGGTTTTCAGTTTTTAAGGGGTTTCTGATTGATCAACATTTAGATGACTGTTCTTGAATGTTTGGAGTTGGTATACAATTGAAACTCTAACAGAGGACTTCCTTTCTTATCAACATAGAACATGCTATCTTCTTAGAACAAGGAAATAGGGGACAATGGGTCCAAAGGGAACTGTTGCAGATTTTATAGTGTTCTCAATTGGACAAACTAATATTAGCTTGCAAGTTTGCAGAGAAAATAGCGATTCAATAACAAGTAACATCTGAGGAATGATAATGTTTTGATTTATAAGGGGATGGAGGGAGCATTATACTTCTTAGTCTATTGTCTAATTGATTTTAACAGTCATGCTTGCAAGGAATTTTATTGTATTATTTTGGAACGGAGGGAGTTGATGATAGTATAGGTAGAAATCGCTCCCTCTGGCCGACAAAAGTCCATTTCCTTTGTTTTGGATGCCACATTAGAATCACAAGGTATTTGTTAAATGAAAACAGTTCCAGGTGAAGACATTTAGGTTGTCACTTTTAAATGTAAAGTACTATCAAACATTTATCAGCTTAAGGTTACTTACCACAATCCTTTTTTTGTTATCATTTTGATTTTTGCAACTAAATTAGCATATCGAGACACATTCAACAACGTCAAAGTACTCCCGAAAGCTTCAACAGCAATTATATTTACCTTTGGATAAGCAGAGAAGACAGAGTCTGTTTATGAACATCTGATTCACTGGGCATAAAGTTCGAAAAAGACAGGTATTTGCCCCTAAAAAATATTTTCTTTTTGGTGGATTTGCGCAAGTCTTATCACAACATTTGGATAACACGACTGCTTTATCTCATATAAGAGAATTATACTTTTCTGCATTACTATCCTGAAAGAAAATATATGAAATTAAAAAGCTGATGTTGTAATGTCTTGTGGTTGTAACCGTTTAACATTTCTCAATGGTATATACAACCTTATATTTACATAAAAAACACATACGATAGTGCCACCCAGTGTTCTTTCATATCATGAATATAAATGGGTGATTGAAGTCTTTTTTGGTCTTGATAAACATAATCATAGACTTGATTAGGAACTATAATTTATTACCGAAAAAGAATCAAAACTCAAAAGTCAAAACTGCTGCTGCTGCTGCTACTACTATTACTATTATCATTTTGTTTTACATTTCTTTATTCAGGAAATTGTTTGCAATTCTTTGGAGGTACGTAAAAGGTCTTTCTTTGCATATGGGCTGATTCCACATTTCATGGGAGGTGTAAAGGATGAGGAGCCACCCTTAAAACGTGTGAAAGCATCCTCTAGAGAATTAAGAGGTCTTTCAAACGGTGATTTACTAAAAGAATCTTCAAGTATCTCATTCAGTTCTTCAATGGCTCGGGCACTAGATGATGAAGTAATTGGTTCAAGAGGAGTTAAAAAAACAGAATTTGTTCAAATCATAACTGAGGCATTGTATTCTCTTGGGTATAATAAAACCGGGGCTTATCTTGAACAAGAGTCGGGAATATCTTTTCGTTCATCTAAAGTTACTGTTTTCATTCAACAAATTCTTGATGGTAGTTGGGATGAAAGTTTATCTTCTTTACATAAAATTGGCATAGTGGATGATGCTATTATTAAATTAGCATGCTTTATAATATTACAGCAGAAGTTTTTAGAACTTTTGGATGGAGAAAAGGTAATGGATGCTTTGAAGACACTAAGGACTGAAATAGCACCACTCTCAATAAACACCATCAGGGTCCGTGAGCTTTCTTCCCTCATTCTGTCTTCTTCAAACAAAGTCAATGATGGAATATCTGGTCAACAAGTGGTGAAGTCAAAGACTCGGTCAGAGCTACTTAAGGATTTGCAGAAATTATTTCCTCCAACAGTTATGATACCAGAAAAAAGATTGTTAGAACTAGTAGAACAAGCTCTTGATTTGCAACATGACACTTGTTTATTTCACAATTCTTTGATCGGGGAAACTTCATTATTTACTGATCATCATTGTGGAAGAGATAAGATTCCTTCACGAACAGTGCAGATTCTGCAAGGCCACCAGGATGAAGTCTGGTACTTGAAGTATTCTAAAAATGGGAAATATTTGGCATCATCATCCAGTGATCATTCTGCAATTATTTGGGAGGTGACAGTTTCTCTTTTATGTTCAACAAGTTAGTTTTTTTTTTTTTTCTTTCTGGCCAGAAACCATATCAAGGTGGCCTAGCTGTAGGATGCTTGGAAAGTCTCAAAAGAGACCCGGGTTCAATCCTTGCTGGGTAAACATCTTGAATGGCAAGGTGAATTATAGGAAACAGCCACGGAAATGATTAGGCTGCTTTCATCAGCACATAGCTCGACTTCCTCGGGGAACCTGCTAAAGGGGGAAATCCCTTTTGAGTTTTTTTCCTGGTCAGAAATTGTTTGGTTGTAGAAAGTTCTACTTGAGTTTTTCTGTCCATTACTTATAGATGGGCTGTGCTCGGTTGTGTTTTTATCTCACATGGGTCAAATAGATCAAGTCAATAAATATAGCTAAAAAGGGTATGGATTAAAAGTCGTCTAAAGTATATCTTTAATGCATACATCCTCCCAACTTGTTATATTCAGAGATATTGTTTTTATTGTTATAAAAGTGTTTATGTAATAATATTAATGCATTATTAATATAACAAAGGGTTAAACGGTTATATTAGAAGTGGACAAAAAGGTGCCAACTGGTCCACCAATCCAGGTTGACTTTAAATGACCCGTTTCAACCTGTTATTCGACTGGCCATTTTTGCTACATTGGGTTTCTTGAGAGTCGAGTGTTTCAGATTCTTCACTCTTTCTGTTCTCAACAATTCTTATTATGTTCTATTTTAAGTAATTCGTGTTTTTGTGTTGATAAAAGGTTGATTCGGATGGTCTAGTCTCCTTGAAGCATAGATTAATTGGCCACCAAAAACCCGTTTCATGTGTTTCATGGAGCCCGTGTGATGATCAGATCTTAACATGTGGTGTAGAGGAAGTCGTTAGGCGGTGGGATGTTTCCTCTGGTGAATGCCTTCAGGTTTACGAAAAGGAGCTTATCGGCTCAATATCGTGTAGTTGGTCTCCAGATGGAAAATGGATTTTCGCGGGATTAACTGATAAAACCATAATAATGTGGGATTTGGATGGAAAAGAGACCGATGTTTTAAAAGGACAAAAGACTCTTAGAATCTCAGACTTACAAATGACTAATGATGGGAAGTTAGTTACAATTTTTAAGGAAAATATGATACTTCTTCTTGACAGAGAATCAGGGGCAGAAAAATTTATCAGAGAGGATCAGACAATAGTGTCGTTTACATTATCTGATGACAATAAGCTGTTGTTGGTTAGTCTTATAAATGAAGAATTACACCTATGGAGTATTGAGGGACAAATTCGACTTATTTCAAAGTATAAGGGTCATAGACGTTCTCGTTTCATTGTTAGAGCTTGCTTTGGTGGATTTCAGCAAGCGTTTATTGTCAGTGGCAGTGAAGATTCACAGGTATATATTTAATTGTGTAAGTTTAAGTGTCTAAACAATGCAAGACTTTCTATTTTGAATTGTCCCAAAAATGCAACGTTTTTAATCCAAATTAACCACGATTTACTCATTAGTAATCGGTAGAAGATATATGTAAACATTTTTCTTTTACTTTATCGGTTTCTCAAACAGGTGTCTGTTCAAATTGCAATGACCATCTTAATGGTCTTTACTTTTTATTCAAAGATTATTATTATTAATGTTGTAATAATATTGTTTTCGTAATCAAGATTAACACATTAATCATTTATAAAAAATAAAAAGAAATTGGAAAATGGACAGAAAACTGGTTGCGGGTCAACCTGACCCGACCCTAACTGAAAAATGACCCGTTATAGTCACTTGTATACGTGGTATCTTATTAACTAAAAGATTGATACCTGTTTGTAGGTTTACATATGGCACAGAGGATCAGGAGAGCTGATTGAAACATTGGGAGGTCATTCTGGTGCTGTAAACAGTGTCAGCTGGAACCCGGTGAACCCACATATGTTAGCCTCGGCTAGTGATGATCGTACTATACGAATTTGGGGTTTGAATCATGTGGACACCAAATCCAATGGTTGCATCCATTATTGCAATGGCGCGACTTAAACATTTCCTACTTGTAAGAAAGAGTTCACATCAATTGTTTATTTTGTTGCTGTCATACATGTGCTTCCTTTCCTTGCTCACCAGATTATCATAATCATGATTTGAAATGCTTATCTTGCTGCTTCACTTATTTGATTGTGGTTTGTGTCCATTATTTTGGTTTATTTTCGTTGTATTTTGGTGTGTTTGAGGTTCTGTTTGCTTGAATATAAGCAAATACTTCAAGTTTTAGAAGTTTAAGTACGTTAAAAAGTAAGCTTTTGAGTTTGATAAATCGATAGATATAATAATAAAAGGTGTAAAGTATGATACATTTTGGTGAAAACTCTATACTTTGTATAATATTTTCTTTCCCTTTGGTGTCCTCACAAGATCCCAAGTAACATACTTTTGTAGAGATTCCATCTCTTCGTTTATGGCTACAAGCCAATTGTTATATGTCAAGAAGTATTAGGGTGATTTTTTGGCCGATTGTTACAAGGATGTATCATTTCTCATTGAATATAGGACGACATATGTATATATTTTGTATGCTATACAGGGCGAAGTGTTGCTTGCTAGATGGTGCAAGAGAGGAAGATGAAAGTTGTGAAAATGAGGATACTAAGGGAAAACCTTGCTCAAATTATACCAAATGGTGTTTTTAGCTCTAAGTTAGAGAGGTTGCGTCAAATCTCTTTATAATCGGGAGTGAAAAATACTTCGATAGTTTGTTCACGTTTAAAGGAGACAATGCCAATTAAGAGAGTGGAATCTTTAACAATATTGTATGAAAGTTCGATTTTCGACATTGGAATGGGTGTCAGAACGACGAGAAAAACTAATTACAACATTGTGAAAGATGGATTGAAGAAATACATGGTCAAAATAATTAAGAAGCCATAAATCAAGATTGTTTGATAAACAAGAGTTTTCAAGGATTCATTCAAGAAATAAGTCGTTTAAATCTTGGTAAGGTAATAGGATATACACATACTAAGCAATTTGGTCAAAAACAAATGTTTTCGGAGGAATCTTGGTAAAAAAGATATAATACAACATTTAAACTTTGTAAGTATTTGTTTTTCTTCCCAGTTGCCGACTGCCATGTCTTTGGCTTAGATGTACGCGATCTAACCGTTAAACCTTATAAGTATGATTTACCCAAATGTTATGAAATACTAACTAAATGAGTTGGTGAAAAAGAAGAATTTTTCAAGTGTGTTTAAATTAGATTTGAACATCTTTAAGGGCTAAGAAATAAGCAAAAGAGACTTCAAACGATCTCCACTAATTCTCCATTTGCAGATCCAAAGGATGATTAAGATGTAAGCAAGTGTTCTAACCAACTTATATTCAAGATTCAAGAAAATTATTTCGCAACAAGTTAACCATTCCAAATTGTTGAGTAATATCTCACAACAGTGATTTAGTGATGTGCTTAATAAGGGTTCTGAGCTAGTCCTCTCATAGACAATTGGTTTCGAGTTTAAACACCACAAACTTACATGGTATCAGAACAAGGTTCCCCCGTTGTTAGTCAAAGGTCACACAGACTCCACATAATCCATAAATATCAACGTGTTGGGCGAGAAGAAAAGAATCCCACACGTGAGGAGGCGTGCTGAGTAATGTCCTTGTATCTGACGAAAATTGATTTTGTAAAATGCTTAATAAGAGTCCTGAGCTACTTTCTCAAAGCTGGTTTTGAGTCGGAACAAATCTAAGGTTTCTAGCATACCCAAAACTAGTGATATGCAGCTAAAAACTTTACTAATTGATATTTTCATGATCCATTTGATCCTCTACAATCATGTACTAGCTAAAAACTTATTTAAAACTTAGAAACACATTTTCATACATCCACAACCTTACACTTGATTAATAATACACAAGTTGAAGATTCAATGAAAGAATTTACACCTATACATGATTCATACACTAATTCAAGACGGAAATAATACTCGATTTACCACACATATATACGCAATCATAGAATAAAGGATGAGAAACCTGTAGACATGGAAACATATGGTCAACTAAACAAACTAGCAAACATATCATCTTCATGATCAATACCAATCTGATTGCCAATTTCCTGGATAAACGATAAGCAATCAGTTTTTACCCATGGATCACTAAAAACTGACATATTATCTTGAGTGACGCTGTCTTTGTTGTTGTTATGGGTTTGTTGACCTTTGTGTTCGATCTGTAAACCATTTGGCGATGAATATATGGCTGCGCAGATGGTGGATGGTTGGGCTGTGCCGCCATTTTTTCCGGTGAGTTCTTGAACAAGGGTCTTGAAGCTTGATGAGTGAGTGATGTAAACCCTGGGCTTCAACCTGTTAAGCTGCTGGTGGTGAAGGTGGTTGTAGTTCTTGGAAACTTTGACAGAAGCTTTGCACATTTGCTTCCCCATAGAATGAATTGATGTCTCAACTGTTATCTTTGGAAAGATCGATGTAAAACTTGTTGTTCTTGCTTTTTAACGGAGTAACCGAAGAGGTGATGATAAAAACAAAAAACAAGATGTTAATTAGAGGAAGCTTGCTAAAAAAGACAACACATTAAGTTTTATTACTAAATACGTAACCGAAAATACACCATGTGATACAAATGATACGTATGCTCATATTTTTTATTTTTAATTATCATTCTACTCATTTCATCAAGATAAGTGTCAAAATCTAGAAATGATATGAGAAAATAGAATTATTACCTCACACATATTAAAAAGTTGTAAAAACATCCTTACCTCAAAAATTGTAATACCGAATTCCTTTATGTATCATAACAAGTAAATATTACCCGCGCTTCGCGGCGGGGTTAAAAAAGGATCTCGTCTACTGTAAAATAATATTGTTACATTAATTTCTAATGAAATGCGTCTATACGACATTAATTTTCAAAATTTTACCCTTGACTTCAGTCACTAATATTAATATAAATAACTGTTGAGTTAAACTAAATTATTTTTTATATAATAATAAAATATAATAATAATAATAATAGGTTTTTGATTTTAGATATACAACTATATATTTCTATATTAAAAAAAATCTAGAAAAAATTATATTATATGGGCGTTCTAATTTTATCCTTTTCCGTTCTTATAAATATATCTATATTAATAATCAGTGACTTAAAGTTTACTATACAAATTTAATAGTAAAAAAAATTACAAATAATATAGAAAAGTCTTGTAAAAAAAGTTATTTACGAAACAATTTTTAAACTTGTTAACAAAAATAAAAAATGGAGTGAGCTAATACTATAGTATTATAAAAATAATACTAAGTAATAATTTATTTAACAATATACGTTTTAAGGTGATATGTAAAAAAAGTAATATTTTATATTAATAGTAATTATATCACAAATTATAAAAATAAAATTAAAAAATCTTGTCCATTAAAAACCAACAAAAGTGGAAAAGAAAAGTAAATTGAGCATGGCCAGGAATCGAAACATGGTCTACGGACACAAATGCAACATTCTTACCATCTATTCTAAGTGGGTTTTTGTGGTTTCACCTGTAGTTTAAATATATATTGCTTTTTTTGTTGAATGTCAGCCACAAAAAGACAAACATTTTTCCCTCAAAATGTATATACTATGTCAGCCACAAAAAGACAAATAAAAAAGAATTTAGAAAAAATTATATTATATGGGCGTTCTAATTTTATCCTTTTCGGTTCTTATAAATATATCTATATTAATAATCAGTGACTTAAAGTTTACTATACAGATTTAATAGTCTAAAAATTACAAATAATATAGAAAAGTCTTATAAAAAAAGTTATTTACGAAACAATTTTTAAACTTGTTAACAAAAATAAAAAAATGGAGTGAGCTAATACTATAGTATTATAAAAATAATACTAATTAATAATTTATTTAACAATATATGTTTTAAGGTGATATGTAAAAAAAGTAATATTTTATATTAATAGTAATTATATCACAAATTATAAAAATAAAATTAAAAAATCTTGTCCATTAAAAACCAACAAAAGTGGAAAAGAAAAGTAAATTGAGCATGGCCAGGAATCGAAACATGGTCTACGGACACAAATGCAACATTCTTACCATCTATTCTAAGTGGGCTTTTGTGGTTTTACCTGTAGTTTAAATATATATTGCTTTTTTTGTTAAATGTCAGCCACAAAAAGACAAACATTTTTTCCTCAAAATGTATATACTATGTCAGCCACAAAAAGACAAACATTTTCCCCTCAAAATGTATATACTATATAATTGTCTTAATTATTGTATAAGCATATGATATATATTTAATAATTTTATTGTTGGAATTAGATTATATTGAATATTGATGCAATATAAACATGTGGTTTGGGTATATATTCGATTTTTTATAGGCTTTTGCCTGAAAATTTTGATTTTATATAAAAAATTCTATACAAATAAAAATTCGAATAGAGGCTCTACTGTTTTTAATAGAGAAAAAGGGGCTCTATTGTTTTTCTTTAAAAAATGAAAAATAATTAAATTCGATATTTTGTGATATTAATTATAAAATGACTCTTTAAGAGTTTCAAACTTATTTTTCTTTAAAGAAAAAACGAACACTAAAGATATCTTCAAACCGTATTAAAAAGAGAAAAACAAGCTTTAAGTCTGTTTTCAAACATAATTTTGTAAAACCTAAAAATAGGCTCTTTGGAGTATTTACAAGCTTGGTTTATGAGTTGAAAAGCCAAGCTCCAAAACTCTTAGAACCCGGTTAAACAACCAGACTCTATTTGGTCCAATCTTTGGTCTTCCCCTTTAGTCCCGTTTGAAATGCTAAACTCTAAGACCCATCTCAATACACATCGCGTATATATGAATTTTTATCGTATAAAGATTCAATACGACATTTATTTGAATTATTATTTTTATTATTTCAAGTGCTTAATTTAATTGTTATTTATTTTATTCTTACTATTATTATTATTATTATTATTATTAATTTTTATAATTTTTAAGCTGACATTGTCGAACTCTATCAACACACATTAACTCTTTGAAAGTAGTTTATAACACAATGCGCTCCCTTATAGCTTTTTTCCTTTCAAAAGTTACGTTTTTATTCCTACTTTTTAATTTTGTAACTAACTTATATTGTAAATGATAGATATTATAAAGTAACAAAATATAGTTAATTACATGATTGTTCCTTTAATATATAGTAAAATCATACTTTTAATCCTTTATTTAAAAATCTTGCAAACTAAGTCTTTAACTTTGAAAACTTGAACATGCTATTTCTTTTGTCTATCTTCAAATATTAAAATTTTTAAAATTACCATCTTAAACTTTAAATAATTAGTTTTTATTTATTTTCTACGATTTTAAATTATTTAAATATCATTTTATTACTAAGTAATTATACAATACTTTTAAAGGGTTTCAGAATTTTCATTTCTTCTTTTATTTGTGGGTTTCGCCTTTTCAAAAGGCATTTGTTCTTTGATTGCGATTTTTGAAAGAGTGCGATAAAAAATCTGGTTTTGACCTAGTTATTGCTAACTCGTAGTGTGACAACGTTCATTATATAGCTAAAATAAGACAAGGTTGTCAATCACGGGACGTTCGTTAATGTAATACTTTCTTTTTTTTAAAAGCAATTTATATTATAAACATATATTGTACAAACTTTGTTCCCCCACACACAAGCCATGGTAGGGGCTTTCTTTCATCCTGTTGACGTTGTTAAAACACTAAATGTTACCTACGAATACGATAAACATTTATCATTTTAACAACTAAAAAGACCAAAACTACCAGCCCGTAAGTGACTGTAACGCTACACCAAATTACCAATAATCGTTGGAAAAGTTAACCATCGATCCCATGATATCCCAAACTTCTTGTTACTTCTTGATTTTATCCATTGGAAACTCAATCTTTTTACCTCAAATGTTATGTCGATGCTTCTTATATTATTTCTGAAGATAAGGTCGTTCCTATAGTTCCATATGCAGTACGCCACCACTCTGATTATAACCTCCCAAGTTTATGTACGCCTTTGTGGTATACATACCTTTGCCGCTTCCGTAATCGCTGAGAAGGAGCCGTGTCCAGAAAATTGGATGCCCCACCAACTGTGAATGGACACCCAGATTTCCATTACTTTGTCGCAGATGAAAATAGCATGTTGAACGGTTTCTACTTGATTATCACAACGAGGACACTGAATAGATGGAACATCTATGCCCTTTTCCACTAGTTTTGACCTCACCGGAATTCTACCCCGATCCACTCGCCACGCAAAAATAAGGACTTTCTTTGGTGATAGTTTTGACCAAAATGTGCTTGTTCTCTGTTGGTTTTGATCCGCCTCCCTTCCCTCTAAAAACTTTCTTGATGCCTTGACTGAGAATTCCTCATCCGTAGAGCCATGCCACAGCCACACGTCCTTCTTAAATCTAGTAAGAGAAATGACATTGAGTATACTCAATAGCCCCGTCAGGTCATCTGTCGCTCTGCTTGCCAACCGCGTGTTTCCCCCCACCTTCCAACGCCAACGGTCCTCCTCCCAAGCACCTATATCGCTAATCATCAGTTTGTCTTCTCCTATTCTGTTATAAAGCCTTGGGAATGATTGTGCAAAACACAACGGACCAGCCCAATTGTCTTTCCAAAAGTTTGTATTGTTCCATTACCCACCACCACTTTTTGTAAGGATTTAATGTTTAGACCTTTTGAGAAAGTTCCAACCACAATTTTACTATGTCTCCCCACATCCCGTAACCCTTAAATGCAAAATTACCATTCAAACCCCCCTCCAACCCGAATAAACTTTTTATTATCGTTACCCACAATGCTTCCGGTTCGTTGCAGAACCAAAACCACCACCATAATAATAAGCTTATATTAAACGAGTTTAGACTACCAATACCCAACTCTCCCAATTTCTTTGATTGAACCACCCTATCCCACTTAACCCAATGTATTTTCTTTTTTCCCAACCCCCTCCCCCCCAAAAGAAATTTCTTCTAATTTTTTCAAGAGACAAAAGGATACTAGTAGGTGCTCGGAACATGGATAGGAAGTACACCGGCAAACTTGAGAGAACCGCTTTGATCAATGTCCATCTACCTCCAAAAGATAGGCATCCACTTTTCCAACCCCCCAAAGTTCTTTCCATTTTTTGCATGCCTTTTTCCCACGATCCCTTTCTTTTCATATTTGCATTTATAGGGACTCCCAAGTAGTTGATACTAGATTCTCCTAACTTACATCCCAATGATGCTGCCATCTCTAACTGATCTTGTTTTCCCACCCCCATACCCGTTAAAGAAGATTTTCGCCAATGCACTTTCAAACCCGATGCTTCTTCCCAACATTTGAGTAACACTTTTATATTTTTCATATTTTTACGGCACCATTTCCCAATAAATATCGTGTCATCCGCATACTGCAAATAGGAAATCTTTATTTTATTAGATCCAACCTCCACCCTTTCAAGTACCTTTGAATCCACCGCCTCTTGAAGCATTACATTTAACGCCTCCGCCACTATTAAAAACAAGTATGGTGCCAACGGATCACCTTATCTTACACCTCTTCCTGGTTTGAATTCCCTCGTTGGTGATCCATTTATTAGAACCGACATGTGTGAAGAAACCAAACAAGCATTTATCCAATTAGTCCATTTGACCCCAAAACCCATTTGTTTCATGATTTCTATCAAGAAACCCTGATCAACACTGTCGTATGCCTTTTCGAAATCTAACTTTAACACCATCCCTGGATACTTCTTTGCTTTTATTTCTTTCATTACTTCCCCCACTATTAGAATCCCATCCAAAATTGACCTATTTTTTAAGAATGCAGATTGTTCTTTCCCTATCAAGGGTTGAATCACTAGTTTCAATCTATTGGCCAAAATTTTAGATATAATCTTATAATAGCACCCTATTAAATTGATGGGACAGAACTCACTGAATGTTAATGGGTCGTTCACTTTTGGGATTAGTGTGATGAAAGAGGAGTTACACCCTTTTGAGATTTCTTCTTTGCTTCCAAACCATTTAACCGCTTCAAACAACTCATCTTTTATCAAATCCCAGAAATGTTTTAAAAAATTAAATTTGAAATCATCCGGTCCTGGAGCTTTATTACTTCCACAACCCCACACTTCCTTCTTTACTTCATCCAAGGAGAAATCTTTTTCCAATTCTTGACTCATCAAAGGTTGTAAGCACTTGAATCTTTTTGATTTGAATCCGAACGAGCAAACCGAGCCTTTTCTATAAAAATCATCATAATACTTGAAGGCCGCATTTTTTATATCCACCACATTTTCAAGCCAAACCCCGTTGACTAGTGTCCCCACAACATTATTCCGTGAGTATCTTCTTTTCAATGAATTATGGAAAATGATGTATTTTCGTCCCCTTCTGCAATCCAACTTAATTTTGCTTTCTGTTTTAACATGCTTCTTTTCGTATCTTCCTTTTGTTTCAATCTTGTGCTTTCCTCCTTCCACCTTTCTCTGTCTGATTTTTCTAAACGGTCTTCTTCTGTTTCCAATTCCAAATTCCTCACATCGTTTCTTAGCTATTTAATTTCCGAATCCAACCCTCCAAATTTTGTTTTTGCCCACGGTTTCAATCTTTCTTTAACTACTTTCAACTTTCTCATAAATCTTAAATCCGGCTTGGGTGCTACCACCTCCACCTCCCATGCTTCAGACACCAACGATAGACATTCCTTTTCTTTGAGCCACGTGTCAAAGAAGCGGAAAGGCTTTAGGCCCGAATCTTGAACATTGTCATAGCACATTATGGGACAATGGTCTGATAGATTTCGGTCAAGGGCCTTGCATGATAATGATCCCCACCAATCTTGAAAATCCAAAGTGACTAAAAATCTGTCAAGTTTCCCAAATTTTAAGCCATTATCCGCCACTCTTGTGATTTTTCTTTTCCCGAATCTTACATCGATTAATTCATTGTTTGTGATGAAATTGTTAAAATCATCCATGCTTCTTTGGTCCGATTCAGCATTGAGTCTTTCCGAACACGATCTTACTTCGTTAAAATCTCCAAATATCATGATATTATGCTTCACCACCGATATCATGTTTGATAATAATTCCCAGCACTCTATTTTCTTTTCCAGTGTGTGAGCCCCATAAACATTAATAAGCGAACACTGTTTTTGATTTCCTTTCCAATTACCAATCGATGCAAGAAAATAATTTTGACCATAAGAAGTTACATTTAAAAGCATCTTCGGTCCCATATCGTTAGTAATCCCCCCGACCTTCCTCTTGATGGAACGAATGCAAACATAAAGTTTGAATTTTCCCAAATTTCTTCTACAACAAATTCCTCAACAAATTCCATTTTGGTTTCTTGCATCCCCAAAATCGTTGGTTTTTCTTTGAAACACAACCCTTTTAACCAATTTCTTTTGTCAACAGCCCCTAATCCTCTTATATTTATGGAAATAACTTTCATTTGTACTTTAAAAACATGACCCTCTTATTCTTGATATTACACTACGTTATGGATTTCAATTCAACAAAACCCACCTTCTGCCCCACCCTTAGTGTATTTCCCGAAGAGTTAGAGATTGAGTTACCTGAGTTTGTAGACACCAGTTTCCTTCTTCCTTGACTCGTTGACTTTGAAGACGAGATGGTGTTGGATTTTCCTCTTGCCTTAGCCATTTTCTTCATGACATTGAGACTTAGCTTTCTGATTGGTGGTATTGAGTCTGGTATCAGAAAGACTAGACTGGCAACCTCCAATGTCGAAGTTAAAAACTCCCCTCTGTCTTGATTAGTAATCACGTTCTCCGAATTGAAGTGGTCCTGTTGAGATGTGGGCCTATTAAATTTCGGTCCGTGATTAATTATAAATTCCGTCCCCTCCTTTGGAAGTGATCCAATTGGCCCAACGAACACATTTCATAATTCTCGTTCGTTTCTAATAGCCCATCAGATTGAGAGGTACTGGGCCCCACCTTCCCCAGTCCATTAACCTCAGCGATCCATCTGTTGTTTGGCTTACTAGGTTTAATTGGTGCCTCATCAGCCGACAGAACATCCTGCGACTCTGACATCTTATCTCCTTCGGTGTTACTTTTTTCCGATCGAGCTTTAAACAAAAAGTCTTCGGAAGATTGTTCGTATCTTTGCTCAGGGTACGGTGTTATTGATCTTCGTGTCTTCGCCGGAGACCTTACCTCTACTGTATTCCGATGAGCCTATGCCGTCTTTGACGTGACTTTTGGACAGCCCTCCGGATCCTCTTCTTCCTCCAATGACCATTCATCAACGCTAGCTCTGGAACTATCATCATCGGAAGAGGAGGTATCATCGTCAATAGCTTCCACCCAACCCTCTTCCCTAACCAATATTTATCTCGAATAGCCTTCCGATTTGACTATGTATTTGTCCATTAACGGGAAATCATAGGACATGTTTAGTAACACTTTTCCGACGACTAAAGCCGACGATTCTTTCCAGCAACAGTTTTCGAATGCTACTGCTTCTCCCCACCTTTCTGCTACTTTCTTAAAATTTTCTTCCTTCCATAGGTCAAGGGGCATCCCGAATATCTTTACCCAAGTTAATCTGAATATACCGTTAGAGTACTCCGGAGACCATTTGTAACACCACTTTACTCAGAAAATCTATTAAACATATTATACAACTGTTAACACCCAAAAAGGATCGGAGTTTTACAAAAGACTATTACTATATACATTGGTACTAAACTGATTTACTAAAGTAGTGTTTTCAAAACATTTTTAACATAAAGAAAGCCAGGAGCTATCCAGCCTAAGAAGCCGCTGGGGCCTTTCCCTTGCCTGAGCCTGACGCACCTGTTAACAGAAAACACTAAACGTAAGCTAACACTTAGTGAGTATACTACTAAAATAGTAACCAAAGTAATGGAAACATCTTCTCTCTTGGATGTCTCACATCCAACTAAATAGTCTGTAATTCTATTCCAACTGTTAACTGGTCCCGGAGGATACTATATAAAGTAATAGTAACCCCGGACACTTTCTTGGGTATAAGGATCTCAATATACCCAATTTCTGTATCTGAAGCAATGGTACTACAATAATATTCACAATCATGCAATATAATATATGCACGTATGCTAATCTGAGTAAAGGTAAGTACACTCACCTCCGCAGCAGTTAAGAACTACGCTCCTATCGGAAAAGTGTCAACTCTTATTGCCTACAAACATTAAATAATAACTGAATTAACTTCTGAACACTACGCACGAGGTGAATCACACTTCGCACGAGATGAATCACACTTCGCACGAAGTGAACTCTCCTACGCACGAAGTGGCTCACACTTCGTACGACCAAAACTCACCGACTTCATCTCTTACATTGAGCACTTCGTACAAAATGAAGTCAATACGCACGAAATGGGCTTCACTTCGCACGACTAAAACTCATCGACTTCATCTCTTACATTGAGCACTTCGTACGAAATGAAGTCACTACGTACGAAATGGGCTTCACTTCGCACGACTAAAACTCAACATGTTTAATCACTTAAATCCTGAACAACTCGAATTTAATCAACGACTGAGTTTTTAAAACATTCCGATGACTTCCTAACACATATCTTGACATGGAACAACACCAACACCAACACCAAAACTAACATCAAAAACTCAAGGATTACCTTAGGAACCCCTTTCTTGACTCAAAACTCTTCTGATAAATGTATGTGTACGTGAAGGTGTGATTTCTTCCAGCTTTGACTCCTTTGAAGTCAATTCAAATTTCAATTATATGCATAACTTTCAATAAATGCCACAAAGACCCCTAGACTTTTCAAGTTTCTGAAATGGCAACCTTAGCCCCTCTACTTTGCAACTCAATATTACATAAAGGCAACTAGCTAAACACATAAACACTTAACATATATTTAAAATTAAGTTAAATACTTAACAGGAAATCTTTCAGACCTTGGGGCGTTACACCATTCCGATAAGCTTTCACAGCAACTCCACAATTGACCTTCTTTGTTGTTGATTATACTTTCTTTCGTACCAATGGAATCACAAATGATTAGAACCTCTTTACCACCGAAAAACTTCCAGTCAACAATATTTGCACAAACGATATTCAGAATTGGAGTTAGTTCCTCCATCATCTCTGGATTTGACAACCTTGCTACTAGAATTATTGTTAACACTTCTTCTATATCATCCACTTTCTTTAAATCCTTTATGTGCCCCCACGAGACATTATTAACATTTAATTTTCTCACCTGACCTTCTGTGCCAACTTGCTCCTGGGTTTTGTATTCATTCCTTTGATATTTTTTAAGTACTTCCGCATACGTTCTCCCATCCGTAGCTTGCTTACCTTCAATAAATGACCTCCCCCTAATTGTCATAAATGCAGAGTTTAAATGACCCCCTCTTGTAGTTTGATTACTTGTTTGTTCATGCATACTACAGTTTGCCATATAGCATCTTAGCTTGTACGACCCGATCCAGATTCCGTTAATGGTTTTTATAATCCTTTCTAAATTATTGTCTGCTGCAAACTTCACAAAACCAAACTTTTGACCGAACCTCGAAAGTCTTCTTGAAACGAAAATATCCATTACTTTTCCACAATATCGAAATAATTCCCACAGCTTGATAACCGGTGTGTTGACGGGGAAGTTACAAAAAAACAGTGATCTGCCTGAAGATCCCGATTGATTATAGCGGTTCTCTGATGTTTGCTTGATTCTTCCATATCCATGAACACCTTCCACCTTGCTAGCACCTCTCTCTCTCTCACTCTCTCTTTCTCTCTCATCTCCAAACTTAAATAAAACTTTCGTATTATTTAATATTAAAAAAAATTAACATTTACTTTAATTATATTTCATGTTTATACACGAGATGTTAAGCTAGTTTTTTTATTAAAAGAACACATTTGAATCTTAAAAATCGAAATATAAAAGGTAAAGCAAAATTATAATTTAAGGGGTAACAAAAATTAAATTAAAGGATCTTTATCATATTTCAAACTTAAAGGACTAAACTTATAATATGAAAAACCATCCAAACAACATTTGTAATTAACTTTTTTTAAAGAGTTAATTACATATTTGGTCCTTAAACTATGTTACTTATTATACATACAGTATCTAAACTACGTTTATTGCACTAGAAATCCCTGAACTAAGCATTTTTTAAGTGGGTTTTTAACTTTTTGGTGGCGGTGGTTGTGGTGGTAAACGGTGGGCAGTGGTGGTGGGTTTTTAACTTTTCGGTTTCGGTGGTGGTGACTGTGGTGGTAAATGGTGGTTAGTGGTGGTGGTTTTTAGTTTTGGTGGAGGTGGTTATGGTGGTAAGGTGGTTAGTGGTGGTGCTTCCGATTTGGGATTCATGATAGTGGTTGTTGGTAGACGGTGGATGGTGGTGGTTGAGTGGAGATGGTGATAAACACATTAATTATGTATTTAACATCTAATTAACAAGTTTTATGTTATTTATTATATAAATTACTAATATTTAAATAAGTAAACTTAAAATAATATAATAAATTTAAATAAAAGGGGTAGAACAGTCTTTTCAAGTGACCAGAGACTATCAATATGACAAAATGCTTAGTTCATGAATTTTTAGTTTAATAAACGTAATTTGAGGACCGTATGTAATAAATAACAAACTTTAGGGACTAAATATATTATTAACTCTTTTTTAAATAGATATATGCAAAATAACTGCCGGGACATATATAGAGACACAGAGTATTTTACGTCGGAGTGATGTAGACCGATAGCTTCCCGTCTACGAGCATTTCAAAATATCTGCCATCATCACAAGATATTGCTCTGCAATCTGCTCATTGCAAGGTTTCGTGAGTGCAAGGGTTTTAGGGTTTTTGTGACCAGTGATCTTCGACAGCTACAGGTGCTCATTATCATCGTCATGTAGACACAAGGCACCGCTACCAATTTCTTTGTGTCTCTCCAAATACACTGTTAGCACCTTAAACCTACGAATGTATTTATGCATGCTTTCGCGAACATATATTGTTGTTGTTATATATGAAACCTGTTTGCATAAATTTCACGATGATCTGATTTGTTGGTGAAATACCGATGTGTACTTTGCATCACTTTAGTTGGTTTTTGATTAGTCTATCGTTCATTTGAAGTTACTTTTTCGATTGCTAGGTTTGTCATTTTTTTCTTGATTGGGTTGGTTAGCAGCTAGATATCGAGGGTTTCTGCCGGTGTATTTTGGTTTCTTTTTCGGGGATTGCTAGATTCTAGACATTGAAGTGTTGCTTTTTGATTGCAGGTTTGTTAGCTGCTTGTTACTTTTTTGTAGTTGACCATTGTCAGGGACGATAATTTCCAGTTGTTGTGTTTGCACTTTGCAATGGAAAGGGTAGATCTTAGTTCAACCGATAGTGATTATGATGATTGGGATTTAAACGAATATAAAGCATTAATTGAGTCAGAAACTAAGGATTTGGCTAAGTCGTCCTTTAGTTCGAGGGTTCTTCCTGCATGGGCTTCTTCATCATCAAAGTCAAGTAAAAAAGGTAAAGACATTCCCAAGTGCAATTTACTGGGCTATAGATTGTTTTCTTCTTTATTTTATTTAATAAATAAAAGCTTTGTGTAAAATTTAGGTTTGCATGGATCAACTCAAAGGATTCGTCCCAGTAAAAATCTCACAAATCCAAATAGGCATACATCCAAGCATGTCAAGCTCAAGGAAGTTTCTTCAAATCACGGTAACAGGGGTTTGTTTATCGTCTATCTTCTGATATACATGTTTATCATTGTAATGGTTATAACAATCACTAGTATGTCAAGCTCAACGAAGTTTTTTAAATCACGGTAACAGGGGCTTGTTATATTGTCTATCTTCTGATAATATGTTTATCATTGTAATGGTTATAACAATCACTACTATGTCAGGCGTGGAGTTTGACAATCAGTTACTCCAGAAGGATGTGAAAAGAACACTTCCGTCATCCCTTTGTTCAACATCATCATCATCATCTAGTGTCAGGCCAAGTCTTCCAGTAACAGATGTGGGTAGCAGTCAAATGTATGAAAACTATGATAAATCTTATCAAGGCAGTTACAATAAGGACAACAATGATTTAATAATGAAAAACAATTATGGAAGTAGAGTATTACCACCATCAATGAGTATGAGGGCTCCTATGTCTATTCAATCTACACAGTATGCTGCTCAATCTGATCCTAATCGCTCTGCAATACTTCAAGAAACTGCTGGTGATGAAAGGCTGATTTATCAAGTGGCACTACAGGTTATAAATGGCAGTACAATTAATGAAGGACTACATATAATTAACAAATACTGTTTTTCAATTATATATTGTTTTGAAAAAGATAATACTAGTTATGGAAAATCTTTTAACATACATACTACATTGGTTGACTTGTTGGGTTTAGATCAAGTACAGAAACTTCAATACAATTTAACCTGAAAAAATATGCAGATATGCTAATTTTGAAGTTTGGAGCAAGTATATCAGTTATGCCAGCTGCATATATAATCTAGGTGTTTTGATTTCAGGGTCTTAACCAACCAATAGCTGAAGCTACTTTACCCGATGGTCTTTTGTCTGTCTCTCTTTTTAGGCACCAGGTTTTTATACACATAAATTACTATTTTTTTCATTGACGTTTAATTTGTTAACTTACTTTTTGGTGATTCATGTGTTATGCTAATATGATTATAGAAAATTGCGTTGGCCTGGATGCTTCAGAAGGAAAACAGCGTGGCCTGTTCTGGTGGAATTTTGGCTGATGATCAGGTTTCTTATTTACCACCTTTAATCCACTATATAAGCATGTATATACAAATAAAACTTTTTATGTTGATGTATGACTGTATGATATAGTTTTGATTACATAGAATTAGAAATTTATCTGAAAATTAATTTAGATGCATTTAGTTTGATAAATGACCATTTAATCAGTCTAGTGTTCTGAACGGACAGTCTGGATGGCAGAAAATTACCAATTTAACCTTCTATGACTTCGTTCTGATTAAAATACGACTCATTGATAGGTGTCTTGAATTGGTAGTAAATGCAATTCAAAGAAAAAAAAAACTAGATACTTATAGTTTTTCATATTTTGACACATTTCATTCACAGGGCCTGGGCAAGACTATTTCTGTTATTGCTCTTATACAGATGCAGAAACTTTTATCAAAACCAAAAGAGGCAAATCCTTGTTCTTCAAAAGCTGAAGCCTTGGATTTAGATGATGACAATGATGAATTAAAGTCAGTTACTAAGGTCAACAGTTCAGGGTCAAAACGAGACATTGACAGTCGCAAGCCTTTAGCAGGTTCATTAGTTGTGTGTCCCGCAAGTGTCCTACGACAATGGGCTCGAGAATTGGATGAGAAAGTTGCAGATGAAGCTAAACTTGATGTTCTAATCTATCATGGAGCTGGTAGGACCAAAGATCCTGCTGAGCTGGCAAATTATGATGTAGTCCTCACAACATATTCCATTGTGGCAAAAGAGGTTCCTACCAAAACTTTTGATCATGATGGTGGTGATGATGAGGATGATGATCAAGAAACTAAGAGAAGGAAGGAATGTAGTATTAGTAAGAAAAGAAAGAAGGGTAAAAAAGGCATAAAAAATTCTGCATTTGATTATAATGGCACTCTTGCAAAAGTGCATTGGTTTCGGGTGATATTAGATGAAGCTCAAACCATAAAAAATTGGGGTAGTCGAGTTTCTAAATCTTGCTGTGGGCTTAGGGCAAAAAAGAGGTGGTGTGTATCTGGAACACCTATTCAGAACTCAATTAATGAACTTTTCAGCTATTTTAGATTTCTGAAATGTGAACCATATGCAGAGTACAAATATTTTTGCAGTCAAATTAAAACCCCAATATCCAGAAACTCAAATCAGGGCTATATGAAACTTCAAGCTGTGCTAAGGGCAGTAATGCTTCGCCGAACTAAAGGTGATTTTCTTGTATCTTTGATAAAATCAGTTTATGCTTTTTGGTTATTTGTTCTAGAAGAGCTTGGATTTGGTCCTTCTGTTACATAGTCAATATTTAATTTCTACTATGTAATATGCTGTTTGACATGATCTTTTAAATGTTGTATGATGCTGATATATATTGTGTTATTTTTTTCTATCAGACACTTTGATTGGCGGTAAGCCTATTATTAACTTGCCTAGAAAAGAAATAAATCTAACAACTGTGGAGTTCTCAATTAAAGAACGGGCTTTTTATCTCAAGCTAGAAGCAGAATCACGCTCACGATTTAAGGTGCTTTTGCTTTATCTACTCTCCTGAAACTTTCTTTTATGAGTAGCTATTAGAGATGGCAATTTCAACCACTCACTTGTGAATGGGCTGATTTGGGTATGTTTATCTCTATTGCTTATATGGGTAAAACTAGAAATAGCTAGCTAAATAAGGAAATGGGTCACATAGAGTCAAACGAGTTAAAAGTCACATATACGTAAATACTTTTAACTCCCTTTATTCGAAAAATTAGAATGTTACTAAAGATAATATAATTTTTGTAATCATGTTTGATAAACTAATTATTTGTTAGAAGCTTTAGGCAAAAAGTGTTTCGGTTAAACCCAACCATACAAAATTTTACATGTTTTGACCCTTTATTCAACCTGCCTGACCTCCCAATGTGCCGCCTCTTCTGTTTGTTTTGAACGTTGATTTTTCTTTGATTAAGTTATAGTGATCTGGTCAGGACTGAAACAGTTTTAGCTAAGATTTCTCAACATTAGAATATTATGCTTTGTTAATAAATTAGTTTTATACAGGCATATGTAGCAGCAGGGACTGTGAGACAAAATTATGCAAATATTTTATTGATGCTTTTGCGTCTTCGCCAAGCTTGTGACCATCCATTGTTGGTGAAGGGATTTAGTTCAGAATCAGTCAGTAGAGTTTCTACAAAAATGGCAAAGAATCTTCCAAAGGATATGCAAGTCAATTTGTTGAATCTCTTGGAAACGTTAAATATATGTCTTTTGTGCAATGTGAGTTTGCTGAGCCCACCAGCTTAATTATTCTATTCTTTCACGTTGAGCTGGCAATCTTGATCTATCTAGAATTGGTCGATTTGGGCTTTGTTTATAGTGACAAGTCAAACAGGTAGAATAAACAGAATTAGCTATAAAGGGAATGTGTCATAGTGATTAAAGGTTGCCAAAGTGTATTTTTAATCAATAAAATCTTCTATACCTATTTTTATTTAGCTTATATAGATTGATTGGACTGTAAGCATACCTGACATACTAATATTTGGCAAGGAAATAAAAATCTTTGGACCAGCACGGACCCGTTTACGCAAGCCGCCCATTCGGGCATTTGGCCATTTGTATTTTCAGGTTTTGTGATTGGTCATTTTATGGTTTGACAGGATCCGCCTGAGGATGCTGTTGTTACTCTTTGTGGACATGTTTTCTGCTACCAATGTGTATCTGAATTTTTAACAGGGGATGACAACACATGCCCGTCACCTAATTGCAAAAGTCAAATTGGTGGTGACGTTGTATTTACAAAATCGACCTTAAGGAGTTGCCTCTTTGATGATGATCCAAATTCATCTAAAACTGAGGAGAAATCTTTAGTTTTTCAGAATGATTATAGTTCTTCCAAGATCAGAGCCACTCTAGAGATCATCCAGTCCCATTGCATATCAAATAGTTCAAGTTCAACGGATTCACATTCTGAAAGACCAATAAAAGCGATTGTGTTTTCACAATGGACAAGAATGTTGGATTTGGTTGAAATATCGCTGAATCAGCATTCCATAGAATACAGAAGGCTCGATGGTTCAATGACTCTAGTCTCAAGGGACAGAGCTGTCAAAGAATTCAACACTGACCCTGAGGTTCTACTGCTATATTTTATTAATGATGATATTTAAAATAGACTTTTAGATCCATTACCTGGATTTTTTTTACTATTATAGCTTGCATTGGACGTAGAGATGCACAAACAGTCAAAGCCCTACCGGTTCCAAAAAATCTGGATATCATAGGTCATGTAACTGGTTGTGCTGACCAGTCCCCAGTGGAGTTTACCTGGTTATTTGTTAAGAACAAACAGGATTGTGTTTTGTTTTATCTTTTCTACACAGCTACACTAAATTTTTCGATACTCTCTATCTTCTATTTACTAGCATTCTCACAATTTTATCTAATGTTAATGTTTTGTAGAGTGTTGGAGTTACTTTTTTGAAGAAAATGTTTTAATTACTAAAAGTAATAAATTATAATTAAAAATTATACTATAATAAATGATATTATAAGTGATTGATAGCTAAAAACCTAAATCACACTTGATATTTAATTATTTATAATTGTTAAATATAGGATCAATCCTTAAAGGATTGGTCTTTATCTGGTTTGGACCCCAACTTTGAACAGGTCACTATTTTGGGTCTTGGCCCTCTTATGATTGAACTGGATATACGCACGACAGGGCCTTTTTTCTCTTACTGGGACTGAATTAGTTATTGTCCTCGTGCATCTTTATCTGCAGATAGTTATCAAATGATAATCTTTGTTATCAAGTAATGAAATATTTTGCAGGTAATCGTTATGTTGATGTCATTGAAAGCTGGGAATGTTGGTCTGAATATGGTTGCGGCATCTCATGTTATTCTTTTAGATCTTTGGTGGAATCCAGCTACCGAGGATCAAGCTGTTGACCGAGCTCATAGAATTGGACAGACTCGCCCCGTAACGGTGTCAAAGTTAATTATTAAGGACACAATTGAGGATAGGATTCTTGCGCTCCAGGTATGATCCTTTAATTGTTCAACCTTCTCCAATAGAAGAGGTTAAATTAGTACAAAACAAGATAAATCGTATATATTGATTGTATATTGTTACAAACGGAATACATGCAATATTTATATACAAGAATATGAAATTTTAACTAAGCCCTCTGGGACCATTGGGCTTATATGGGCCTAATGTTGTAGTTACACTTTTAACACCCACCCAAGCATAGATTTTTTATTACACCTACCTTGTTGGCTTACAAATAAAATCAACGTGACTTTCATAAGTTGGATCCTAGATTTTTGATCATGCCAACCAATTGTGATTTTAACTGTGCCATAGGTCCATCCGGATTAACCTTCGTTATGAACACCCACATACATCCACTTGCCTTTTTGTTGGGTAAGTCTACTAATGCCTAGGTGCCATTATGTTCACGAGCATTTATCTCCTCAGTTATAGTAGCACACTATCCGGAATAAGCCAAGGCTTTATTAATAGTTTCATAATTCAAATTGAATCAAGTGCTGCAATAGGTAAACAAGAGTACACAAACGATTTATGGAAACAAATGAACAAAGAGGGGAGTATTATCCAAAGGGCAATAAGAACATCAAGATAGGGTCATGAAATTGTGTAGTAGGTAAATTAGGTGTATGACCGGTCTAGAAAGTTATTACAGCCTACATCTTAGCTCACCCTATCGTGCTCAGGATTGGTCTGTTGTGTTGTTAGTGGTTGGTGTATGATCGGGTGCATTACTAGGAGGATGTGCAAATGAACAAGTTGGTAAACGATTTAAGGGCAAGGTTGCCTACTTTCTGCTTGAGATAATCAATTCTTGTTGACTTGGGATATATTGGTTACAGTATAGACTAACAAACCATCTATCTCCTCACCAGATGAAAAGGTTAAATCTTCATGGAAAGTAACATATCATTGTACAATACAAGGATTACGGGTATAAGGGAAAAGCATATACCCTTTTTGTAGCAAGAGTATTTCACAGACTTTGGCTCTAACTTGATGCGAGGTCGAACAGCTAGTACAAAAGTGAAAAGAATGGACAAGGGGACATCACCGCCATGGCAATATTTTGGAAGAGTCACTTGAAATACAAGTGAAGTGATTGAGCCACTTGAAGGAGGCGGTTATTTTTTTCATTCCAAAACCTCATTTAGAGGTGGTGTATCCACACAAGTTGACTTGTGAAAATGTGATGCTGAAGCATACAAGATGACATCACCACCATGGCAATCTTTTGGAAGAGTCACTTGAAATAAAGTGAAGTGCTTGAGCCACTTGAAGGAGTTGGTGATTTTTTCATTCCACAACCTCATTTAGAGGTGGTATATCCACACAAAATGACTTGTGAAAATGCTATGATGAAGCATACAAGATTTAAACGTGGGAGAGACTATTACAGTTTGATTAGAAACATTTAATTGTGTTTTTAGCTCTAGAATAAAACAATGAAAATGTAGTAATCTATAATGTTATTCATTTATTAAAGTTAGGGGTGAGCATGAAACCGCCCGAACCACCTAAACCGAGGCTAAGTGGTTGGTTTGGTCACTTTGAGAAGTGCACTGCCAAATTGGTAGTTTTCGATATTTGAAACCAACTTTAATGATTTTCTTCACGTTTTTTGTTCGTAAATAGTAGCAATGTATGTTAGGTTCATGATAACATGTAGTCTAAAAATCTTATAAGATTAAAAGATTTTGTTAGAAGTTATAGTGATAATCATTTAAAACATACCAGTTGGACCACTTTTTTCCAACAACCGTTAACTCAGGCATCAAATCCACTAAGGCCAATGAGAAATAATAAAACCTAGAAGATAAGAAGTTGAAGCCAACAATAAGGAGATGACACATTTACAAATGAACATCTTTGAGCAAGGAATCCCAAATGATTGTTTAAGCAATGATGGATTCCGAGCCAGACGGAAGTCTACAATAGAATTTGGAAACAAAATATATGGATGTTTGGATGGCTTTAGAGCAATATTTGATTTTGATGAACTTCTTTCGCTTACAGCAATTCATTATACAAGCCACAAGGAATCCTCTATATTATTTTATCTAAAAGGAATGAAAACCAGCTGGTAACCAAATATCTCAGTGATATGAGGATTTTGGAGCAAAAGTAAAATGTTTAAGATAAGTACTGCAGAAGCCACAATTTCTATATCATGCAGCTCATGCACACTAGAGACTAGATGGAGCAAGATTATCAACTGGTAGAAAGCTTCCTAGGGAGATGGGAAAATTGATTTGAGGTATACTTGGGCCTGTTCGGACTTCATTCAGGGATTGGGCCCATATCCGTTTGTGCTCCTCTGGATGGTATAATAGTTTCCAAATAGCCTTCCTTTTCGGTTGTTTGGGGTTTCATGTTTTCTTTATTCCGTTCTTGGCAGTCACAATCATAATTATCGTCTTTTATGTTTTTTTATCGCTGGCCAATTTTCTTTTATGTTCTACAGGTGTATTCAGTATTTTCTGAACTATAGTGAACTAATTCTAATTACACCTTGTTATATTGTTGTATTCTTGAGCCTTATGCTAGTTCCTAACGTTTAATCCCATTAATTAATGTGAAACACAATTATGGGTCTAATTAGTCATTTTAGAAAATCTTAGAAAATAAGTAATAACCATATCCGGTAAACTTTACATAAATGGTCCAAGGACACAAAGTGATTGTGTTATTTTCCAACATTCTCCCACTTGGCCTTGGTTACAAAGTCGACTTATTATTTGACCATTTCTTTTTTGGGTAGATATAGTAGTAGAAGAATATGGAAAATAATATATGTCAAAGTAACAAGAGGTCTAAGGTCGAACAAATGCAGCCACTTGAGCTATATCTTAACAAGAACAAAGTCTCACACTAACAAAACAAGGACACAGAGTCTCCCTTTTGTAGTGTACTGTTCTGACTCTGTGATTTGTGCAGGAAGAAAAGAGGAAAATGGTCGCTTCAGCTTTTGGTGATAATCAAGGGGGAAGTTCAGCAACACATCTAACCGCAAAAGATCTAAAAAATCTGTTTATGGGTGGTCATTAGCCTTTTGAGGATCAGGGGTATGTTCTGCTTTTGGTTACGGGTTTTTTGGTCTAAACAAAATGGCATCTTGCTATAAAATTAATCATAGCCGTGTAAATAATCCTCTGCACACTTTTTGTTGTTGTTGCGTATCAATAGTGTGTCTGATCTAAGTGCATGTGTGTTCTTGTTCCTGTCCGCAATCGTTGCACAAAAGTTGATACCAATTCACATCAGAATAAAAAGTTATAGCATAAATTGATAAAAGTAGGATAAAAAGCAGTCCTTTGCACATAAAACTTCATGTTTAATGACATTAAACGGACAACAAATAATCTTACAGAATACAGCCATTATGAACTCAAAATTCATAGACGATGGTTATCGCTAACCATCAAATTTAGTCTTTTGTGAGTTGTGACGCCTGTCTTTAAAGCTGGATATGGCATAAAAAGATAAAACCAGCAAAATTACATGGAGATCTTGGTTTTATTTATAATAAATAATCGAATATGAAAAAAAACACACCAATAATAGACCTGTTTGTTCATAAGTTAAACGTTCTGTTTAGTCATTTGTTTATGTTTGTTACTATATACATCTATATCTATATGTATGCAAGTCTTTTATATAGTGTATGTTTATATCAGCTAATAATAATGTTGCATTCGTATTATATTATACTTGTATATGTGTTAGTTAGTTTACTTGTTCGTTACTTGTCCACGTGTTCGTTTAGTTTGTTTACATTTCTAAAAAGGGTGAAACATGGTGATCCTCTCCCGTTTTTCAATTGTATTTGGGGAACTTCTTGCCGTTCTTCTTGAAGCTTAAGGGAAAGGGAAAATTATGTTTAACGGGGCAGAAACCGGCCAAAACCAATAATCTAAAACCTGGTTTTAAAGCTGGACCAAAGTTAGACTATTAGGTCAACCCAAAATTCCAAACATGTATATATATAGCTAAACCTAGAAAAGTAAACACATATAAAACTTGGAAGATTTATAGATAAAACATCTGTTTTAATGTTAGGTCAATTCAAATTACATTAAATTTATAGCCCAAACTTCAAACATGTTATAGTGAAAAAAAAAGGAACAAATAGTCTAAGCGTCAAACCTAACTGCCCATAAGACGGCATTGGGTACAATATTAGTCCAAATACATTGCCAAGTAAATGAAAACAAAACGTTTATTGAAAAAAAAAGAAATAACATTAAAACCAGGTGAATAATGGTTCCATATTTGGCGGTAGGTTCCAAAAACACAAATATCAAAGATTAATACAGATGAAGTTAACACTATGCACATAAATAACATTAATACAGATATCAAAGATTGAAGTTAACACTATGCAAGATAATATGGTTGTAACTTGTAAGAGATGAAGGAGATGAAGAACATACAAGAATAAACATACTTCACACTCAAACATACTAACTCTTTCTCTAAGTTTTCTCTGCATATAATGAAAGCTTAGAATTCAAGTTGTCACTTGAATTCTATATAAACAAAGTAACTTACATAATTTACCCACAAGAATGGGTAAATACAAAATAGGCCCTTGGTCTTTTACTATCTATCACTAATTAACTAAACTAGCTAATAATAATATAATAATAAATAATAAATACAACAAATTGAACACCACAAAATAAGTTTCTAACATATATCTTGCTGTTATAGAGTGGTTCACGGTTCTACTAATTAGATTGGTCGGACTACCCACTTTTTGAAACACTAACCAAAACAATGTTCGCATTCTGCATCCTTAATTTGTGGAAAATGTGATATTTGTGTGTAATTGGTCTCATAGCGAATCGACAAACTATGCTTTCATAAGACTTCTTGTCTTAAACTTAGCTGGTCTAAACCTAGACTTTTCCCTCATTTTTAAATTGTTTGGCGGCTGATTCTTTCCCTTTTATATATGTATCCAGGAATGTGGGGGTGAATATGAAAGGATACCAAGATGAAAACTGATAGTCGATTTTTTAATAGACTTCTTCATTACACCATTCACACACCTGGGGCTGGGTGTGATTCTATCGTTTCTCCCAAAGCCTATATTACCCCTATGTGCAATGACTGCATATTTTTATAACTCATGAGTTGGAATACTTTTAAATGATTTTGACGCTTTGACCATAATTTTTTTGTGCATGATATCGCGAGTAGCACTTGATTTAGTCCATACTACAAATGAAACATTCACAAACAAGGTGTGGGATGTCATGACATGTGATCATCCTTTTGAGTTTAGCAATCCCATGTGGTTCCTCGGAGAACATATAACGTGATGAATGTACATGATTCTAAGTAAACTTTATGGTATCATGTCAATATTTAATTAGCTTAAGTACCAAAGCACTTGTAATTATTATATTTTCTTGTTAAAAATTCTAGTTATTTGTTTTACAAAACACCTCCCTTAAGCTCCATAAAGAAACTTCATTTCTTTAACATGTGAAATGACTTAAACTGGTCTAACGATGAGCGACACGAAAACGTCATGAGAAGCACACCACTTGGACCAATTAACCACACTTAGATTATGCACCATTGTGATCCATATCCATTAAGGTCAATGCATGCGAAAACAAAAGAAACACGAGATAAAGAAGCAAAATAAACCAAGGAAAGAGCTGCTTTCCATATGGCTTGTTTACGCTTGTCATCTTGTGTGGTATGTTGTTTCTCAATGGCTTTACTAGTGGACATGTAACCATTTTAGAGCTGCCTTCACACTGCTAGAGCCTTTCCTCGGTCCTATCTTAGAAAAATAAGAAATAACAGCAGTAAGCATAAACCTTAGGGAGCACACAACTAACACACCACAATATATAGATAAGTAGTGCACTGATGACGATTTCACACTTTGGGTCACAGGTAGATTTGTGTTTGCACCACAATATGACACAACCCTTCACTTCATACAATTTTCACTTTCACATATACAAGAAATATATATTTCATACTATTATAACGAGCAATTCGGTGTAACTCATGTGGTTGTAGCAAAAACAATAATTAACAATAAAATTAGCTACGTCTCTAGAAGATTCGTGCCTACTGCAATCATCTACGGTTAAAGTTTTCACATTGTTAATCATTTGTTAAGGGTTTCATACCCAATCTACACCAGTTACGTATTTCCCCCAAAATTCTATGTTTGGCTATACTTTTCGATTGTAAGGTTTTCAATCCTTTAATTAAGATTGTTTTCGATTGCCACAGTTTCAATTCAATAAATCCGTATTAAGGTTTACGATTTCCACTCGGTTCTTGGTTCACGATTGATCATTGTATGTATCATATATATATGTATCACTTTTCGATCCACGTTACCCTGTTCAACGTTTACGATTCATCATATGACTTGTAAACTTTCGATTCCATATACTATCTTGGGGTTGTGTTGACGCACCTACATAGGGGTTCCAATTACCAAATATGAGTAGTCTATTTTTGATCCACAATTTACTCAATTTTTGATTAAGTACTAATCCACTATTGTTTTCAATTCATGCATAACTTAAGGTGGTTTACGATTGTTTCCCCAACACGGGTTTTCGACCCAAATTTGCGATTGCGATTTACGGAATCTCACTAAGAGACTAAACCCTTTTTCATTTTATGATTCATGGCTATTAACATTGTTTTTGATTCCTCTTAAACCCTGGTCTACAGTTCACTCATCTTCAAGAACATTTTCGATTCATCCAATATAGTCATTCTTATCCAAATCAAACATAATCAATTCTTAACCAAATCATATGATTTCAATTGCATTAGATCCCAAAAATCATATAAACAAACCCCTAATAATTAATTGTAGTTTTAACAAGATTTAGTGATTTAAATCCCGTTTCTACTCAATGGCTTAACCCTATCGTTCGAACGGCTCCAAATCGATTCAACCACACTAAAAACTCAATCAATTGACAAGCTATTGATATCAAAATAATCACAGAGGTGCAAGGGATCATATATAATGTTTTTCCCTTCGGGAACCAATTGTTTTAATGTCAAAATAGCCAAATCTTTCCCTTAGTTGTTCTTGGTTTTTTACACACAGTCACACACACACTTCACGATCCCTGAATCAACGGCTCTAGAAATCTTACATGGGCTATTCATCCCTAATTTATGCTTAAATACCCTTCCCTAATTTCTAAATGGTCACAAGTAGTCCCTTCATCTAGTAATTATCATAAATTAGACACCTACTTTAGCAAATTTGTTATAGTTCACTATTATTACCAATATAAAAATTATTATTACACTCAAAGAAAAACATAATATTACATTCAGGTTCACGCCACGTGACTCAGCCCCTAGCTTGCTAATAATAATGAAAACAAGAAACCCTAATTAGAATATATATGGGCCGCTGAACGAAATTTCTCAAAAACAACTTGGATTGTCGTAGGCCATGTCCACACGGTGTCGTAGGCCAATTCTGGTATGCAAGGAAAAATACAAAATCATTACAACAATTCTATAAATGTAAGCTAGACAAGTATGGGTTTTAGAGTTGTTTTCAATAAAGTTTATATAAAAAACATAGTCCTGAAATTTTAATATTCAATCACAGGTGATTCAGTACACAATCACATGTGATTGTAAAAGCATCACATATAAATTACGAAAATGTCACTCAGCCCAAAATTTTAAAATACAATTAGGACCATTGATGCCATTAATTCAAATACTAAAATTAGTTTCTCAGGACTATGGATTAATTAAGTATGGACTATAATGAACATTATTCATGGTTTTTAATAGTGGTTATTTACTCGAAAATAGGTTAGCTATTATAGTGACACTTCTAGAATTGATTTTAAGGAGTATCGTTTAGCTTAGGTGCACACATGAAGTTTACTGACATTTACTTTTTAGGTCACTATTTGATATTATAGTCGAATTTTATATATGCAACTAAAAGAATAAATAGCTTAAGCGACATTTTATGTTAATGTCACTAATATTAAAAGTGAAGAATGGTATTATAAAAATTATATAATGCGATAAAATTCACAAAAATTACGACACGTCGTTATATTGTAACTTTAATTTACTTCAAAAATACAATATCTTACTACTACTTAAATTAATAAGTAAAAAATTAAAAATAAGGAAATGACTCCATTATTCATTATTCATCTTCCTTGCTTCCCATTCCCTCCATTAATTACAAAACAATAAACGTGGCGGTTTTACCAGTTCTCTCGATTATATCTGTCGTTCCTCGCAAACGTCCTAACCCCGAGCAATCTACTTCATCTCCAGCTATATATACCCTCGATTATTGGATAGGAGCAGATAATCTAAGTCGTTCAGAGCGAACACAAGAAATCGTCAACATCTAGAGCAGAAACAACCCACTTGTTCGAGGTAAATTGCTTGTTTTCTGGATTTTTTTTTACTTTGTTAGTCGATAATCCGTGACAAATGAGAGATTAGAGACATATTTTGCAGATTTTAGTTTCAAATTTATGTTCAAATGTCGATCATGTGATGCAAAAGAACTTTCAAAGATTGTCTACCATCTGTTCGATGAATTGCCCCAGATATAGTCATTGTTAGAATGAAACTGTTATACATGGCCGTTCAATTGTTTTGAGTTTATTCACATATTACGGTTAATGTTATATAATTATAATACCATATCTTGATTTATTTGATAGCAATACCAAAAGTTGTGGCTGCTTATATATGGTTGAAGGATTTTAAATGTTAAACAGCCGGCCTGGCCATATTAGTCTATTTCTTGATGGATTTCTGTTAATAGGAATGTATAGATTTTTGAGTTTTTTTTACCAAACAAGTGTATTTGAAAAACTTATTTACCAAAATGGGTGGTTTTAAACATATTTACCATAATGTTAATTTTATAATTAAAACTAATATTTTAATGAAATATACCTAATAAATATATATTATTTATTTAAAAATTACATCTTCATTCACCATTGACACAACCCTTTCACCGGCGACTAGCATTTTTTTCCGGCGACAAGCACTTCCACCCCAAACCCACCGCATGTTCTCCCTTTTCTAGTGACAACATGTTCCCTGCGTAGGTGACTGACAAATCTCGAACAGCGGTGACAAGATGGAGAGACGATGTTGAAGAGATCAAAATAGAAAATTGGTCAGATCGAGATGGAGATATGAATCCCTTACAAAACGAATGGATAGTGTGTGTCGGAAAATAAAGAATGGCTAATCAAAAACCCTATCTTGAAATCATCATCTGTTGCTTTTAATCAAATGATGTCTCTTGATTACCAAATTGGTAACCACACAAATCTGCAAGATTCCTGCTAAACCCACGAACATAAACCCGACTTTCTTCCCAAAGGTTGTGGAGGATGAAATTCGGCGGTGACTTGAGCAGAAAGGGATGTGCGGTGGCGGTATTGTGAGGATAGTGAATATCGCCGGCAGTTACTGGAGGAGAGAGAAGCATGTTCGGAGGTGACGGCAACGAGGTGGTGGAATCCGACCGGGATGTGGGGGGGAGAGGCGACGAAACCGACGGGAGTGATGGTGATGAATATATATATTCTTCACTTTTTATATATTGATGGGAACTTTGTGTCACCGGAAAAGGGAGAATTGGAGGTGGGTTTAGGGTTGAAGTGCTTGTCGCCGGAAAAGGGTGGATAGTGTGTGCCGGAAAATAAAGCGCGGGTGAAAGAGGTGTGTCACAGGTGAATGAAGATATGATTTTTAAATAAATAAAAAATATATATATATATATAGTAGAGATATTGTAAAAAGAGAATTAGGGTACAAAGAGTAAAGAGAAATTCTAACCATTAGATCAAGCAAAAGTCAAGATTAAAAAGTCAAAAAAAAAAAAAAAAAAAGGACCACACTAAAATCTCGTAACTGCCAACGAGGGGCAAAATAGTAAATGAAAAAATAGGAGCGTATGCGTCACCCCTTCTGGCATCGTTCCACCTTCACTGTAACTGCAAAATACACATCCAAAAAATCCAAAAGATGAATAGTGATGTGCTTTATAACAACAAATAACACAAAATTTAGAACATACCATCCGCCGATGCACAATCAATCGATGTACTATACATAGCAGATGCACGATGTGAACCAGATGCACGATTGTGCGATTGTGCTTATAACAACCAGATGCACTGTAACTGCAAAACAATAACCAGATGCACGATTGTGCGACGGTGCATCTAGAAACAAAGAGAGGCGGTGGGTTTCGAGAACGACGGCGGCAGACGGTGGTAAGCCAGGGGCGACGGGATCTGAATCAGATTCTAGGGTTTGCGTAGCACACGTTCGCGAGGGTGGTCCGGCGACTTCATCGGCAGCGGTGACATGAACGAACCAGCGGCGAACAGCGGCAGCGAAGCCCTGATCTGTGGGGCGGCGATATCAGCCCATCGATGGTGATCTGTTCCGTACTTGGCGGTATCAACCAATCGACGGCGACGACAAAAGAATATGCTTGTTCTGACTTGATGCTGCCGGCGATCCATACATGCGGCTGATGATGCACGATGGTTGCGATGCTGATTAGGGTTTTCGACTTGGGGAACGAGATTTACAGTCTGGGGGAACGTGGGTAGGGTAGTGGATAGCAGGAGAGAGAAATAAATTTATATCTATTAAAGTTCCAATTTTAACCTTTTGTCAGATTTGCCTCGTGTCAGTCTCTCATTTCTCCTTACCCTTTTTACCTTAAAACTCTTTTTATTTGATCCTGATTATATATATATATATATATATATATATATATATATATATATATATATATATATATATATATATAGGAGAGATCAAATAAAAAGAGTTTTAGGATAAAAAGGGTAAAGAGAAATATAAAGACGACATGTGGCATAAACAGGATAAACTAACAAAAGGGTAATTTAGGAAGTACAAAAAAAAATCTCTCTCTTCCTAATCCCCACTACCCACGTTTAAAATTGGATACGTCTAGGTCTCAAGATCGCCGCCCCTGCCTCTCGAAACCCTAGTTCGCCCGTCGCCGTTTCTTTCTTGTGGCGTCGGCTTTCTTTCCCTGTGGCGTCGCCGTTCTTTGCCACACATGTTCGCCCCATCGCCGATGGTCTTCGTTGGAACCGTCGCTGCCGTTAGACTGCGTGGAAACCGCCGCCGTCCTGGTTGTAATCCTAGAAAGCATTCTGCCGCCGTCAACCAGACTTGAAGGAACCGGCCCACCATCGACGGATCTGTACGATACGACGTCGGCTTTGTATGGTGACGGATTTTTAGTCGAAGGATCTGTATGAATCGTGACAGTGCATCGAATTTGCTATGCATCTTTTCAAGATCCATGTTTTGGCGATGAAAATAGTCGACGGTTCTGTATGAAGGAGAATGCATCGTTTTTTATTTGCAGTGCATCATCTGGTTCGTATTTTTTAATTTTTTTGTCCAAGGTACTGTAGTGAATTAAACCTCATCATTTGAGTATTTCTTTTACATTTGTTTATGTATTTGGTTGAACCAATTTTTGGGTTTGTATCTTAGCTTATGGATCTAATTTGTGCATCTTATGTATCATGTAGTCATTCATCAATTGATTCTTCAGTTGATTTGGTTGAATTTGTGCATCTGAAATTGTTTTTCTGATTTAGGTGAAGTTGTTCTCAGATCGAATTTGTGCATTTGGTAATGGTTTGAAATTGTTTCTAATTTAGTTTGAAACTGGTGAGTGGTGAGTATACGTAGATGGCTGGAAATTGGCCTGAAATTTAGGAAACATCTTTTTTATTTTTCCAAAATTACCCTTTAACTGTCAAAATCTGAAACGTGAAACAGGGTGGGGATTTGACTTTTTTCTTTGAATTTTGGTTAGATCCAATGGCTAAGATTTCTTCTTACTATTTTTACTTTAATTCTCTTTTTACAGGATCTTGACCCTATATATATATATATATATATATATATATATATATATATATAGACAAAAGTTCATGCGAGAACCGCGAGAACCAATCTAAGCCGTCCAATTCCCCCTCCTTCAATGTCATTGCCCACCCATGAATTCCTCACATGCACCCTGCCACACCCTATCCCTCCACGCTCACCATCCATGAAACTTCCCATATCCAAGGAACGGCCAAGATTGGTTCTCGCGGTTCTCGCACTAACAACGGTTCTCGCATGAACCCTCCCCTATATATATATATATATGGGATGGTTCAAACGAGAATTGTTTTTTGTATGAGAACTGTGAGAACTAATCTTAGCCATTGATTTGATAAAGTGGAATTCATGGATGTGGAGCGTGGGGTATCAAGTGTGGCAGGGTGCATGTGATGAATTAATGGGTGGGCAATGACATTGAAGGAGGGAGAATTGAACGGCTCAGATTGGTTCTCGCAGTTCTCGTATGGAAAACAGTTCTCGTTTGAACTTTTACCTATATATATGTATTTATCAGTATATTTCATTATAATGTAAAGTACACCATTATGGTAAATAAGTTTAAAACCACCCCATTTTGGTAAATAAGTTTTCCATATATATACACTTGTTTGGTAAAAAAACTCATAGATTTTCATTAATTACATAATTGGCTCATAGTTTCTTATTGTGAAATTATCTGAATATGAAATGCAAAAAGCGAATCGTGTTTCTCATATGATTAAGTGTTAAAAGGTACTGCTGGTATTTCTGTGCTAACATAAAGATAAAATATCAGTTTGGCATAAATGTAACTTGATTCTTAAATCATTTTCTGGTATGGTGTTCTATTGAAGGGCGAGGTGCCTGCGGGTGGGGGTGGTAATGTTTCTCTAATTTGCAAACTTGTGATTACCGCAATTAAGTTTCACTTTTATACACTTCGCATGAGTTTCTAATATGACTGCAGATAATGATTAATATTTATTCTCCATAAATGGCTATTTTTGACTGGCTGCATTCATCATTCGTCCTTGTGCTCCATATATGTATGTAGACATGTAAAATTTTCGCAGGGAATAATGCGAAAAAAGCTGCATAATTTTTGGAGGTCAAACAGATATGATGTGTTCAATTATGCAGCAAGTTTTCTTGTGTTAATTCTCCATCACTATAACCTCTAATCCTCTAATTTTTCTTTCAGCTGTAAAAGACTATAAGTGTGAAATGTTGATAAAATGTAATGGTTCTTGGTTCAATTTTAGTCTGGTAATTTCTTTTATCTTCCTATAACTTGAAGTGTTTTTCTTATGTGATATATATTGGAGTTTTTATAAAGTATAAGCATGGATGATAAAGAAATTTTTTTGATAAAATGTAATGGTTCTTGGTTCAATTTTAGTCTGGTAATTTCTTTTATAAAGTTTTTATAAAGTGTTTATCTTCTGGTTCAATTTTAGTCTGGTAATTTCTTTTATCTTCCTATAATTTTAGTATGGGAGGCTTGTACAAGTCGTGTCTCAAGATGTGCTGTGGGTTGATAAAGAAGACAATAGAGACGGTTGTGACTCTTGTGAGAGATTAAGAAAGATAACAACTAATTAATAAAGATTAATGCATGAAAACAATCAATAACACACAAGGAATTTACTTGCACAAGTAATTGTAATGCATCCACAACAAACTGAGAGATTCATTTTACCATAGCGTACATGTAACTACGTATGAAAGCTGAATTAGGATTACAAGAGATGCTTAGAGATACATATAGATAATTATTGACCTAATAATTCTAGTAGGCCAAGGCCTATGTGCCCATGACGTCACAGCTTAGAGGCCCAAGACCTTTTAACGTCTCAACGTTGTCAAGCAGTGACCAGTGAACCTTCGGATCTGCCGTCCTCACACTCTTCATCGTTACTGTCAGCGGTGCCGACCACCTTCAGCAATGTTGATGCTGACGCTTACCCTTCTATGGAACCTTGAATGATGTTGTTAACAACTTATTCCCATGATTTTCTTCCTGGGGCGCTGCCTGAATCTCACCCGCTCTTTTGGGGGACCGCGTTGATAGTCTCCATTGCAACTATAAGGTCAATTTGAGAGATCAAGTTCCACAACTCAACAATCTCCTCTGTCTAGCTCGGGCCTTCTCTTTAAGCATTTAGAAGGCTAGGTGAAGCCATAATAGCTTAAACTTTCTAGTTGTCACAATCGAGCACAGTTAACATAGTTGGTGTTTTAGGTCTTGTCTTTCTTGGCATATTGTATCAATTGCTTCTGGCTGGTATTTTCAATGAATTTTTATTTGCTGTTGAAAAACACAGGTTCCAAAGGAGGTCTGCAGCAGTGCAGCTGCTGTACCTGATCTTGCCTAGCCCCACTACACAGTCGCCTGTTCCAGTTCCGCCGGATCACAGTTTGGCCAATTTTCATCAAGCACCTGTTGTGGAGGTTGGTATATCTATCTTGCATTCTTCTGAAGAACCCAATTCAAGTTAAATATGGTGTGAAATTTCCTTCTTAGAACCGCAAAAGTTAATACAGTATCCAAGCTGTACTTTTCTTAAGAAAAGATTATCCCAAAAGAGATGATTAAATATAATCAGTAGCATGCACTTATAGTTGGCCGAGAAAAATGTCTGTTATGGAAACAGATGAAAAATACTTCTTTCATTCATTTCAGAAATTAAATCAACCTTTTTTTCAGCAGAACTCACTACACACAACCACTAATCTACTCCAAAATCTACACCTTGTCTACAAGATCACTTGAACCCAACACCTTATATAGAGGTTCCACTAGGCTAAATGCCCTTTGGTAGAAATTAGACGTAGCACATACACATGACTCACTAAAAGAAAGCACAAAATTAGAAACTAATAAAAGAAGAGTGGGGATAGTGAACCACTTCTTTAAATTCTAGAGAATTAAAATACTGAAATATACGGTAATTATATAACTTAAATAACTGATTTGAATCATTGAACATCCCCCCTTGATTCAAAAACACATAATCCTAATTGAGTTCTGAAGAACAAATGCTTGACGTGAGTAAGCGACTTTGTGAAATGATGGTGCACACTCATGATAAAACTTCAGCATGATTTTTTCATCATCTACTTGCTTCCGAATGAAATGATGGTGCACAATGATATGCTTATGCCGTGATAAACTGAATTTTTTGCCAATGTAATCGTGGACCTATTGTCACAAAACATTTCTGCTGCATCCGCAAGAGTTTATAAATCTAATAAGAAAACAATTTAGATGTTGGACTTGAATACTCGCCTAAAGAATCCAGTTCCTCCTAACTGTAACATGTTAAAGAATACTAGTTAGGATTTATTGAGGGAAATAATTTTCTGATCTGTATAACTTTAACAAGAGCGTTAGAGACCGTTGAAAAATGCAAAATCTTATAAAAAGTGGCATATAATCATTTAACTTTAGAATTATTACATCATGACTTGCACGTTGTTGTTTCTCTTTATCATGTTCCTCCGAAACCTTTTATACCCGCCAGGCCGGAACAATAATAATCTTCTTGATTCTCATCTCTTGAAAGTTTGATCTAGAATTTCGGTTTTTATCTTCGACGACATGCTGATTATCAAAATCAAAATTTGGTAATTTGCATCTTAATAGCACACATTGGCATCTCTTCGATCCAATTTTAGTATTTCATTAATATCTTTAATTAGATACTATATGTCTTGTCTTTGAGTGTAGTTTCCACTTGCTTAGACCCTATATCAAAATACTGTGGTCGATTAGGGTTTCTCTTCTATTTCTTGGTCTCGTGTAATTAGTTGTCAACATAATATATATATATATAATTCGTTGCAGGGTTTTAGTATCAAACATACATAACGTAACATGATTGCGATAAATAACACTCTTGCCACTTGCACGTACATATAACTTCAAGCCCCTAAACAAATTTAGCAACTGACATTATGACAACAATATTCTTATACTGTCCTTCCTTATTAACATTATTAAGATCCTTATAATTGTCAAGAAGGATATCATTACAGATTCGGTAAAACGATATTTAGTTTTTGTTCAACAGAAAATCAGTACGAAGCTTCCTTTCATCTGCACTAATACTTCTTACGGAGAGTCTCCGCGCTCTGACCCTCAAGTGAAAGTCCAGGAATGAGAGCCTATAATTATAACACAAAGAACACTATTAGATACCACCAAAAAAAATATAACATGAAGCTATACAATAGTGGGAAGTTGCCAGTAAGGGTAATTAACTAAGTATTCCGATTTAATTATTGGAGGAAATATACATTGGCAGAATTATTTGGTTTAAGTGACAGATTATATCCATTTTTGTAATATAGTTGTGATAATGGCAATTGACCATCAATGGCCTATTACCACTAATTGTAGAAATTAAGCTTACATCAAGATCCTTTTGCACATTCTTGTCTCTCTTCTTTACGTTCCTCAGAAGCCTTTTCCCAGTCATGGCAAAAAAATCTTCTTCTATCTCGTCTCTCGTGAGAGTGAGAGAGAGCTTTGGCATCGAGTAAGGCTTATCTCCAATGTCGTCAGAAGAAACAGAAGCCTTGGATTTCTTTTTTCCTGCTGGATTATCTTCCTTTTGTTTTGAAGGGCTTTCTGCCGTGGCGGGTTTTGGCTTGTTCCCTCCAGGGCTTTTTTCTTGCTCATTGGCCTCGCTGGATCTAATCCTATCCTGGTTCACAGGCAGAGGCTGGATAGATTCAGCAGGAGATGTAACTGGTCCGCGCCGGGTGATCCGTTGGTTTCTTTGCTTCTTAGACCACTTCAATTGATCAGGCAGGCTTGAGAAATGAACTTTCTTGTTTGAGCTTGAAGATGACATTTTCTTTGCTTCTTTGCTTCTCTGTTTATGTTCTATGGATTTGTATAACATAAAACTAGATTTTATAGTAGATTTCAAAAGATTTATCAGCCTTCCATTACATGTGAACACATCCTTAATTTGTGACTGACATCTTCACTTTACGTTTAGTGTGGCATCGAATTATGTTCATTGATCACATTATTTGTTCATTACTAAACCATGTAGGATCACAAGAATCATAAGGCTTTCTCACAAGTAGTAATGAACCCGTTCACTTACATGTGGATTTATTGACCGAAACATGTTGTGCTATCTGTAAGACAAAAACGAAAATTATGGTTTGTTCACATGTTTAACATTTACTCGTAGTATGATAATTTGAAAATGTACAGTCATCCCACAAAGAGGCAATATTTGCTGGGAAGAAAACAATATTGCTTTATAAAACATGTGAGGGCCATTTTAATAACCTCAATCAAGATTCCTAGTTTCAAATTTAGAAAAATGCATAAAGGATCCATGCTGCTAGTAGCGCCTAACTTAAGTTGCTACACTCGCAATCTATTCAAATGAAGTGCATTTATATCATTTGAAGTTTTAGTGATTTAAGTGGGTTGTGAGTGCTCATCACGTAAGTTAGATGTTGCTAGCTACATAGATTCTATACCCTTTATAATAATGCCTAAACTAGGTAGAATTATTTTGTTGTATATTGACACATCTAAATTGAAAAGTAATAAATATATGAAAAACGAAGATAAATTGCGAAAGTTAGAATCAGATACAAGGCAAGACCTATCTACATACACAGTGTACGGTACACTGCAGATTTTGGCTAATATGAAGTTAAAGATAGGAAATGAGATTCTATTGTTGCAAAAATATTCTATAATAAGTCTATTTAATAACAATTATTTATCACATACAGTCCCTCATGTTTAAAATAGAAGAAGTATATAGTAAAATATATATTACTATACATGTTAAAGATTTTTAGGTAGGATTTATTGAGGGAAATAATTTGTGATTTATATTTTTAACAAGAGCGTTATAGATCCATTGAAAAATTTAAAATCTTAGGCCCCGTTTGGTTCGCGGAATGGAATTGACCGGAATTGAATTCGTTCAAGGAATTGGAATTGGAAGGAATTGGAAGGGTTCCCAAGGAATTAGCTCCTTCATGTGTTTGGTTCGCGGAATTGAATGAAATTCCAAATTTCAAGTTTTGTTTGGTTTGCAAAGGAATTGGAATGAAATTAACAAAAAAAAGAACCCTATGCCCTACCCTTTACCTACCCTACCCACCCCCCACCAGTGGCGGATTTAGGATTTTGTTTGAGGGTGTACACTATACAAATATTTCTTGTAGAAGACAAGCATTGCCCACTATTTTTTTTATAAAAAATAATCATTTTTAAAAATTTTACACTAGGATTTTTTTTTGAGTTGCATACCCTCCTCTACACATAGATCCGCCCCAACCCCCACCCACACCTACCTACCCCACCCCACCTCACCCTACTTCTACACCACTCCCTACCCACCCCACCCCACCCTACCCCCACCCTACCACCTACCTACCCATTCCACCCTACACCACCCCACCCTACCCTACTCACCACCCACGTCGGGTTGCGGACGTTATGGTGGTAACGGTGGTGGAACAGTAACGGACGACGACGGTGGTGGCGTGGCGGACGTGATGGTGCTAGCGGTGCCAGGTGATGCTTGGTGGTGGCAGTGACGCTGGTAACGGCGGTGGTGGCGGCAATGGTGAAAGCGATGACGGTCGTGATGGTGTTGACGCTCGTAACGACAGTGGTGACGCTGGTGGCGGTGGCGGTGGCGGTGGCGGTTGCGGTTGGTGTTCGGCGGAGGTGGTAATGGTGGTGGCGGTGGCGGTGGCGGTTGGTGGTGGTCGGCGGCGGTGGTGATGGTGGTGGCGGTTGGTGGTGGTCTGCGGCGGTGGTGAGGTGGTGGCCGTGGCGGTTGGTAGTGGTGGTCGGCGGTGGTGATGGTGTTGGCGGTTGGTGGTGGTCAGCGGCGGTGGTGACGGTGGCGGCGGTCGGTGAATGTTGGTGGTGGTCGGTGGCCAATTCCGACCAATTCCATTGGTTTAGTAAAGGAATTGATAAATCCATAAACTTGGAATTGAGGAGATTTCAGAATTCCAATTCTTAGAATACTTTGAACCAAACATGAGTAGGATTTAGGAATTGCTAATTCCAATTCCTGCCAATTCCGACCAATTCCAGCGAATCAAACGGGTAGAAAAAGTGGCCCTTAACCATTTAACTTTAGAAAGACTAGATCAAGATTCTCTTGCACACTGTTGTTTCTCTTATCATGTTCCTCCAAAGCTTTTTACCCGCCAGGGCACAATATTAATCTTGTTGATTCTCATCTATTTTAAGTTTGATCTAGATTTTCGGCTTTTATCTTCGATATGCTACAACAACTATACCCAATCCCGCTACAGCGGGGTATGGGGGAGGTATAATGTAGACAATCATACCTCTACCCGTAAGTAGAGAGATTGCTTCCTAAAAAAGACCTCCGGATTTTTATCTTCGACATGCTGATTATCAAAATCAAAATTTGGTAATTTGCATCTTAGCGCACATTGGCATCTCGATCTTCGATCCAATTTCAGTATGTCATTAATATCTTCATGTAGATATTATATGTGTTGTCTTTTGAATATAGTTTCCATTTGTTTACGATTGTATTCTATGTGTTATGTATAGTCAAGCTAGAATTCGTATTTGGTATTAACTCAGTGTCTAATCTCCTCCCGCTTCAACTATGGAGAGTATTAGATAGACTAAAAAAATATTAGGTTTAGGATATATGGATTAGACCTTATATCAAAATGCAATGGTCGATTAGGGTTTCTCTTCTATCCCATGGTGTCATGTAATTAATTAGTTTTCAACATAATACATATATAAAATTCGTTGCAGGGTTTAATTTAGTAATAAACGTACATAACATACCATGATTGCGATAAATAACATAGTCTTGCCACTTGCACATACATATAACTTTTAGTCCCAAAACAAAAATAGTAAAACGATTTCTACTTTATATCCAGCAGAAAATCAGTATGAAACTTCCTTTCATCTGTACTAATACTTCTTACGAAGAGTCTCCGCACTCTGACCCTCAAGTGAAAGCCCGGGAATGAGATCCTATAATTATAACACAAAGAACACTATTAGATACCACCAAAAAATATATATCAAGAAGCTATACAATAGTGGGAAGTTGCCAGTAAGGGTAATTAACCAAGTACTCCGATTTTAGTTATCTGAGGAAATATATATTAGCAGAATTATTTGGTGTAAGTGACAGATTATATCCATTTTTGTAATATAGTTGTGATAATGGCAATTAACCTTCAGTGGCCTATTACCACTAAATGTAGAAATTAAGCTTACATCAAGATCCTTTTGCACATTCTTGTCTCTCTTCTTCACGTTCCTTGGAAGCCTTTTCCCAGTCATGGCAAAAAAATCTTCTTCTATCTCATCTCTCGTGAGAGTGAGAGAGAGTTTTGGCATCGACTGAGGCTTATCTCCAACGTCATCAGAAGAAACAGAAGCCTTGGATTTCCTTTTTCCTGCTGGACTATCATCCTTTTCTTTTGAAGGGCTTGGATTTGCCGTGGCGGGTTTTGGCTTGTTCCCTCCAGGGCTTTTTTCTTGCTCACTGGCCTCTCTGGATCTAATGATATCCTGGTTCAGGGGCAGAGGCTGGTTAGATCGAAGAGGTGTTACTGTTGTGCGCCGGGTGATCCGTTGGTTTCTTTGCTTCTTAGACCACTTCAATTGATCAGGCAGGCTTGAGAAATGAACTTTCTTGTTCGAGCTAGACGACATTTTGTTTGCTTCTCAGTTGTTTCTTTGTTTCTCTGTTTATGTTCTATGGATTTGTATAACATAAAACTAGATTTTATAGTAGATTTCAAAAGATTTATCAGCCTTGCATTACATGTGAACACATCCTTAATTTGCGACTGACATCTTCACTTTACGTTTAGTGTGGCATCGGATCATGTTAACTGATGGGTGATCACATTATCTGTTCATTACTAAACCATGCAGGATCACAAGAATCATAAGGCTTTCTCACAAGTAGTATGAACCCGTTCACTTATATGTGGATTTATTGACCGGAACATGCTGTGCTATTTGTAAGACAAAAACGAAAATTATAGTTTGTTCACATGTTTAACATTTACTCATAGTATTATAATTTGGGAATGTAAGGTCACCCACAAAGACGCAATATTTTCCGGGAAGAAAACAATATTGCTTTATAAAACATGTGAGGGCCATTTTACTAACCTCAATCAAGATTCCTAGTTACAAATTTAGAAAAAATGCATAAAGGATCCGTCCTTCATTTATAGTAGCACCTAACTTAGACTGATGCACTAGCAACCTATTTAAATGAAGTGCATTTATATCATTTGAGTGTTTAGTGATTCAAATGGGTTGTGAGTGCGCATCACCTAAGTTAGATGCTGCTAGCTATAGGGGAGGGTTCATTCGAGAACCGTTGTTAGTGCGAAAAATAGTTCTCGTTTGAATTTTTGCATATATATATATATATATATATATATATATATATATATATATATATATATATATATATAGACAAAAGTTCCATTGAGAACCGTATTATAGAAAGAGTTAAGGGACTCACGACCTACGATTCTCGTACGAAAGGAAAACATAAAATTGTTATGATAACCCTCTAATTTGCTTCTATTAGTAAACGAGTATGAGTGAGAATTATTAAAGCTAGGCATAATAGTTGTACAAACTAAAAACACATGTGACGATATTAGCGGTTTGCATAGGATACAGGCTTAACTATGTATATAGGTTCTCCATGTTAAATGTGAAAGCACGATAATAGGAAATAGTTTTATTACATGTTGTGTCTCAACGGCCGGTCCAGGACTGTGCAATTGTTACTACTTATGCACAAAGGTCATATGGTAAGTTACTGATGTAGCGTTGCAATGGAAACACCGAACTACAGTCTTCCTCTCCCACCGAAAGACACTTGTGTGGCTCCCTCACTCCAACGTATCCCTTTATTATTTTCCTTAGTTTATCTTACTACCACTAAATAACGGTCAAGATAGTTATAATTTGTTTACTTTTTTTCCTCCTATACAAAAGTAGGTGAAAGATAATGTGATGGAATACCTCTAATTAGTAAATATTCAAAGAAATATAGAGATGGAGTGATGTGACGCTCATGTGGCAAGGTATACCACATGGTTTAACTTGTTTTTGACAAAACATATCAGTAATGCAACTAAAAATAGGGGAGGGTAAGTTCTACCACTAAGTCACATCCGTCCTCAGTTTTTACGTGACTCTAAAGGTTGCAAAATAGCATCTCGTACTCTAGGACTTCATCGTGCATTTTGTTGACTTAACACTAATACCCCTCCGGTGTTTATGGTTGTACGCAACTACGCATTCAGTCATTTCAAGCCATTATATCCAAGTGTTGATATTATCCTTAGAACGAATCGGAGGAGTTTCTTCCATGAAGTCTTTCAATAACTTCTATGGCGATCCATTTACCATGAAGGCTATAGACTTTTCGATAGAAACATGCTGATATGATCAATATTCTAGAGATCTTTTAATTATAGTAGTTATTATATTTTAGCTAGAGATAATCTTTTGTCTTAGGTAGGTAATCTTTTTTCTTAGGAAAGAAGTTGTTTATTTAGTATAAATAGAGGTTTAGGGTATCATTTGGGGAGGATAGAGTTTACACTTATATTGTTATTTTCTTTGTTTTGAAGAACTCCTACATCTTGAAAGTAGGTTAAGGAGAGACGGGTGCCTCTCGAAAGCACGCCAACTATTGTAGTCGCTCTGAATTATCAATATATTAAATTGATTCATATCGAATTGGAATCGGAGCCGTTCTTCCTACCTGTGAGTTCCCATTTCACAAACGCCCACCATGACAAAAGTAAGTGACTTTGAAACAACCTTGGCACAACTCAAAATTGAAACAGCTTCCTATAGATAAACTTGGTAATCAGAATTGTATAATCGGTAATTGTATTGTGTTAATCACGATTACAAAGGGTACTATATATAAGAAATATCTTTACACTTTAGACCCTCTAATATGATAATACTACACTTAATTGTCTAATATTCCCCCGCAAGCTAAGGCCGGGGAACGACCTGTAGCTTGGACCGTAAAAGTAGAAACCGTTGTGAGGGCAGCGGCTTGGTGAACACATCTACGATCCGGTCATCAGTGGATATGAATTGAACCGAGAGTTTCCGTTGGGCAACCTTTTCTCGAACGAAATGAAAATCAACCTCTACATGCTTTGTACATGCATGAAAGACAGGGTTAGCCGAAAGATACGTAGCACCAAGATTATCACACCACAAAGTAGGAGCCGACTTAACATGAAAACAAAGCTCACGCAGTAAATCTTGAAGCCACGTAAGTTCGGAAACAGTTCAGCAAGTGGTTTGTATTCAGACTCTGTTGACGACCGAGAGACAGTCTTTTATTTTCGTGCAGACCACGATACAAGGTTTGAACCCAAATAGATATCATATCCCCCGGTGGAGCGACGGTCGTCTAGGCAACCAGCCCAATCTGCATAAAAAAAGCCCGTCAACGAGTTGTAAGTTGAGTCCGTGTAAGCATGGAGAATGGTGCCAGAGGCATGCGTAAGTCGTAAACCATAATTAGCTGTGCCCTGTAGATAACGGAGAATGCGTTTGACTGCCGACCAATGATTGTTTGTGGGAGAATGCATGAACTGACAAACTTTGTATGTAAGGCGATATGGCGGACTTCTGTGTAATTAAGCTAGTGACAGAATTATTGGAAGGTTTCCATGTAGATACCAAGAGATGTAAAACTTGAATGGAGCACTTGCCCAATGTTCATTTCTCATCAACCAAAGAAGATGTTTGGAAACTAGGATTCTGTCAATCTTGTTTAGTTTGGACTCATCTTTATTCATACAAAACAATATTTTCAACCCAATTGATTGGTAGGTCAAGAAGACCCAAATTTGTGATAAAGTCGTTCAAAAACTTTTCACCAATTGGGAAACATCGCATCCCAATATTTTAAAAGGGTATCTCACTTCTTTAAAGTTGGCAAGCACAATTGTTAACGTATTTGAGGTGACTATCAAATTTTCAATGTTCTGCAAAAGTTGTTTCTTTTTGACATACGAGTGTGCATGCTGGATAATAATCACTAACAGAGACATTTGATCGGGGGGGGGGGGGGAGGGGGAGGGGGTTAACGTTGATGTTTTATTGATGAGGATGAAAGATTTGCATTTATGATGTTAGAGGAAAAGATGATTGTTTGATGATGAATGGAAGTCGATGCTCTCCTCTCCATAGCATGTGGTGAAGCTCAAGCTAGAAGATTGGATATGATAGAATCCTACTTACAGGGGAGTGTTAGAACCGTAATCAAGATTTTAGGTTGTTAATTAGTTATGTAAACAATTATGTAATATTTGCTGTAAGGCTACCCGTTTTGGGGCTACCCGCTGGGCGAGTTTTGCCGCGGGTTGGCTCAAGTAAGGCGGGGAACACCACCTCGGGTGGTTAGTACTCGCCGGGTAAGATAGGGTCGTGGGTTGTGAGACTCGGCCGCCAAAAGCCCACCCCCCCACCCCCCCTTTCAAAAAATAGCCGTTGAACGGTAATTTTTTTTTTTTTAACTTTCCTCCTCTATATATATCTCACTTTTCTCAATCTTTTTTCATACTTTCTTCATCTTTTCTTCATCTTCTCTTCATCTTTTCTATATTTTTTTAAACAAAATACTCAATGGATCCAAACCAAAATTTCACAACCCCTACATCATCCGGTAGAAATCGTTCAAGAATTCCGAGTTCTACACCGTCGCCGGATAATCCTTTCTTTGTTGGCGTTTCTCAACCGATGCCTCAACCAAACCCGATGTTCGCTCCCCCGCAATTTACGTATACGGGTATGCTTAGCCAACAAAATCAAGTTCCGCTATCCCAACTTGGCTACCCGATGCAACATAATTTTCAAGCCCCCCAAGGTGGCTACCCGATTCAATATCAACAACACCAACATCATTATCAACAACGCCAACAACACCAACTTGTAGATGAAGATGAAGACGAAGATGACGAAGAGGAGTTTGTTGCGGACACCCAACCACCGCCACCGCCACCTCCGCAAAATCGTTCGGGACGACAACAAGGCGAGCGGAAGAAATTAAAACGCGAGCAAAAGCAACACCGTGGACACCCGAGGAAGAGTTGGCGTTGGTCAAGGCGTGGGTTAGCATTTCCGAAGACCCCATAGTAGGAAACGCGCAACCACATGGTATAAATATATATTTATTTATTTATACGTTTTTTTATATATAATTATTTATTGTTATTATTATTATTGCTAAATATATAATTATTTATTGTTATTATTATTATTGTTAAATATATATTTATTTATTGTTATTATTATTATTGTTAAATATATAATTATTTATTGTTATTATTATTATTGTTAAATATATAACTATTTATATGTTTTTTTATATATATTTATTTATTTACAGGTGGATTTTGGGAACATGTTTTGGGTGTTTTTCGAGATCAACTTCGCAAACCGGCTGATTACCGATCACCTCATCAAGTAAATGCAAAGTGGAAAGATATCAATGCAAAAGTATCAAAGTTTGCCGATATCTACGCCAACATCGAGGGTCGAAGACGTAGTGGAATGAGCGATTCGGATATTTTAAAAACCACTCACATCCGCTACCGGGACCAATATAAGGCATCTTTTGGTCACCAAGCATGTTGGGAATTTCTTAAACAATTTCCCAAATGGGTACCACAGCCGCTCGTGGGTCAAGCTTCCCGTCCTTCAAAACGGAGCAAAACAACAGACTCCCATGTTCCATCTAATACGGGGTCTTACCATGCTCGCGCTCCCATTAACCTCAACGAAGATGATGATGATGACAATGAAGAGGAACCGGGGCAGGATAACGAGCTTTTACGCCCCACCGGGAGAGACAGAGCGAAGCGCCCGGCATCAACATCGACGGGAGCCGGGTCGAGAATTGAGATAACATCATTGTTGAGTAACTTATCGAGTATGAACACGCAGAATGAATGATTCATATCGATGCGTGAAAAACATTTGGAAGTTACCCAACATCAAGTGGAAGTAAGCCGAGAACAAATTGAAATAAGCAAAAAACAAGTGGAAATACAAGCGGCGGATCGGATGAAAAAAGATTACCAATTTTACATCTCGCCCACTAATCATCTTGACGGACCATTTTTTACTGCAACAATCAAAATGAAAAATGATGTTGCACAAAAGTACGGTTGGCCGACTTTGAGCGAGTAGTTTTTAAATTTAAAATTGTGTACTTTTTTTAATTATTATCGCAATTTAGGAATTTTTAATTATGTAATTTTCTTTTTTTTAGATAATTATCGAATGAAATTTTAACTTATGTAATTTTCTTTTTTTAATATTATTAATGAAAAAAAAATTTAGTTTAATAAATGATTTATTGAATATAAAAAATAAAAATAAAAAATGGGGGAAAGGGGAAAGGGGGAGTATAACGGGTGTAGTGGGTAAGGGAAAGGGAAAGGGAAGGGGAGAGAAAATGATGTGGCGCTGATGTGGCAGTGGGTAAGGAAAGGGGAAAGGGGGAGTATAACGGATAGCCTTAAATAGGGAATTTAGTTGGTTGTTGGTTAGAAATAGAAAGGTTGTTTGGTTCATACGAGGGGCCAAACCATTGCGACTTTCTCGCCATAACTACCCTATGCAAACAGGTTTCATGAAGGGTTATAAACCTTAGATGGTGACCTTTAGATATGTATTTATGTAAATAACCAACTTCTATGCGTAAAATATACCAGTTTCAGATTGATTTACTGCTCTGTTTTTCTTCCTTAACTTCTAGTTTCCAACATTTTAATCGGAGTTGTTGATTTCACAGGGGCACAGTATTGGGTATCAAACAAGGGGGCTGGATCGACGATTGAGTTCATTTTTTAACCCTAGTTGGAAGGTATGAGATGCCATTGATGCCATCAATTAGTCTAAAAGAAGTTATAAATCAGGGGGAACTGAAATTCCCAGCAAAGGTTAACCAAAGATTTCATTTTTAATTATCCGAGACAATATTGACAGAATTTAATGCAATTAAGTGCCACAGATTAAATCGTTAAGTGATTTCGTTTTTCTTTATTTGTTATAGCTCTACATAAGGGAGGGTTCATGCGATAACCGTTGTTAGTGCGAGAACCGTGAGAACCAATCTCAGCCGTTCCTTGGATATGTGAAGTTCATGGATGGAAGAGCGTGGAGGGATAGAGTGTGGAAGGGATCATGTGAGGAATTCATGGTTGGGCAATGACATTGAAAGAGGGGGAATTGGACGGCTCAGATTGGTTCTCGCGGTTCTTGCACTAAGAATGGTTCTCGCATGAACTTTTTCCGCTCTACATATGTCACAATAGCAACCCTTCAGTGACCTGTAGCTATAACCAACTACTGTTTTTGTTGGTTTGGTGGGTATGCCCACCTTATATTGTACAGTTTTCATTGACATTAGTTTGTAATTCATATCCAGTAACACCCTTTAGCCAAAGATAAAAGGGATCGATTAGATTCTAAATACTGAGAAAACTAATAATCTGAACTTTTTTCGTTTAGAATCAGATATGATCGGTTTAATTTAACCTAGCTTCTTATAGTTCAGGTTTCACAGAAACGGCAAGAGAATCACATGAACTTGAGCGATTCACGTCAATCATAACGCACTGGTTAAAGTTTTTCTTGAGAGACGGGAAATGTGACTACAAAATTAGTTTCAACATCAAGTCACAAGAATATGTTTTCATCAATAAGATTTTCCAAGAATCAATATTAAATAAGTATTTGACATTAGATTTTATGATATCTAACAATGCAATCTAAAATCTAATGGCCAGAAGGAAAACTGTAAGAGGGGTATCTTATTCATTTGAAAACTACATATACACACACTGTTTAGGAAACAAAATCTATTAGAATATAAGACACGTAAACTTGTTGCAGGTTGTTACATTTGAACAGAAATTCCCTCTTACTTTGTAGATCGCTACTCGTCTGAATCAGATAAGTAGCTGCAAACATAGTCACCATGTTCGTAGTCAGACTCGGACTCAGACTCATATTCATGTTCAGATTCGGATTCCGAGTCAGAGTCAGAGTCGTAGTCATACTGTCTATACTTTCCATAAGGGACAACATTGTTGCTCCCACTGCACTTATCAAAACTCACTCTGCGAAACCTTTCCTCACGATAAACTTCGGTGTATCCTTTGTGGTCTCCAACTCTGACAGTCATGCTCTTCTTGTGTTCGTCCTTAACTCCACTGGTTCCATTCTTCCAGCAGAAGTCTCCACTAAAAGATCTATCTACTGATGTTGCTCTTCCATAGGATCCACTCTGCTTGTCTCCATAGCTTACTTGAGATTTTTGCTGGTAGCTAGCTTCTCCTTTAACGCCTTTTTTCACTGCCACGGTTGATTGTGACGGATCAAGGAAGATAGAACCAATATAATATGATTTGTCTTCTGAAGGCAAACAGCGGGAATTCTTCGATTCTCCAGCCATATTCAATTATCTACAAGTGACAACAATTAATGTAAGACAATTACTGTACAATTTATGGAAAATATAGCTTGCGGTCTTATTAATGTAGTTGACAACTTAAAGAAGACTCAAGATCATGAGGATTATATTGAAATTATAAGAAAATCAACTCAAAATCTAGATTGGAAGATATGAACAATCTAAAACTAGAATTGTTAATAATTACAGAACTTAAATCAACAACCAGGATCGGAATGGACCGTGAACATTGAAGCAACACAATCATACAAGAATTGATTTTTTTTTCTTTTGAAAGGCTTACAAGAATGGAGGTTTGAGGTCTATAACTAGAATCCTGTTAGAAAATTTATAGAAGACGAATATAAGATTTAACTACAAATTAACAGAATCATCTGCAGTTTGTGAAATTTATTAATAAAATGATAAATTAAAAATCAAATCAAGAACAACATACATAAGAAATCATATAATTATTTGTGTAATATATATTGAGCATAACATGTCGTTGTGCAAAATTAAATACAGAGAATTCAATCAGATCTAATAACAATAAAGTAATTAATAACCTTATGCAGACTTTAATTCATGATAATTACAGATGAAGATTGTTAACAAGAATCACCTTCAGTGTTTGAGAAATGAGGACTGAGGACTGAGAGATAGCTAGTAAGAGACTATAAAATTTAGTCTGTATATATACAAAGGTGTACATTTATGCTGCTGATTGATAAATATTTTATTTTTTATAAACCTGATATTTTTCATGCTAAAAAGCAACTTAAATAAATTTTACAGCATAAAATTCACTGTTAATTACAATTTCAAAATGCAGACATCTCTACATTATATTTTATAACAGGGAATTTTTTTAAGAAATAACATAAATATCATACTTTGTCAATAAAGGTAACTTATAAGTTTTTGTTTATAGATAATAATTTGAGTTTAGTTCATTTGTATATTTCAATTTTACATTAAAATAGTCGTATATCTATAAACAAAAACTACCTCACTATCTACGTATTTTGAAACCAAAACCGGTCTTTATGTACAGTCACATGCAGACGGCCCTTATCAAGATCACAAGCATGTACAATCAGTCTCTATACCCATTTTAACGAGTCAAAAAACTAATGCATGTAACTCAAAATATCAAGAATTTTCAACTCATGACTTAAATCATTGGGTTTTTTCTTTGGTGATATTGAATTGCAGTTAGAAAATGTATATACTCCGTCTATATCTATAATATTATCGATTATGTTAGACGGATTCCTGTGTTAATTGGAAGTGAAACAAAGCCATTACCCAGGTCCCAGGTGGCGTTACCCCACACGTACTGCTACTCCTCATTATTGCATTCTATCTTATCCAACACGTAGGTACCTCCACTGTGCCAACAGTCCACTAATAATTACTATATACAACTTTTCTTTTATGTAATTATGTGTTTATATTGTCTCATCTCGAACGAGTGTGTCAACATTGTAATGTGTTTAATAAGGGTTCTACACGTCAGTCTACTTATAGCTGATTGATTTTGAGTTGGAACCCCACAAAGTCTACTTTTAATTGATCAAACCGCAACACACACTTCAATGTAAACCATAAGTATCCACATGTTAGGCGCAAAAAAGAAGCTCACACGTGAGGTAAAGTGTTAAGTATTGTCTCACATCGAACGAGTATAATTTTATAATATACTTGATAAGAGTTCTAGATACGTTACTAACAGTCAATTAATTTTGAATTGAAACCCCATAAACTTGAATCAACTTAAAACAAATTTATACAAGAGTTCATCTAAAATTGTTTATCCATCTTGTTCATCAACCCTCCATAAATCATAATAAAACCATGGCCACAAACCACAAAAACACCTCCATAAATCATAATAAAACCATGGCCACAAACCACAAAAACACACTACCATATAAAGAGGACTCCAGAAAAGTTAATTATGGTCAAATCATGTCATCACATCGTGTCACATCAATATTTTTATTATACAGATTATCACACTTAACTTCTACCCAATCAGAAATAACTCATTTAATTATACACAAAACAAAAACAAAAATTTAATTTTAATTAAGACAACATGCTCCTCACACAGGTCAATGGGCATAGCTTGGTATCCATGAGAGAAATGAAGGCTTAACGCCTCATGCAGGGGCCACTATATCTTGAAGGAAGATGATTTGTACATAACACAAATTAGTCATATATAATAATCATGACTCTTATGCCCTCACCTATTCACTAACTTTTATTCTCGTCTATAAATTTAAGGGTATAATAGTCCAAATAATCTTTTTTTGTTGTGTATGGCTAATTTATGTTGTGTACAAATCACTACCCCTATTAAAAGGTCAAAACTACCAAAGAGTAGTTTGTCTAGCCATACCGGGTGTTTAAAGTATTATCTAAGGTTTTGGGTTCTAGTCTCGTTATGGATAATCTATAGAGTTAAAAATAAGTTAGCGGGTGTGAGTTCTGTACAAAAAAAAGTTACAAGCTAAGAAAATTTCAACTTAGACCATGAGTATAGCATACTCTTTCTCTCTCTCTTATTTGAATTTCACATCAGCGTCACATTTCGATCTTTTCCTCCTTTTTCTCTCCTTTATCCCGAATGCAAGTATAGTTTAACTCAAACATAGAACCTAAAGATTATTTGGACCCCATTGCTAACACACTGGATCCGCTAGTGATTGCTTCCCAAGACACACCTCCAGCAACGGAAACATTAGAAAAAAACAAGAGAATAGAAAAATAATAAAAAATGCCAAAGAAAAGTAAATAATAATATTTAAAAATTTTAAAGTTAAAACCAAAGTATAAAAAACAGAAATACAATTAAATACAATAAAAGATAAAAATAAAATGTAATAGCAATATATAGAAAAAAAATTATTTTATATATATATATATATAGGGTAAGGTTAAACATAGAACCTCCCTTAAACATAGAACCTAAAGAATCTCCTCTGGTGATGATACGTGGCACAAAGTTTAGCGGCAAAAAAAGAAAATTAAAAAAAAAAAATTCGTCGCTTCACCACCCTCCCAGCGTCCCCCAAAAATAAAATTAAAAAACATCCACTTACTTTAAATAATCATAACTCGTTCGTTTTTAACAATTTTAACAAAAAAATTATACCGTTAGATTCAGTTTTTCGTCCTCTTTCAAACAAGACCGGACTTGATATATTTCAGAAACTTTTTTTTCAAAATGCAAAATTTGCATTTAGAGCAGTGTTCTTATTAAATGCAAAATACAAAAATCATGCAGAATGAAGAATGCAAAATGCAAAAAACATGCAGAATGCAAAATGCAAAAAACATGTAGAATGCAAAATACAAAAAATATGCAGAATGAAGAAATGCAGAATGCAAAAAACATGCAGAATGAAAGAATGCAAAATGCAAAAAACATGCAGAATACAAAATGCAGAATGCAGAAATGCAAAAAAACATGAAAAATGCAAAATGCAAAAAACATGCTGAATGAAGAATGCAGAAAGCAAAAAACATGCAGAATGCAAAAAACATGCAGAATGCATAACGTAAAATCCGTATAAACATGCAAAATGCAAAAAACGAAAAACGCAAAATATAAACATGCAAAATGCAAAAGTCCGTAGAACGTATGCTGCCAAAAATGAAAAATCTGTACACAGAAACACTACATGCTGCCAAAATGCAGAATGCAAAATCCATAGAACATATGCTGCCAAAATGCAAAATCTGTACACAAAAAAACACTACAGCTGCCAAAATGCAAAATCTGTACACGGAAAAACACTACAGCTGCCAAAATGTAAAAAAAAAATCATTTTCAAAAAAATTTAGAAAAATATGGGAAGAGTGATCTTGTTTGAAGAGAATTAAAAAACTAAAACAATGGTATAATTTTTTTGATTAAATTCACAAAACTTAAAAAGTTATGGCAATTTAAAGTTTATGGTGGGGGTTTTTTTTAAATCGTGGGTTTGGGATGGGGGATAATTACATTTTTGCCCTATTCTTCCTAAATTAATACATTATAATTACAGTTTTGCCATCGTTCATTCTCATCCATTGACTTTGATGATCCAAAGGTCCAGATTGGTTCTTTAGGTTCTTTGTTTAAGGAGGGGTTCTTTATTGATCCAATATATATATATATATATATATATATATATATATATATATATATATATAGAGAGAGAGAGAGAGAGAAATTGCATCAATAAAGAACAATGTGTTAAACAAAGAACCCAAAGAACCAATATGGACCATTAGATCATCAAAATAAATGGATGGGATTTAACGATGACAAAACTGTAATTATCATATATTAAAATATGAAGAAAAGGGTAAACATGGAAAATCCCCCCCTCAACAAACCCACGATTTTAAAAAAAAATACCCTAACAAACTTTAAATTGTCATAACTTTTTAAGTTTTGTAAATTTAAACAAAAAAATTATACCAATCTTTTAGTTTTTTAATTGTTTTTCAAACAAGACAACTCTTCCCATATTTTTCTAATTTTTTTAAAAAATGCAAATTTTGTTTGCATTTTAAGCTGCATGTAGTGTTGCCATATGTAACACTGTTCTCACTAACACTATTATGAACACGCGCGGAAGCTTAATTAACAAAATATAATATAATATATATTTTATCAAACCCAACTTAACAGGTTTTCTTTACAAATCATTTACAGTGTTACTACAAAACAGGCTCTTTACAAAACATCAGATATCAGAGTTAGATCAGTCCCAAAATTCCAGCTTAGTTCTTTAATCCATCTACCTGGATTCTCCTGAAAAGAAATCAACAGTGGGGAATTAGCACAAAGCTAAGTGAGAGAATAGATACCACAAACATACAAGGCATAAAGCCCAAAGCAACAAGCTCAAGCAAACTAGAGAACCGGCGGTCTTGCGGGACCTGCAACCAAATGCCGGCCAAAGCATAGGTCTACCGATAGCCAAGTTACAACAGACAACAATAATAGCACTTCTTGATCACAACAAATGCAAATCAAGACAACTACTAATACTGTGTATCTCTAAACATAGGCCCAGCTGAATAACTTCCGCCAAGCTGAGATCTCACGACAACATGTATATATACAGTAAAAGAGCACATCAGGTGATATATCTCATACATCCAAGATATATATCCACTCACCGATATCTTCAATGCTCGGGGAACTCAGTCTTTCTTACTACTGAGTCTTTCCACCACCTGAACAAGCAACTATCAATCAGTATTTGCTTAATCAACAAACAATAAGCATAATACTGAAATCAATCATACATGTACATATAAAACCACAAGTACATATATCAAATCACGTATATACTACCAATATACCACAATTCATGATTACCATTTACTTACTGTAATCTTGTGAATTCATCCAACTCCTTAGCTTAGGCGATTAATACGTTCCTTTCACAAGCCAAGGCTACAAGTTCATGTTTAAACTTGATCTTTCATACACAATGTTCATCAATTCCGAGCATAGGCAAAACTGGAAATCCGATTGTGTTCAAATCCGACAAGATCAAATCCGATTAAGCCAATCCGATAAAATAAAATCCGAGAAATGGCAATCCGCTAAACATGAAATCCGATCAAGCAAAAGCAAATCCGATACAGTCAAACAATCCGATAGAATTCACAATTCCGATCAACTGAGGAATCCGATAACTTTAAATCCGATAAAGTCCACAACCCGATAAAAATTCTCATTCCGATAAAATAGGATTCCGATAATATCAACAATCCGATAGAATAGGAAATCCGATAAAACAACAATCCGATAAAAGTGTTAGGCATTTTACCAATCTGATTTCATACTTAATATCACACATTCCGATCATTCCAAATCCGATAAAACAATCGGAATCAGAGTAAAGGAATCAATCCGATAGACTTCAAATCCGATAAAAGAGTTAAGGCCATTTGTTCTGTTTTCTCGGATTCTCAACAATCCGATCAAATTAATCGGTTTTCATCAATCCGATCGATTCATCCCCAAAATCCGATCGTTTCATCCTTTAGCAATTCCGACAGATTCAAATAGTCATCCTAACTTCAATTCAAATCTGATTCTTAAGCATGAAATCTCATATATGTTTTTCCAGAACTGAATTCTAACATACATTGATCATACTAACAACAAATACTAAATAACATGCATCCTAGATCATCAATTTCATCATACAATCATTTAATCGGTTTTCACATATATGCATACAAAACCGAGATTAAACATCAATTTAACAAACAATTCAGCAATCTAACCTCTTTAATGATTCCAGATACTTCAGAAATCAGTTAGCACAATCCAAATCAACAGTTAGAGTTCAAATCTTCCTTGATTTAACTCTCTCGGCCGAAGCAAGAAAAACACACACTAACACACTTTGATTTTGCATGTAATGATCTACAATTAGATGAGTTGGTGACTAACTAGGCCATAAACGGCCACCTCACTCTTCCACTCACATTTTAATTGATTTAAATAATTAATTCACATTTTAATTAAAATAAATTAACTAAAACCATTAAACAATTAATTAACAACTAATCAATCAATTAACTAAGGTAAATCAACTTAATTACCTTAATCCCACTAGGCCGGTAAGGAGGGTGTTACACCATATGTTGCCCCAGATTGTGACATACTGTGATACTGATATCATTGACATTGTAAAGGAAATAAACTTGATCTTGCCCTAAGTGAGTCAATTGGACATACTGGAATGATGGAGCTAAATTCAAACTTTCTAAGAGAACTAATTTGACGATAAAGATAGAATTTAGTTGGGTTTTTGGGTGTGGAAGAGACTCGTTGTTAAACAGCTTTCTGAGTCATTGAACAACATCAAGGCTGATGTACCTTTTCCAACTGACGATCTCATATATTTAAATTTTGGTTCTTACCAATCCAGATGGCAAGGGAATGAGGAGAAAGAGAAGTGGATTTTAAAGAGTTATTTACTAACTTTATATAATATAGATCATGCGCAGGAGCTAGAGATGGAAATTAAGGCTTTAAAGGCCATACTAATGGATGAGTTTGAAGGTTTGTGCTATTAGTTATCTATATGTTCTCTTTTACTTGACAATTTGTTATTTTTACTTTTGAAGTTCAAGCTTGTAATAAGTATTTTATGATTGATCTATGCCACCAGAAGTTCGCCCTAGCGAAAGTGGATTAACACCTCAAATCGATGTTTTCAAATTAAGTTGTCTATTCAGGTATTTAACTTTTATGTACAATTTTTTTCTTTTACTTTGTTTCCCTCTATACTCAGTTACTCACAATCACTGTTCACCTGTTGATATATCACAATGAAATTACAAATACTATAAATTCGAGTGGCATATAACAATATTTTCTATAATAAAGGCAAGAGGCACAAAGATAGAACAAAACAACATTCATATTATGGCGGAAGGCTCCAAGGGTAACAAGTGTACACTCTTTATACCAGCTATGTTAAACTATAATTAGTAGCTACTTCATATCTACTAAAGTATGTATCTATCTTCACCTCACACTCATGTTTGCGATAGTACATATTAGATCATGTTTGACCAAATGAGTCACTAATCTTTATAGTCTATAAGAGTTTGATTGATTATAATAATGAGTGTGTTATGACGGGTGGTAAAAGGTTTCATACAAGATACTAGAACTGGTGTCACCGGTGACGCATGCGGTGGGCAACTGCGTGAAGCGAATGGTGGTCATTGTGTCATCTGTTATCTTTTTCCAGACACCTGTTTCTCCGGTCAACGCCCTTGGTACATTACAAATTAATATTAATTGCTATATATTACATATATTTATTTATATTGTAAAAGAGTGACCTTATCTCTACCTAACTTCGCTTGATTAGGCTTTAATTTCTACTACACAATCAATTGGTCTTAGAAAGTGTGTATGAAATCCAAAACGGGAAGGCCTAGATGAAAATCACAAGCAAACGATTTCAAGGTATATATTTCTCCTTATCATCTACTTTTTTTTGCTCGAATCTCATATAATTGGGTTAACAATCCTACCAGGGATAACAATCCTACCAAGCTGCTTGATTGTTGCTTCCATCTCTTTTTTGTATTTGTTACTTGAAACATTGAAATCTGAAATGGAGATATAACAATATTGCATCTATGTCAACTTGAAAAATACCTTTGAGTAATAGTAAACTAGCTGTAAAATCTATGCAGCCAATTATGTGTAGAGGTTACCAAACAGTCGGGCCAGATGGGTTAGGTAGCGGGTCAAAGTGTGTTTGCGTCAAAATGGTTATTTTTGGAACTTTGCCTATATACAGGTTTATAAATAACGAAATTCATAACTCATAACTCATAACTCATATTTATTAAATATCAATGATTTTTCTTGCAAGGTGTATACATATTCTAAGAAGTAAGAACCGCTCAAATCAAGGAAACTTGACATAAGTTATGTTCTTGTATGCTTATTCATGTTCATCTTTGGGTTTGATGACCCATATGTGGATTTAGCCATCAATTGGTGTTTGTAACACCAACTTAACTTAGAATTGGTATTTGACTCGTGTATAGCCAATTATTGATAGACAGAAACTGAATTTGTAATTTATAATGCTCAATAAAGTGGGTCAATTTTGTCACGAACCTGGTTTAGACAAATTGAATGATGATATTGATGTTAAAACATGTATAATTTTTTTAAGTATATTTTTATAAACCGGGTTTTAGCATATAAATGATTAAACTTGAAGTTAAAATGATTTTTGGGTCGTTTTTTGTTGGAAATGGGCTTATATACACTTTTGTATTGACAAACATTATCGTGCTCAAAACATAAAAATGTAAAACATTATATTAAATATCTTATATGTTGGCCCGTGTTTACACGGACTTGAAACCTAGTGAGTCGTTTATGCTACAATTTTTCTTCATCAAACTTCATTATCTGTTTGTTGGTTATTGCCAAAGCCTTATTTAATAATTGTATATCTATTCGATGGCAATAGATGTACTAGTAACTTTCTATGACTATTATATAATTAACGAAGACCTCCACTCATGCATGCATATATAAAAGTCAGTCCGCGCGTTCTAATAAAATATGCATGATGTCTTTTAACGTTTCACGAGAATCATTAATCGTTTATTGAAATGTAGATGAGAGTTGTGGGTTGTATTTTACATTTTCATAATTTGTATATTCGAAGTATTTGCATGATATTTGATATTTTGTATTTTCGATTTTTTGCATTTTGCATTTTTGAAATAAAACCCTGATGAAAATGCAAAATTTGAAAACTTTGCATTTTGAAAAAAAAAGTTTCAGAACTATATCAAGCCTAGTCTTGTTTGAAAGATGACGAAAAACTGAATCTAATGATATAATTTTCTTGCATAAATTCTTATAAACGAATGAGTTATGAGAATTTAAAGTTAAATTGGGGTTTTTTTTATGGTTTGCTGGAGGGTCTGATGCATGCGTGAGTTTTTTTTTTTTTTTTTTTCAATTTACCCCTTAATCAATATGTCACATGTCATTATTAGGATGGTTCTTTAGGTTTTATGTTTAAGAGAAGTTCTATATATAATCTTACCCTATATATATATATATATATATATATATATATATATATATATATATATATATATATATATATATAACAGGGATTCGGCTTATAGGCTCTTTGGCTTGAAGTTGGAAGGCAAGAAAGTAGGGTTCATATATATATATATATATATATATATATATATATATATATATATATATATATATATATATATATATATATATATATATATATATTGAGTTCAAGTAAAAAAAATTTAAAATACTAAATGTAAGGAGAAATGTGGAGAGGACATGTGTCATTTATAATTAAAGGGTAAATAAGGAAAATCATATTTATTATAGCCCCCTCCTTTAAATCTCGTACACTTTATCCCTAAGATAAAACCCTATTTTTTTTGCTCCCCAAACCACCGCCGCCCCCTTTATGTATACGGCATCCTGAGAAAATCCAAACCACTGCCGTCGCTGGATTTACCGTACCACCGCCGCCACGGATGAAGACATTGCCGACGAACACCACCACGTTCGAAGCAGTTGCTGCTGCTGTGCAGTCGCCGACCAACACCGCAAAACGAAACCCTAGACCTGTGCATTTTGTTTCCGCCTCAACCCATATTCCTCCGCCGTATACCACCTCTGCATGACATCCCAGATGCACACGCCATTCAACCGTCGCTGCATCACAGACCGTCGCTGAATCACGTCCCAGATGCACACGCCGCCGTTGGTCGAGTTCAGTCGAATTGTGCATTCCCTGCTTTACGTAGGTTGCGACTGTTTCACGATGCTAGCTTTCTTGTAAATGGTAAAGCTGCATCGCCGAACACCACCGCCGCTGCGCCTTCGCCGCCGCCGTTCATCCCGTGTTTGGGCATCAAGTGTATTTTGTGCATCGAATGTTTGTAAGTTGTGCATAAAATGTAATGTGTGAATCAATTGGGTGTATTCTGTGCTTTAAAGTGTTGTACTTTATGCATCAAATGTAATTTGTGAATCAAAAGTTTGTATTGTGTGCACATGATATTGTACTTTATGCATCATATGGTGGCCTGACATTTTGGCCGGTGGGAACAGTTATGAGAACCAAGTTTTACGCTTCCTTTATTTTTGGTTTATGAATTTACCATATTAACCTTTTGTATTTTTTTAAATTCCGAAAATATGGTTAAAATAGTTAATTTTTTGTTTGACTTTTAAATAGATCATGTGGTCCAGATTTTACCTTACATTTAGTACCATAAGATTTTTTGTATCATATCCCTACCTCTCTCTCTCTCTCTATATATATATATATATATATATATATATATATATATATATATATATATATATATATATATATATATATATATATATTATTCCCACTTAGATATTAACCGATTACTATAAACTTATAAAATTACTTATTTGTGGGTCAAAATACCTTATTTCTTTATTTACTTATTAGATTAAATAAAATTACTTATTTGTGGGTCAAAATACCTTATTTCTTTATTTACTTATTAGATTAAATGATTGTGTGACAAGCAAGTTGATTTAAAAAATTGTTATACATTAATAAAAAAATAAAAAAATATTATATAATTATAAAACATGAAAGATATGAGAGTTAAAAAATGGCGACAGTCGGCGTTAACATCAAGACTAGCGATGGAAATGTCGGTGCTAGAGGGTAGATGTGATGGAAGGAAAATGTGGTATCTGAATAGACTTGATTATATTTCTTGTATAAATTATAGATCATTATTTTACAATAAACAACACGACAACAACATCACCCAATCCCACTACGTCCGGGTATAGGGGAGGTATATGATAGACAATCATACCTCTATCTGTAAGTAGAGAGATTGCTTCATTAAAAAGACTTTCGACTGTGTGAAAAATAAAGCAGTAAAAGAATAATATAAAAAGTAAAATAAAATTCATAAATAATAAAAGTCATATAATCATAATGATAATAATAATGAATCCATAAATAGAAGTAAAAGGAGAAATTGAAAAATTAAAAAAACTATTAAATTAATTCAATAAATTCACCATAACTGAATATGGAATTAACTAGAGCTAATAAACGCAGTCCTAAATCTTTAAAGGATAACTCATCTCTAATCTCAAGCCCTAAGCTACAACTAGTAACAACGTATCCTACCTCCGGATTTGAATCCTTCTTCTCCATAAATGTCTATCTAAAATTATGTCTTCAAAGAGAAAAAGCTCTTTTAAATCCGTTCTAACTCTATCTTCACACTTTAGTAAGGACGACCACGTCTCCTTGTGCCTTCAACTAAAATCGATTCCGCTCTCCTAACTGGTGCAGTTGATTGCCTTCTTTTAACATAGCCAAACCACCATAGTCTTCCTTCTCTTAACTTGTTAACAATATACCTCACTTTAAAGCGTTTCTTAAAACACCCACTGGGATTTTGTCTAGCAAAGTCATCCCAAAAGTCCATCTAAGCATCCTCATCTCTGCTACTTCCATCTTATATGATTGAGTCTTTTTCAGCGGCTAACACTCAGAACCATATAACAATAAGGTCAAATATTTATTAGTTATATTAAAAAAGTTTAAAATGATAAAACTAAGAATTTTTGGTCCGCCAACCACTGTACACCCTCCACTACCTCCACAACACTCACCACAACTCTCATATCGGTTGAAAACTTAAATTTGGAATCATTAATGGAACAACCTCACTCAATGACGAAATGAAACATAGTCCATGCTTCCTACAATAAAGCGAGGTATTTTTCTCTCATAAATGGCGAAATGGAACTTAGGCCATGCTTGATGCTTCCAAAAACAAGGTGAGTTCCTTCATTGTGTTTTTTTCTTGTACCGACACTAAACTCTTGCCGCCGTACAAACTCGGATGTAGAAAACCCTGATTTTGAGTTCCGACAAGAACCATACTTATCAATATAGACTTCTATCATGTAATATTTAATCCTAGATTAGAGTTACCCTCACCAAGACAAACATGAGAACGACTATTTTCCATATCAGCCTTTGGAATCGAAAGTTGGAACTCATGTCAGTTGTCGGAACTAGAGCTGGAATGGCAGCAACCAAATACGTAGGCATATTGTTTGATTTTGATCATCGAACTCATTTTGTCGATTAATCTGCCTTTGCCTCATATTCACAGGTTTGTATATTTGTGTTTGTGTATCGAAATTATGATTGATAAAAGAATAAGTAAGGCACACACACTACAGAACATGAACATCTATTTCTGCATACATTACATTCGTATATATATATATATATATATATATATATATATATATATATATATATATATATATATATATATACACAATGTACATAACTGTTTCGGTCGGTTATTTTGGCGCCATTCAACCGCCAAACAGTCATCAAACGATGACACTAACACCGTTTCTTTATTCGATAAAATACATACGTACTTTAGTGTTTATAATATGACTTGGAACATAATTCACATAGCTTTTACCTTGCCACATTAAACCATTAAAGCTAACATTTTCCCCCCTAATGGTTTAATGGCAAACATTTTGTTATCTTCCACGCTGCATCAGCAACCTTACAATCGCTTTGTCCGTTCGGTTCTTCCATATTGTCATTTTCAACTCCACCGGGTATCTCTTCTCCCCTTGGTAGTTGCTTGGCTATACTCGGGTCTGCACCATCACAAAGATCTTCTCGTGGTGATGCATTTTATGTTCACCTGCAACAAATGCCAATTCCTTCTTCGAGTATCTTCTTGCAACTTCAACATAGGCCACCAGAATTTCTAGATAAGTTGTATTACAATCTTGCACAATCACTGCACATTCTTTGGGTATCATCATCATATCAGCCACCAAAATCCATTTGTCTTGTTTGAAAATACTTTGGTAGCCCCCAAAGTTCTTAAGTGCTATGTAAAGTTCTAGTACATCTATTTCAAAGCCTTATATCTTAATAGGAAATATCCTCTCTTCATTATTATGAAACTACTTAATTAACTTCTCAAAGTGTTTCTTCACAACACTTTTACAACCTTCATTAATTTCTTAGTCGTAGGGGTGTTCAAAAAAACCGAGTAACCGAGAAACCGACCTGCCCCGCGTGAACCGAAACCGAAAAAACCGATACCCGTAAAATCCGTGACCCGAAAAAACCCGAAAACTAGGGTACCCGCTAAATGCGGGGCGGGTACGGTTTTTAAATTTTGATATCCGCGGGTACCCGCCCCGCCCCGTATGCTTTAAGATATATATATATATATATATATATATATATATATATATATATATATATATATTGTTTAATATGAAATAACAAAACCATTATAAAAAACTTAAATTGCTCAAAACTACCTAACTTACCTCTAGTAGCCCATACCGTCTCCCCCACTTCATATTTTTAGTTTTGATATCGAGAATTTGCAAGCTTACAACGATCGAGAGTTCAAAATGGAGATACTTAAATCGATCAGAAGTGCCAACTTTGATCATATCGCTTTTTTTTGTTTTTACAAGGTTCTCATAGAAGATCTGTTTGATTTCTACTAGTGATTTATTCATTATTGTTGACTTGTTTCTTCCGTTGTTTATTGTTTTATTATGAATCTAAACTTGTTGAAAACAGCAAATATATAAAAATTCAATTTTAGGGTACCCGTGACCCGAACCGTGGATACCCGCCTCCCTTCGGGTACCCGCACAACGGGTACCCGCTGCTTGCGGTTCGGTTTCGGTTTTTGATATTAGATACCCGCCCCGCAGTTGCGGGTTACAAAAAAGCCACTACCCGCCCGCCCCGCCCCGTGAACACCCCTACATGTAACGTTGCCATGAAACCAAGTAGACTATGAAATTCATTCTTCGAAGGCAGTCTTGTTTCAAATGTATTCTCATCACAAGTTAAATCATACTAGTAAGTGAAATGTTTTAACAACAAACTTACAGCCCTTTCCTTGAATGTGTGTGCCATTTGTTCTCGCACACCATCTGCCTCATGTTTGTCTCCTTCGAAGTTGTTCAATGAAGTTTCAACTTGTTCTTCTTCACTGTTCTAACAGGTATCATACTCACCCTTAAAGGCTTTCTCAAAAAATACCTTTGTGTCTTTGATCTTGATCTTATAACCTTGTGCAATCAATTGATGTAGACTAAGTACATTCAGTGCACATCTTGGTACATAATATACTCTTGGTACCAAATAAGTTTTCAATTCCATTGATACCAAAACCTCTCCATACCCATCCACTTTGATTCCCTTTTCACCAATTTCACTTGTACTTATCGATCCTTGTTTGAAATGTTTAAAAAGATCGATTTTACTAGTCATATGCCGTGGGTATTCATCTCATATGTACCAAATGTCATTCCAATTTGTTTCGTCTGATCCAACAACTAACCATTTCGTTGATGGTAAAATGATACCATCAAAGGTTCTTTCAATCAACCCACCACTCGAATATTGGTTGTCGATACCCATGTAGTCCTTTTCTCTGTAATTCATCAATCTTGTGTGATCTTGTTTCAAACGACAGAATTTCGAACGCTTATTTGGGCAATTCTATTACGTGTGGCCTTGTTGCAGGACACATAACATCTTGAACGTTTTAATTTTTGGCATGAATAAGAGTTTCAAAGTTTAGGACTTACAGTGCATTCAAACTTCTGTATTCCTAAGTCATTCATCTTCTGCAACACTTCCCTTTGTCTTCGTCTCCAAAGGTCATTGCCATAAGTGTTCCACACTTCATTTGCAGGGATGTGAAAGAACTCTTTCCATTGTTTCCCATCGATCGTTTGAGCCATCGGCTCTGATACCATGTTTGATTTTGATCATCAAACTCATTCTGTCGATTAATCTGCCTTTGCCTCATATTTACAGGTTTGTATATTTGTGTATCGAAAATATGATTGATAAAAAAACAAGGCACACGCACAACATAACATGAACATCTATTTCTGCATACATTACATGCATATATATATATATATATATATATATATATATATATATATATATATATATATATATATATATATATATATATATATATATATATATATATATACAACGTATATAACTGTTTTGGTCGGTTATTTTGGCGCCATTCAACCGCCAAACAGTCATCAAATGGTGACACTAACACCGTTTCTTTATTCGATAGAATACATACATACTTTAGTGTTTATAATATGACTAAGAACATAATTCACATAGCTTTTACTTTGCCACAATAAACCATTAAAGCTAACACCTATTCGTCACAGTATGGTTTAAGACACGTAGAAAGAGAAGAGATGAGTGGTCGAGAGGGTGGCCGGAGTTGGGGCTCCAGTTTTGCTGGTAAATGTGTCAAGCAATGGTTTACGAGAGAAATATTTTTAAAAGAAATAGCGTACAGGTAAGGAGATAGGTATAGAGATATATCCTAATTACAAAAAAGTAATAAATAAGAAAGTGATATAACGCTAATGTGACAAAAAAAATAAAAAAGAATAAATGTGGCTTTACCACATGGTGGTCCCTTGTCATGCGACCACAACTGATGATCTAAATGAACATTAACTCAACAAACATTAAGCAGTTCTTATATCTAACCAAATTTTAAAACTGATAGCATGTTCTGAGCTCGAAGCTAAATAGCTAATGTTACAGAATACGAAAAATATGAAAATTCTGTATCATCTGACCTTTGAACTTCAGGTCCATAAACACCAAGGTCCGAGGTTTCGATTAGCTGATCTTTAATTAATAAACGAACTTGTAAGTTTTTCGCATGAATCAACCTCCATGAGAACTATTTCTCAGTTAATTAAATCGAGTAATGGAATTAAGAAAACAATTCTAACCATTCTGCCTCTATTTCTTATCCAGATTCATTTCCTGAAGATTGAGCAACAGGTTATCAGCATTCAACAAAATTTTGTTGGATGAAGCAGCCGTTGTCTGTGCGATTTCCCTAGCAGCTTCGATCTTTCTGAGAGTGATGAATGCAGGATTGTTGGCAATGGCTTGACCTATCAGCTGGGCACTTTTTGCCTCACCCTATTTTTAAGTAATAAAATTTGCCTGTGTCAGTACAGAATATATATCATAGGTAGCCATTTCGACTCGTTTGGTTATGAATGTGTCAGTTTGGGGTGTGTTGTATCTCAAACGGGTCGAAAAAATAACTAAATGTGAAACGAGTCAAATAGGTGATATGACCCACTAGGTTGGGCATATGAATTAGTTAGGTCCATCTACTTCATTTTTTTTTTGGGATGGGGGTGTATTTGAATTTAATTAATTACTGATTATCTATTACCTAAGTTATCATAGGGAGTACAAGCATGGTCTCGGTAGGGGTGTGTACGGTTCGTTTCGGTAATTGGACATAACCGAACCAATAACCAATGTGTCGGTTAATGTAATTCCATAACCAATTGGTTCGGCTGTATTTGGTTAACATCAGTTAAATATGGTGGTTCGGTTATAATCGGTTAACCACCCTTAAATGGGTTTGCTTTTAAACCCAAAAAAAGACCAATAATTAGTCCAACCAGTGATGTAAATGGCGGTCTTGGCGGCCGATTAATCGGCGGTTGGCGGTGGTCTGCCACCTACTAAATCACCTTGGTGGTCTAGTTTGGGGTTGGTGGTCAATATCGGTCAACGGCGGTCCTTGGCGGTCCACGAAAGTCAAAATAAAAAAAGGGGTTTAAGCCCCACATTGCATCGATCGACAAACAGAACTTCACTTATCTCGTTCGTAAGACCTAGGGCTCCTCTACGTACGGCGACCTCCACCCCTGCGACGGCGACCTCCACCTCCGGCGACCTCCTTCCTCCTGCGACTTATGGTTTTATTTAAGTTTATACTAGTTATGAACTTATGGTTTCAACTTTCAAGGCTTGTTAAACATTTTAATTTTATGGTTATTGACTTATTTTATAAAGATTTTAAATAAATTCCTTTATAATTTATCGTTTCCGCCGAGAAACTGATTAATCGCCGCTAAGATCGATTAATCGCTTGGCGGTAGTCGATCGCCGTCATACAGCCGACCAATTTCTACAACCTTGAGTCCAACCCCAAGCATTTTGGCTAAGTAAATGCATATATTAGATGGCACAACAAAAACATAGAGAAAGATAAGTCAAACAACTAAATATGAATGAAGGTAAATTAGAAAATTGTGTGAAAATTGATTCATAGATTAGAATAGCAATCGACATATTACCACAAACAATCAATATTCAATAGTTATATTGTGTTACAAATGTACAATGTAGTACCTTTGAAAATTGATTCATAAATTAGAATAGCAATTGCGTATTGATCACCTTCTTAATCTAGAATAGAAATTAATAAAAAACTTATATATTATTATTATTATTATTATTATTATTATTATTATTATTATTATTATATATAATAAAATATTAGTTATTATTAAATCTATGAAGGTTTGGTTGGGCTAAATCTGTTAATTGAACCAAAAATATCAGTATGAAACCAGGCGATAACCACTTGTTCAGTTTTGTGAACCGGTTCGCTGCGCAACAGGCATGAACCACTCCGTCATTGGGAGAGATGATAATACGACTTTTGGACCGTCTCCAACTATCCTAAGAGAGTAATGACTTTTGGACCGTCAACAACAAACTTGGTGTAGGTCCAAGTGTATCTGGTATTAACAATCAAATGAAGCAATCAACAAAATGATATGAACTCTCGGCAGGAAGAATACGTACGTGAAGAACCGAGAGCTAACAGGTTTAATCGTAATATGAAAGCTTAGATTGAATTAGGGCTAATTACAAACTATTTATACCTCAAGGGTATTTACAGAATGTACCATAAACTATCACTAATGTCAAATGTAATATAAAACTTCACTAAAATAAATTGAACACAATATAGGACCTAACACTTGGCTCTCTCATCTTCTTGTGCAGCCACTTGCTTTCCTTCAATTGCTGCAGTAAATTCCTTCCCAAAAGTCAAACATCCAGTGCTATATTAAAATGGGACACCCTTTCCGTCAGTATTTTACGAATTTCCCTGCTATCCACAACGATAATTAGTTATGATAACAACTGAAAAATCAAGGTGATTTGATTATTTGACTCCAACAAGATTGAATTTCATGTCCAATGAAACACATTTTGGATTTTACAAATTAACATTTTTATCTTCTTTTTTTACAAAATTTCTTGTCGAACAAGAATCACATCACTGTTTATATTCACGAAAAATGTAAGCAAAACACAAAAACTACAATATTACCAAAGGGACCTACATGTATGCATGAACTGATGGTAAAGTACAAAATAACACTTAAAAACTAAAAACTGTTTGAGATGATCTTCATTTTGAAATTATACTTAATTGAATAATTAAGATGTATTTGCATAAAAAAGTAACCAACTTGATAACATGTAAGCAGTTTCTTAATGCTACGTATAAAAGAAAGTCGATATTTACAAGGTTACCTGCCAGGCTGCCACGCCAGTATTTGTGACCTGTAACTTCAACGGATTACCTTGAATCAAAAGGTTTTATAGTTTCAGAGAGTTTTTACTGTTGGAAACATAGTCGGTTCATTAAAATAAAAATTGGATCAAGTTGGTTACCTTTAATATGCTATGAGAAGTAGGCTCCACTTCAGGATAGAGGTGGTATAATATACCATAAATTTGAAAAGAATTTGATAAATTGTAACTACTAACTACCTCTCTTTAGGTAATAAGCTGACTAGCATTATATTGTGCAACCACAGCTTTCAGTGTTTCATGAATAATTGAAGGCAATACTCTCTCATTATAGTTTTCACCAAGTGTTCGATAAACAACAGGTAAATCATCTGCAACTGGACGAGTAAGGCCCCAAAAAACAGAGTTACAAAAATAGCAACAGCCACTAGAATAACAAGGTCATATAAGATACTTCAACCCAAATATAAATTGGGTTAACTTCGTCTAAATGTATCCAACTTTACACTTTTTGCTATTGTGGATATCGAACTTTGAAAACTGCTATTGTGTGTATCAAACATTTAAATTGTCGCTATTTTGTGCATTAAACTTCCTATTGTATATACTAAATTTTATACATTGTTTTCTTAATTATGTAACCAAAATACATACAATAGGAACAAACTGAAAGATTGATACACACAATAAAAACTTTTGAAGTTCAATACACATAATAGCGAACATGTAAACTTAAATACATTTTGATGAAGATTACCCTTACGAATTCGTATGTATTATTTCTAAGTTCTAGCAGACCAAATGGTAAAATTAAAATTTATATGTACAAAATGTTGGACAAAACATGTTCCCCAAATAAGTATTACATTACCCATGTCGCTCATTTTGCCACATCAACACAACAGTGCAAACAAGTGATTGAAATTTAGAAGATAAGTAGATATAAAGATATGTATACCATCTGTAGATCCCGGCTACCGGAAGTGCTTTCCACTAAATGGGGTCGTGCACGCGCATCACAGATGATCGGCCTTTCAAACCAGGGGATCATTATGCGTGTGTCCCCTCAGGATAAACCTAATAATCAAACATGTAAGCGTAAGAATCAGGCCATGACACATATAGCATTATTCATTAATGAATTAAAGAAACAAGTAATTATGTTAACATCAAGCAATATTAATTTATGGAGCTCTATATTAAAACACTAAAGATAGATATCCAATCTGTATGAATGTTGGTATAAATGATAACAAAAGATAACCGTTGAGCATTTTTACAAATTAGTACTCTAAAGTCAAATAATCTTAGGCCAAGGTATAACTGGTAACAAGATAAAGGCATCTAAGAAAACATAATTATAATTAAGTAAGATAAAAGAGATAAATTCACCTTATCCTTGACACCGGTTATATATATACGATTAAAAATGATGCCCTCCCTCAACATTGTAAAGACTGTTCCCAGCTGCATACAATCCAAGACCAGCAATAGCTCCTAACTTTATCAATGTTGAAGCTGCACCACCATCAGGCATATATCCTAGGTAGCTTACCTTTGTTGAAATTCATATTTCCTATCATTCAAATCCCATAAAAACGATAACGAAAGCGAAATGTATTAACCAGTTTGTACCTTAAACGAAAGCGACAGGTCGCGGCAGCCCGAAGTCGGTTAGGAAAAGGGTAGGCGGAAGGGTTTAGGGGTTAACGGTTAACGAATGCAACGTGGCAACTACGAATACGATTCCGACGTTTTTTGGTGTGAAACCGTACATCTATCAAATCGCACCCCTCACTCTTGATAGAAATTAACCTTAACATTTTGTGAGAATTTCGTTTATATCCTTATAAATTTTTATAATTATATTTGTATTCATAAAAGTTTCAAATTACATGTATATTCTTATAAAAACTATAAACTTACATATATATATATATAATTACTTTAATAGAAATTAATTTAATTAAAAACTAAAGCACTATCTTTAAAATTAGATTATAATTAAAACTAGATACCAATTAAGTTCATTAGACATCTCCATAATTCTTAACCTGGTTTGTTCACCCAACAACACGCGGTTATAAAAACAACTTGTTTAAAACATTTTGGGCCTAAACTCAATCAGTATTAGGAAATTTTTTTATTTGCAGGTAATATCATTTAAGTTAGATTATATTACTTTTACATGCCACATAAAGGTAGTGTACTAAAGTGATTTCAATTTTTTAATAATTTAAATGGTAATTAAAAGTAACATCACTAACTTAGATTGTGTTTGCAAGGGGTAGACCTAGGGATGGCAACTATCATCTGACCCGATGATCATCCACCCGATCCGATCCGTTAGTGATGGACATGGATGAAGTTAAATGGATGAATATTGGATATGGAGCGGATATGGATGTTTAGTGGAGCGGATATGGATGACGATTTTCAATCCATGGATAAATCCATTTACCCGAAATTAAACTTTCTACATTATAATTTTATTTAATTATTAAGAATATATGTCTCAGTATTATTTGAATTTTATAAAAATCTTATCTTACTCCTTTAATTAATTATTAATTAAGAATATTAATTACTTTTATTTAAGAATATACGTCTCACACTCTCAGCATTATTTATATACGTGGCGACTTTTGAGAACACCAGCCTTTTATATTCTCGCCCAGAGCTCTCAACAGCCTTTTGTGTGATCTAAATGCAACAATCATTAAATCACTATCATGCAAGTATCGAATTAAGGAAGGAGTAAGCTGTAAGATCAATATTTTGGAAATAGCTATAAATCATGCTCTATGTTTTGAATGTAGATTTGTAAATATATTAAGTAATGTTTTGGTTTGTACCTATTTTGGTCAATATTTTGGGATTAACTACAAACTATGCTCTATGCATTGAATGCAGATATGTAGTTATGTTTTAGTTTCTATCTGTTTTTTTAAGAAACTATGTACATATGCAACAAAAATCGTAAATTATACATAAAACTATATTACTTTCGATATCCAACGGACGTCCATTTACCCGCTTTAATCCGATGGATATGGATATGGATGGATGAAATGATTTTTAATGGATATGGATATGGATATGGAGGATGAAAATTTAAATGGATATGGATGTGGATACGACATCATCCGATCCATATCCGATCCATTGTCATCCCTAGGTAGACCTACATGGTCCGTGATGGTGGGAAAGGCCACCAATCAACCGAGCGCACAATGTGGAAAACTTCGAGATTTTTAACATGATGTTACTAGTTAAATTTTACGGTACCACCGATTATTATGTTGTGATATCATAACCTAATTAAATTTTCAAAACAATTTTATAAATATGACAAATCATAGTCAATATTCATTTTTAGTTTGTAAAATATGTTGTTTTGGGTTTAAACACAGATTAGGCTATTCATAGCATAGATTTGGCTAAAGAACGAACATGGCTCACTTTTATGGGTTGATGATTTTGTTTTGTTATCTATTTAACAACTAAAAATATGATTAACCCGACTCGAATAACCGGAAACCCGAAAAACCTCTTAAATCACCTTGAATTTTAGTAAATTTTATTTCTATAAAAAATAGTATTTCCAATCAACAAAAACCCTAAGTCCGCTTAATTTAACCCTTTAAACAATCGTATAATCCAATTTCACCCGAAAGTCAATCTTAAATATCAATGACCTAATTGTTATAACGCCAAAACAAATAAATAGTTATTTATAACAATTAATTACTAATCTCCTTATTTTAAATCTCATATTAAACATATATATGGTTTACAAAGCAAAGAGAAAGTGAACAAAATTCCACGTCAATGATGATGTGGAAATGTGACATGGATAATTGATGTATTGCGATTGGATGAAAGTGTCCAAACCGTCAAATTTGATTCATTTTTAAATGAAGTGGAAATTTTAGGTGGTTTTATGAAACATTCGAGGGACTTTAATGAAAATGTAAGGGCTTTTATAAAAATTGTATTTAGTTTTAATTACTTATAGGTGTTTATAAATTATGTTTAATAACTTTTGATATATTCTTTTTAAAGAAAAAATGATTATATATTTGCGACCGCCTTATTTTTATCTACGTTTTGGTATAAATTTTATTGTAATATGACATTTTTTTAAAATTAGTATATTCTTAATTTTCTGTTATCTATTAGGGTTAAAATCATCTTATGTTATAATCAAACATGTTCTCTCACCAACATTATAGCGAGACCTACAAAAAAGACCATTTCTTGATTTAAAATAAGAGACTCACTCTCATGTTTGTAAGAGAACACGATAGGCCATGTTTGATCACAACATGAGAGGATCTTAGCTCTATTAATTAATAACAGTGGGTAGGTAATTCTTGAAACAATTTATATGTTTTTATATTCATTTTATCTACGTATCATTGTCGATATAATAATGATTTCTTGGTCTTTCCATAAAAGAATTCTAAATATATTATTTTTTAAATATATGTTTTATTAAACAAAATTTATATAAAAAATAGATAAGATTTATAATAAATAAATGTGTATGTTACATAGTTGATTCATTCAAAATATTATTAAGAATATATTATATTGATATTTCATGGTTTAATAACCTGATGTTATTAAATATCTAAAAAATTATCTTTAAAAGTACTAGATAAATGTAAATATATCGACTTAAAATTTTTGGATCACGCAATAGATTATATAGTGGTTGAAAAATAAAGAGAGAATCATTAAACTTCTACTATATTGAACACAACTCATATATGAGAAATGTTCAATATAGTCCATACATCTGATGGTTCATAATGGTTTCTTAAGGTTTAATAACATGATGTTATTAAATATTTAAAAATTTATCTTTAAGAAAACTAAAAAAATGTAAATGTATCAACTTAAAATTAAAAATTCTAATCATAATATAACTCAATCCGAATAATAAACATAAATCAATATAAAAATTAAAGAATCATATATATATATATATATATATATATATATATGTGTGTGTGTGTGTGTGTGTGTGTGTGTGTGTGTGTGTGTAGGATCAAAGCAAAATCTCCCTTATATAAAGAACTTAAGGAACCCTTATATATATATATACATATATATATATATATATATATATATATATATATATATATATATGTGTGTGTGTGTGTGTGTGTGTGTGTGTGTGTTGTATGTGTGTGTTTGAAATTCATAATTGGCATGCATCCGTATACATACACGTGTTTTAACATGACAGTGACGGTTTTTCATTTATCTATTACATAAATGTTTTTTTTAAGGCAAAATGTTTCTTTTATTAACAATAGTAAACACGATACACATAAGATTACACTAAATTTTTAGTTATGAAATATAATTTTATATTTTTTTAAAATAGTACGTATAAAAAGTACTAAATATAAAAAAATATTTACGTACCCGGGCAACGTACGGGTATAACACTAGTTTTATATGGGGCCGAGTAATATTATACTATAAGTTGATTAATTAATTAGAAACATAGTCGAAGACAAAAAATGTATTCATTACTATAAAAAGAATCGGATACCCTTTTTGTTTATTTTATTTTTCTTGAAAGACATAATGACTTTTATTATATTTAACTCATACACTCTCAAATAGAGGTTGAAATTCTTAATTAATTTCATCACAAGACACTACCAAATATACAATATTAGTGACGAAAAAACTGTAGTACAAAATCAACATATTTTAGCATTAAAACATGTTCTCGAAATTTCGATGACACTGTACAATTTAGTAAATATTAGGCCATAATCAACATATTTTAGCATTAAAACATGTTTTCGGAACTAAACAATTCTTAGCAAAAAAAGTCGATCACTTTTTAAGAATTAAACGACAATTATCAACAATTCTTAACTATAGATGAGTATATGTAGTACGAACTATTAAATATGAATTAATTTTAAACCCATAATAAAAAGTCAACCATGCTTATAAGCATACATTGAACTTGATCGGCCCTCATATGGTGGCTTTCCGGAGCACTTGAGACCGAGAAACTCGGCTATTCTATTTACGACAGATTTACAGTAATATTGATTTTGTAGTTAGTGTTAACGGTCGTTAATGCATGTGCTCATGGTTAACTTAAATAAATAAATAAAAATTAATAAACAAACAAATGTTAATATTTTATACTAGCTAGAATGCACCTAATCATTAAAATATGATTAAAATTGATATAAATAGGTTTAGTTTTATACTAGAATGCAGCAAATTCATACTCGATCTAAAAGAAAAATGGGATCAGAAACACCAATTAAGCTTCCTCTCATTGACTTTTCAAAATTTTATACCAACGAATCAACTCCAGATGACTGGAATTCAGTCAAGTTTCAAGTCCATCAAGCTCTGAGCGAGTATGGCTTCTTTCGAGCATCCATGGCCGGGATGTCACCGGAGTTTCGCAGTTCTCTGTTCGGTTCATTGGATCAACTCTTCGATCTACCTTTAGAAACGAAACAAAGAAGCATTTCTGATAAACCATTCCACGGCTACATCGGCCACTCTCCGACCATGCCTCTCTATGAAAGCATGGCCATTCCAGATGCTCAACTCGCCGGAGAAGTTGAAACCTTCACCAACTTCTTCTGGCCCCATGGGAATTCTGAATTCAGGTATCAGATCTGAGCATTTCTTATAATTACTGACACTGATTGCTTCAACTGATTGGTTTAATTTCTTCGATCGGTTTTTGATAGTGGAAGCATTCGGAATATCGCCGATAAATTGTATTGGTTGGATCGGATGGTAAGAAAGATAATCATGGAGAGTTTGGGAGTGGAGAAATACGCCGATGATCATATGGATAACACAAATCATCTTCTTCGGGTTGCCAAGTATAGAGGTCCAGAATCAACAGAATCCATCACCGGACTTACTTCGCATGTTGACAAGACGACGTTATCAATTTTGTACCAGAACGACGTCGCAGGGTTAGAGCTCGAGACCAGAAATGGAGAATGGATCGAAGTTGAGCAAACACCGGATTCTTTTACGGTTTTCGTCGGAGAAGTATTTAATGTGAGTTTTGTTAAAGATATATAATTACTACTAAATAAATTCAAACATAAATCTTATGAATTTAAATATACTTTTTTGATTCAGGCATGGTCGAATGGTCGGTTACATGCTCCATATCATCGTGTAATGATGACCGGAAACGAAGCTCGGTATTCACTCGGACTATTCTCGGTGCCTAAGCCGGGATACATAACGAGAGTTCCTGACGAACTTGTGGACGAAGAACACCCTTTGTTATTCAATCCTTTTGACTACGATGAGTTTCTTAAGCATTTATTCACAGGAAAGATTGGCGCGAATGTAGATGCTCTTGGTGCATATTGTGGTGCTAGGGAATCCCTAGTCACAACCTTTGCTAATTCCGAAACCTAGTGAATACGGATACGAAAACCCGTTGTTGGAATTTAAATTGTATTCTATTCATGTCGTATGAATAATGGAGGTGATACTTTTACGGAAGGAATTGATTCTTTCATATAAAATACAACACCTATGAAGCTAATGTATAAGAGAGTGAAACAATCATTTTTTCCGTAAAAGAATCATAAATAATAAATAATTGTGGAGCATATGGTGTTTAGATTTGAATGGATTCTCTATTTGTTTTTATGAAAATGATGGTAATTATAACTTTACTTTTGAAAAAACAAACAAAAGATAAAAACATGTGCATGTTTTTATGTTTCTTATAATTAAATGTAAAACATAATTATTAATTAAAAAATTTATATATAAAAATTGCTATATCGATCACACTACAAAAGAAGCGTTTTAATATATATACACCTTTTGAGCTATATATGCCCAAGGTGCGAACTAGAAGTGGAAACGGTTAAACACGCGATCTTCAACTGCTGCAAGTTATGGAAGGTTTGGATCTTCGTTTACAACTGGTGGGGTCTGCAATTAACATGAGAAGATCCACTTAACGATTTGGACACAATTGATAATAGTAAGGTGAAGAAAGGTATGGTAGTATTCTGGATGGTAACAACGAGAATAGAATCGTACTTGATCTGGAAAAGTAGGAATGTACTAGTATTTGAAGGCAAGAACAATTTGGAAGAGCTCATCTTTCAGATTCAAGCACTGTCGTTTCAATGGATTAATGCACGAGTAAAGGTTCAAGATAAATTGAATTGGTGTCTTTGGTTAACGGATCCAGTATCAACAAGAGGGAGGCAGTAAAGTAGTTATAATTAGGCGTATGTTTGTTATTGTAGTAAATGAAAGATAAAAAAACTTTTAGTTACTATGATAACATACATTAGTCTGTGGGCTGAGTCCAGCTCTTCTGGAAGTAGCCTTTTATAATTATGTAATTATTCTCATCAATATATATATATTGGCTTTTCAAAAAAAAAAAAATACACTACGCTTTGAAATACCTACATATGGAATCCAAGCTTTAACCCTTAATTAGTTGCATGAAAAATAGATGTTAGTTGAATATAAGTTGCTGTCATTAATTATAAACTTAGTTGAAGACAAAAGTGTAGTCAACTTAGTTGATGACAAAAAGTGTAGTCATCACCGTAAAAGGATTCAGATACCTTTTTGTCCGGTAAGGTACGTTCTATGTAAGAAGGAAAGTGATTTTATAATATACTTAATATAGTTTATAAATTATTATTTTTATAAGTTACTAATTTCATAGATTTAAGTTGCAACCTACAAATTTATATTTTTTTATTTTTGAAAAATGATAACCACAGTACTAAGTGATGTAGATAAAAGTAAAAAATATAATTATAATTTTAAAAATAATAATCATAACTCATGTTTCATAATCAACTTTCCATGTTTATCCACCTCAATCACTTTTTAATTAGTATTCGAACTTTCTACCTATGATATGCGGTTGTTTTTAAAATTAGAACTATATTTTATTACTTTTATCTACATCCCTAAGAGGGTGTTTGGTTGGTGTCATTTTGAGGGATTTCATGAGATTGAGATTTCAAATCCTTTCAAATGTGATGTTTGGTTTGGCAAAATGGGATGAGATTTTAATTCCTAGGATTTTAGAAAATCCCATAGACGAGGTATTTTCTCCAGCGACGTTCCGGCTAATATTCCGGCAACTGTCACGGTCGACCATCACCGTTGTCGCCATTGACCTTTTCCTTCGTCGTCGACCTCTTCCTTCGTTGTCGCCATCGACCTCTTCCTACGTTCCAGAAACCTTCGTTCTTCGTCGACCCCTTCCTCCATTCGTTGTTGCCTTCTCCACAAACCCTCTGTTCGCCTTCGCCTTCACCGCCGTTGTCGCCTTCGCAAACCCTAGTTCGCCGCTATCGCCTTCATTCATAAACCCTAGTTCGTTGCTCGCCTACCCCTTCCATCGATGTTCGCCTTCGCCGGAAACGTTTGTCGTCTCCGCGGTAGCAGCAGGTGTGGTGGTTGGTGTGACAATGGAGTTTGCAGGTGGTGGTGGAAATCCCATCTAAAATTTTTGAAACAAACACAAGATTGGATTTTAAATTCCACTAAATGTAAATCTTACCAAATGCAAATCTCATCTTAAATACAAATCTTACCAAAAAAACAATACTTGAATCAAACACCTCCTAAAAATTGAGATTATTATTTTCCTTTATTTTATTTTTTTAAAGGCATAATCACTTTTATTAATTATTTAACTCCTCCTTACAAACAGTGGTAGCAATTCTTAACAAATCACCTAAGTCACAACAAATCTTGATGAAATTATCTTTGCATTTACTTTAAACCTAATATTATTTCCTTATCTTCTCTAATGATTACTTTTATCAGAGTATTATATATATGGTTAACTACTCACCAGGTTTGGCGAGTACTCATTCAAGCACAATTTCACTAGTACTGCAATGGTCAGAACTAACACAATTCCACTTCAAACAACTTTAATTTCTATACCAATAACGAGTTACTCAAAAAATCAATATTATCAACCGTGTCCCCACCCTTCGCTAATGCCATATTATCAACCATGACCCTGTCCTCGACAACTAGCGTCAATGGCCGACCGCGTGACTGAGCTCAATCTAGAACCCGAAGTTTCCAAGCCTTCTCGTCGACATAAATGTAAAAGTGAGGTCGTTGAAAATAAAGTTGGATGAACCTCAATGAAAGAAATGTATTACATTTGCTTATAATTTTATAAATTATTTTAACTATGTCTATAGTGGTATAAGTTTATTTATTGTTAGTACTGAACTATTTTATTTTTATTGTGAGTTTTTTTAACGGTAAAGTTATGCTAGTAGATTAGATCCGTAATGACATATACACGGACTGTATACGAACACTCACCATAAGGATTAAAGCCTCTCACTACAATCAGAAATAATACATCCCCGTCGTCTCGCTCTGGGTAATAAAAGTGTACAATTCGATAACACTGTAGCGTCAGGCATTTATCATACAGAACCACCCTCTCTTTCTCTCTCTCTACGGTGGTTAAGTTGCGGTGGACGGCGGTGGTAGTGGATGGCAAGAACCAATAAATACACCTCTCTCAACTTCAACGACATATATGAAAAGAAGATCACCACCACCAACAACAATCATCACCGCTCTTCATCATCTTCATCATCGATTTCTTCAACAACTCCTTCTTTTAACAAAACCGTTCTCTCCAATTCACGAATCCATGGAAACATGCTTGTCCTGACTCGCCCATCTCCCAAACCTATCGTTACTCCCCGTCAACCCTCTCCTCCTCCCCCTTCCTCACCGGATCAAACGCCGACCCAATCAGACTCCATTTCCCTCCGCCCGCTTGGTCGAACCGGGTCGGGTCCGCCGTTATCTCATCTGACCGTTCCCCTATCGCCGAAGACGAACAAGTTTGTGCCGCCGCATCTTAGACCTGGTTTTCACGGGAGGGAGGAGAAGCCTGAACCGGAGATTCAGAAGCCAAACGTACGATCGAATATCCGGCAAAGCCCTTTGGGATCTCCGATTTATCAACGGGAAGAAGGTCGGCCGAAATCTGGTAGTGGGTATGAGAGAGCAAGGGGTGGACATGAGGGTACACCAGTGGCGATGAACCGCCCTAGATCCAGTGGATCGATTCGTCCCTATTCAAGTGGATAATTCGGTACTTTTTCAATTTTTTCTTGTTGACCTGATTATCTTTTGTTTCGAGTAGCTACGCATAATTGTGGCAAGTAGATTTCATTAGGCATCTATCTTTAACTCTGTTCTAGGGAAATTGCAATGTATTATAATCTATGTTTATCTGGAATCTAATCTGCAAATAGATGTTCTTAAGCTTGCACCAACGCTTGGGAAATCATGCTTGAAGAAATCTTTAATCAGATAGACACAAATGCCTGTAGTTGCATACTCGAAAGCTGATTGTTGCAGTTGTCATGGATTGGAATTGGATGGATAGAGTAATGTAGGAATCTTATTTGAAATCTTTTCTTATTTGGTTAGTATGTTAAGAACATTTGCAGGCTGGATTTAGGGTAAGATTTGTGTTATTCTTAGCTTTATGGGTGCTTGAAAATGTGATTAAACTGATTATGAAGTAGATTTGGCATTTGGGTGACTAAAGTCTTCATCTTTCAGTGAAATGATATGAATTGGTGCTTTTTGGCATGAAAATCGTATGATGGTTGTGGGTTGGAGAAATTATGGCTTTAGTTGCGTATGCCTGGTTATCTGTCATTGTGCATTTTTTTCGTTGTAGCCACCGATATCATATGGGTAATACTTGTATCTTGTAAGAAAAACGTGACTTACAACGTACACATTGTGTATTATGTTTCTTGGAAGCTTTGTGGAAGCAAATAGCTTTGCTTATTGCACATTCATTTGGATAGTTGTTTATGGATTGATAATAAATTGCTACAAAAACGGATATAAAACAGCTTGCCTGAAGAGTTTATAAGCGATTATAAGTAGCTTTTTAGTCCTTACAGAGTTCATAGCACTTTGCAGTTTCACACTCAAGATCTGATGCTCTATCACTAGGCCAACACTTTCTGGTGAAGAGAGTGATGATACTCATTTTAGTTCACTAGGGTATCTTGATTTGTTATAAGAGGGAATTTTTCAGGCATCTTTTCAGTCATCTGGTTCCCGATTAGACCATGAATTTGTTTCATGCAACATAAAATTGATTTTGTTGATAACTTGCAATTCTAAAGTTGGTTCTTCTCCATGTGTCTTTTGAAAGGTTGATTCTTCCTGAGAGTGATGAGGGATTCTTGATTCTCACCTGTCAAGAGTTGCAGAAATTTGCATGCTTCAATCGGATCCTGGATCTTGATTAAACGACGCCTTTCTGATAACCATAACTTGGTGACTTGATCTGTGTTGGTTTCAATAGTAAATGCAGAAAGTACTAACAGTATGCAGAATTTACCTGTAAGAATCATTTACTTTTTATTGCTTCTCTGCCTCAATTATTAATGAAATGGTTCTATCTTGATATTTTATAGCCCAATCTGTAATATCACTTAATCAGGTACTGGTTGAATTGGTTTTCGGCTTTTCGCTTTCTGTTCATTGGTGGTTGCTTGCTTCTCGCTTTGGTATTTTTTAGTTATTAGTCCAAAAATTTTAATTATATGTTTTGTGTCTTGTAAACTATGTTTGGCAAACTATATATTAGAATAAATGCTGAACATTTTTGGCTAGATAAGAGTAAAAAATAGCTTATCTATAATTAAATGATGAAGGATCTATATAGATAATATTGACTATATATTATTGTTGAGTTACTGTATCTTCGTTCAATTAAAACCAAACTAGAAACTATGACTATATATCTTACATTCTTACATCTAATAGATAATATTGTTGAGTTACTGTATCTTTGTTAATTGGTTCCAACATCCTACAAGTTATTTCTATTCAATCTTGTAGAATAAACCATTGTTCATGAATACTGTTGAAACATCAGCAATTTGATTAGTGAAAGTTGATGATTAGTTAAGGCTCATTTGGGTTATCCGGTTCATGTTAATTTCATGTCAACCCGTTTATTTTCATGACAGGTTCGTATGACCCATTTATTCTAAAAATACTAAAGTACCTACGTAGTTAAATGTTTGTCAAAAATCAAAATATCAAATACCAAATTGATAGTAATATTGTTTTAACTTTAAATCTTTTGTTGTTTTATTTTAAATTTTTACCTTTCAAATTTTTAAGTATTTATACTTTTGCTTGACGGATCATATTGCTCTCGGATGTCACTCCCCTATTTGGATCTACATTTTCATTTTTAAAGATTAATATTTTAGTTTTATTCTCAAAAGGGTCATATGAGTCACTTTCAGGTTGTCAGGGCGATCCTAACCTACAGACCATGTATTTTCGTGTCGACCTGCTTTTAACCTATTTAAGATTCATGTTACTTTTTCATGTCAGATTCAAATCGTGTCCGAAATTGTCAGTCTTGTTCATTACATAAACTGATGTGAGATTCTTGCTTTGCCTCCTATATTATTCGAAGACAGTTGGAGGATGATGGTTAAAAGCGATTATTTGGTGAGAGTATGGACTTGATAAGAGTTTTGATGTCGAACATTTGTAGTCAAACAAGAAATGGAACGTTTTGTAGCGGAACCTCGTGATGACTTGTGAATTTGAAAGAATTGTCTTTTTGTGATCAATTGCATTAAATTAAAATTCTATCGCGCATCTATTAACCCATTAGAGTTTTGCGGTCAGGTGCAAAGCTACGTGTCGCTAAGAGGGTTCCGTTGAACCCACTGATTTTTTGTATGATTTTAGTGTTCTTTTAGTATAATTTAGGCATAATTAGTTATAAGCCCGTTAATTATGTTTATGAAAGTTACTAAGTTCAACTATGAACCCGTTAAAATATAATTCTAGCTCCGTCGTTGTTAATTGCAGCCCTTTCAACAAGTTAAATCCAACTAATAGTAGTCTTTCCTAACCTGGCCTGCTGACTCTTTTGTTTTGTATGCACACAATATTCAAGTAGATCTAATTAGAGAAGATAATTACCAAGGTACTCACACAGTCATACTTCACTATAATCATGAATAGTCTTGATTATGTAAAGAAAACATTAATCATGAAAAGACAATGATGTCACCTAAAAAATTCTATTCTTTTATTATGAACATGCATGCGGTCGTAAGAATAAATTTTCATGATAGGTCGACTAAATGATATTCATATTGAAATCTAGTCAAAGATCTAATAAAAAAAGTTACATATATGAATGTTACATATATATATATACCCTGCCACTTCTCCTTTCTGAACTGGTTGGTATATTTGAACCTAGTCATGCATAAGGGAAAGGGATGAAATGGAATATTTTTACTTTCTCCATCTGGTCCTCACCATACATGACTTCTCATTTTCAGAATGTTGTAACTTTTATGCTAAAATAAAGGCTTCAATCTCTGAATAGAGACTCAATTCCAACCATATTCAAGCTTGCATTGCATCCATATTCATAGATGGGACTCACTCTTCTATTATCTATATGTATATATATTTGTAACATAACATGTTTATCGCCACACACATAAAAGGACTACAAAGGACATCTACTAATGAAGGGAATGCCAAGCGTCCCTAAGGGATCCTCCGAACACTTCATTGGGATGTTTTGTTTGAGATTTCCGACTGAAGTGTTTGGGGGAACTCTAAGAGCCACTTGACACTAGCAAACTAGATGTCATGCACTTCTGCTTCTGAAGCTTTTTTCTCTCTTATATATATATATATATATATACTAGGTTAGTGACCCGTGTATAACACGGGTTTTTTAGGTGATTTATTAATAATAAAAACTTGAGAAAAATAATTTAAATTAAATAAATATAACAAATAAAAGAAATATAAAAACATTTAATATTCATAATTGATAAAACTTTTTTATATAAAACAATTTATGTCTTATTAATTACTAAATTGACCTACCTTGTCTAAGATTAATAACTTCCGGCCTTCTTCCTTTTTTTTTTTTTTTTTGTGAAAAGCTATGATTAGCCCTCTCATTAGTTTTATTTTGTGACTATTTAGAACTGTTTAAGATTAAAAAAATAATTAAAAATTGTGAACCTTAGTAAAGATAAAGATTGAACACATACTGACTCACTGCCATAGACTCGACTCATTACTTAATTAACTTCATATAACATCTCATAGGCAATATAATTTTACCTGACACTTGTGAACCACATCCGACCATGTCAATATTTTATAGGGATTACTAACGCGACAAATTAAGTACATATTCAAATGAATTTTTCAAAATGATGCTTGTTTTAAGACAACCCAATACAGGAAGTGTTGCAGTGTCATTCTCATTTAACTTCCCACTTAGGTTTCTTTCTTTTGAACTTGTAATTTATTAAGTTGGCCTAGTGTATTCAAATAAACCTACCCACAGAATTAACTTGCTCAAAGTAATAAAGTTATAAAGCAAAAGGATTTTTAAACACTTGATCCTGACATCTCTCTATAACGCCGACAGATTATCTTCATAAGTGTGAAACCCATTGTGCTCCAAACCAACACGAGAATAAAAAAATTCAGTTAAAAATGCCATGTTTAAATTGTAATGTGGATTCAAGAGTATAAATAAGACAATTGGTAACGATCAAGAAGCATGACATCTAACCTTTTAGCAGCTCCAATTGCTTAATAATGAAAATGATGTCACTCAAGCACAATCTGCATATTCTTAATTAACCTGTACACCACAAAGGTCCACAAACACAAAATACCACAAACACAACTCAGGTACACAAATCCTAGCATTTAAATGTATTAGAAGAATAAAGATTGACCATGGAATTGAGTAGCAATGAAATAAAGTGTATTGCAATGAAAGTTGAAGAAACTGAAAGGCTTATTGAGCCCAAAAAAATGATTTTAAATATGTTAAGATTTTAAGGAGAGACTGACTATCAAAGAAAAAGATTTTAAGATTTTGAGAAAAGAAAACACTTAAACACAGTTCTGGATGAGAAGCTAATAAAACAAATCAGTAAGGAGGAAAGCGAAAGATAAATGCAGAAATAACCATCAAAATGGTTTATAAAAGAATTTAAGATAATAAGATAAAATCTTTAAAGAGATACACAACAGCAACATTATATCACATCAGTTCGCTCAGAAAACTTGAGCTCCTAAACAATTGAATCAGGACGAACGGGTGTATACCTCACAAAAAGCACAAAAGAAGTTTTCATAAATGTGCACAAAACTTTATATTAAAGCCTAAACTAAGGAAATAGAAGCTAAAATTACGATCAAGCAATCTTCACAATAATTTAAGCATGATTTTTCTCAAAAAAGAGAGATGAAACTTGATACTTGAACAAAACTGAAATAGAATTGTTTGGTAGATGAATAAGATTATAAGAACATACAACATAGTTAGAGCAATGAATCTCTAATTGTAATATGAATCAGTAACCAGATGTAGTCTCTTGCAACCATTATCCTACACTCTAAACCATTTAAAAAAGCAAGTACCTTTCACCCTCAAAGTAATAAATACATACTTCATATAGGACATATTTCTCTAACATTATTTCTCTAATAGAAACTGGGTTGCACATGAAAAAGAGACATCGGTTAAATACAAGATATATCTCCAAGCAAGAATCTATCAACAATATCTTCAGTCACTCTAAAATATATAAAATTGTCAATGTCGGAAAAGCCATGTTTTGCAAATTAATAACCAAATATGCAGTATCAAGAAGCTGAAATTAGATATCAATCAGATTTACTTTCCAACGGAATCTGAAAAACCTGAGTTTAACATCTAGAAAAGGCTAGCCCGTGGCTTGCGTGGGTATCACATCTTTATCTAAAAGTGATTAATTTTTCAAGAAATGTGTTTTTTTTTTTTTTATAGCAATAATTAACAAAGGTCACTAATATCTTTTATCAAACATCATTAACCAAGTTACAATTAGTTGTAGTATTGTTGTCAAGCAACTCAAAAAGGCATTCACACTACTTCGTTAAAAGATCAGATAATGAATCAAGATCAAGACACTATGATTTTTAATGTGTTACTAATCTTGCAGGAGATACTAATAGAGCAATGTAATGAACTGGCCAATGAAACAAAGCATGTTCTATTCTTATTCTTGGAGCAATATATGTCAAAGTTATTCTTAGTTTTTATAACCATCTTTCACATGAGAACACACAGATACAAAACATAAGTTACTGAATTTTAACTGCAAAAGAATAATGAGGCCTAGGGAATTGAAAATAAAGAAAAGATAACCCCATGTTCTTTAGACATTTCATCATACACTTGATAGGCATATGTTCTTTACATATCATTAACAAAAAAATCTGCTTATGTAAGTTCTAACAATTGTGATGAACCATAATACTAAAAGAATCTATCACCTGAAGAAACTCTTGATGAAAAGGATTTACCTGGCAGGTTTGAGAAGTTGAGTCCTTAAACCACATAAGTTTATATAAATTACAACCTTCTTTTTGGTGCTTTCAATTTGGGTTTTGCAGGCTTGCTATCATCGACGCAAGCTTTAGCCATTCCATCATATCTGTAGTCTTCATTGATGTCTGAAGCGATAATCTTTTTCAATGGCTTGAGACGATTAGCTGTCGCATAGAAGGAAATAATTAGGATTTATAGGATAGAAAAACATATGAGATGGGATCGAGAAAACCCTAATCTCGGGAAGGATTTGAAATTGAAGGAGGACGGAGAGTATGGAGCGATAATAGAAGTGGAAGACGGAGAGGCGGACGAGGAAACGGTAATACTCTGAAGAATTCAAATGAGGGCTCGTTCTGCGATAACAGAGGCGGACGAGATACGTAGACACGTGGCAGTAGGAGAGAAAGGGTTAATTGACGGGAAAAATGGAAATTGATATCCTAGAAAATTGACATGTGTTCTATATTTACTCTTTTATTAGAGAAGGAAGATTTTAAGTATGTTAAGATTTTAAGGAGAGACTGACTATCAAAGAAAAAGATTTTAAGATTTTGAGAAAAGAAAACACTTAAACACAGTTCTGGATGAGAAGCTAATAAAACAAATCAGTAAGGAGGAAAGCGAAAGATAAATGCAGAAATAACCATCAAAATGGTTTATAAAAGAATTTAAGATAATAAGATAAAATCTTTAAAGAGATACACAACAGCAACATTATATCACATCAGTTCGCTCAGAAAACTTGAGCTCCTAAACAATTGAATCAGGACGAACGGGTGTATACCTCACAAAAAGCACAAAAGAAGTTTTCATAAATGTGCACAAAACTTTATATTAAAGCCTAAACTAAGGAAATAGAAGCTAAAATTACGATCAAGCAATCTTCACAATAATTTAAGCATGATTTTTCTCAAAAAAGAGAGATGAAACTTGATACTTGAACAAAACTGAAAAAGAATTGTTTGGTAGATGAATAAGATTATAAGAACATACAACATAGTTAGAGCAATGAATCTCTAATTGTAATATGAATCAGTAACCAGATGTAGTCTCTTGCAACCATTATCCTACACTCTAAACCATTTAAAAAAGCAAGTACCTTTCACCCTCAAAGTAATAAATACATACTTCATATAGGACATATTTCTCTAACATTATTTCTCTAATAGAAACTGGGTTGCACATGAAAAAGAGACATCGGTTAAATACAAGATATATCTCCAAGCAAGAATCTATCAACAATATCTTCAGTCACTCTAAAATATATAAAATTGTCAATGTCGGAAAAGCCATGTTTTGCAAATTAATAACCAAATATGCAGTATCAAGAAGCTGAAATTAGATATCAATCAGATTTACTTTCCAACGGAATCTGAAAAACCTGAGTTTAACATCTAGAAAAGGCTAGCCCGTGGCTTGCGTGGGTATCACATCTTTATCTAAAAGTGATTAATTTTTCAAGAAATGTGTTCTTTTTTTTTTTATAGCAATAATTAACAAAGGTCACTAATATCTTTTATCAAACATCATTAACCAAGTTACAATTAGTTGTAGTATTGTTGTCAAGCAACTCAAAAAGGCATTCACACTACTTCGTTAAAAGATCAGATAATGAATCAAGATCAAGACACTATGATTTTTAATGTGTTACTAATCTTGCAGGAGATACTAATAGAGCAATGTTATGAACTGGCCAATGAAACAAAGCATGTTCTATTCTTATTCTTGGAGCAATATATGTCAAAGTTATTCTTAGTTTTTATAACCATCTTTCACATGAGAACACACAGATACAAAACATAAGTTACTGAATTTTAACTGCAAAAGAATAATGAGGCCTAGGGAATTGAAAATAAAGAAAAGATAACCCCATGTTCTTTAGACATTTCATCATACACTTGATAGGCATATGTTCTTTACATATCATTAACAAAAAAATCTGCTTATGTAAGTTCTAACAATTGTGATGAACCATAATACTAAAAGAATCTATCACCTGAAGAAACTCTTGATGAAAAGGATTTACCTGGCAGGTTTGAGAATTTGAGTCCTTAAACCACATAAGTTTATATAAATTACAACCTTCTTTTTGGTGCTTTCAATTTGGGTTTTGCAGGCTTGCTATCATCGACGCAAGCTTTAGCCATTCCATCATATCTGTAGTCTTCATTGATGTCTGAAGCGATAATCTTTTTCAATGGCTTGAGACGATTAGCTGTCGCATAGAAGGAAATAATTAGGATTTATAGGATAGAAAAACATATGAGATGGGATCGAGAAAACCCTAATCTCGGGAAGGATTTGAAATTGAAGGAGGACGGAGAGTATGGAGCGATAATAGAAGTGGAAGACGGAGAGGCGGACGAGGAAACGGTAATACTCTGAAGAATTCAAATGAGGGCTCGTTCTGCGATAACAGAGGCGGACGAGATACGTAGACACGTGGCAGTAGGAGAGAAAGGGTTAATTGACGGGAAAAATGGAAATTGATATCCTAGAAAATTGACATGTGTTCTATATTTACTCTTTTATTAGAGAAGGAAGATTTTAAGTATGTTAAGATTTTAAGGAGAGACTGACTATCAAAGAAAAAGATTTTAAGATTTTGAGAAAAGAAAACACTTAAACACAGTTCTGGATGAGAAGCTAATAAAACAAATCAGTAAGGAGGAAAGCGAAAGATAAATGCAGAAATAACCATCAAAATGGTTTATAAAAGAATTTAAGATAATAAGATAAAATCTTTAAAGAGATACACAACAGCAACATTATATCACATCAGTTCGCTCAGAAAACTTGAGCTCCTAAACAATTGAATCAGGACGAACGGGTGTATACCTCACAAAAAGCACAAAAGAAGTTTTCATAAATGTGCACAAAACTTTATATTAAAGCCTAAACTAAGGAAATAGAAGCTAAAATTACGATCAAGCAATCTTCACAATAATTTAAGCATGATTTTTCTCAAAAAAGAGAGATGAAACTTGATACTTGAACAAAACTGAAAAAGAATTGTTTGGTAGATGAATAAGATTATAAGAACATACAACATAGTTAGAGCAATGAATCTCTAATTGTAATATGAATCAGTAACCAGATGTAGTCTCTTGCAACCATTATCCTACACTCTAAACCATTTAAAAAAGCAAGTACCTTTCACCCTCAAAGTAATAAATACATACTTCATATAGGACATATTTCTCTAACATTATTTCTCTAATAGAAACTGGGTTGCACATGAAAAAGAGACATCGGTTAAATACAAGATATATCTCCAAGCAAGAATCTATCAACAATATCTTCAGTCACTCTAAAATATATAAAATTGTCAATGTCGGAAAAGCCATGTTTTGCAAATTAATAACCAAATATGCAGTATCAAGAAGCTGAAATTAGATATCAATCAGATTTACTTTCCAACGGAATCTGAAAAACCTGAGTTTAACATCTAGAAAAGGCTAGCCCGTGGCTTGCGTGGGTATCACATCTTTATCTAAAAGTGATTAATTTTTCAAGAAATGTGTTCTTTTTTTTTTATAGCAATAATTAACAAAGGTCACTAATATCTTTTATCAAACATCATTAACCAAGTTACAATTAGTTGTAGTATTGTTGTCAAGCAACTCAAAAAGGCATTCACACTACTTCGTTAAAAGATCAGATAATGAATCAAGATCAAGACACTATGATTTTTAATGTGTTACTAATCTTGCAGGAGATACTAATAGAGCAATGTTATGAACTGGCCAATGAAACAAAGCATGTTCTATTCTTATTCTTGGAGCAATATATGTCAAAGTTATTCTTAGTTTTTATAACCATCTTTCACATGAGAACACACAGATACAAAACATAAGTTACTGAATTTTAACTGCAAAAGAATAATGAGGCCTAGGGAATTGAAAATAAAGAAAAGATAACCCCATGTTCTTTAGACATTTCATCATACACTTGATAGGCATATGTTCTTTACATATCATTAACAAAAAAATCTGCTTATGTAAGTTCTAACAATTGTGATGAACCATAATACTAAAAGAATCTATCACCTGAAGAAACTCTTGATGAAAAGGATTTACCTGGCAGGTTTGAGAATTTGAGTCCTTAAACCACATAAGTTTATATAAATTACAACCTTCTTTTTGGTGCTTTCAATTTGGGTTTTGCAGGCTTGCTATCATCGACGCAAGCTTTAGCCATTCCATCATATCTGTAGTCTTCATTGATGTCTGAAGCGATAATCTTTTTCAATGGCTTGAGACGATTAGCTGTCGCATAGAAGGAAATAATTAGGATTTATAGGATAGAAAAACATATGAGATGGGATCGAGAAAACCCTAATCTCGGGAAGGATTTGAAATTGAAGGAGGACGGAGAGTATGGAGCGATAATAGAAGTGGAAGACGGAGAGGCGGACGAGGAAACGGTAATACTCTGAAGAATTCAAATGAGGGCTCGTTCTGCGATAACAGAGGCGGACGAGATACGTAGACACGTGGCAGTAGGAGAGAAAGGGTTAATTGACGGGAAAAATGGAAATTGATATCCTAGAAAATTGACATGTGTTCTATATTTACTCTTTTATTAGAGAAGGAAGATATATGAAATGGTGGGTATTAATTGTAGATGTTTATATTAATGGCACAACTTATTTCATTTACAATTTTCATCTTTTTTTTTTCTTCACATGTGTGCGAAGTTCATAAGAACCGTCACTACCACGTACACATGGCCCATAAGGGACTGATTAAACTTGGAGACGGAGCTCGGTTTAGGTGGCACAGTGTCAGGCTTTAGGAAAGGGGTGTATTGTAACTTAAGACCAACAAACATGTTAAAACAGCATCACTAATTTAATTAGCGGTTAATAGTAACCAATAACCATGAACAATACTCAAAACCTCTACCATCAAACCGTCTTTTTATAATCACAATCTGATTGCACAGTTGCAAACTATCTTCAATAACACAGTAAACAATAGACAACAAGCTTCTCTATCTAATTGAACCATTACTCCATCCAACTAAATCAACCAATTGACTACAACAAACCCAAACACAAAACCCGATTTTGAGGAATTTTTTCTATGATGAGTAAGTGATAAGTGATTATGCACTAGTAATAAACACATGTTTTATATTCTCGTATTTGTGTTAATTGTCCAACTAGCTTGATTGTGATGTGATTTTTTTTCTTAAGCATATATTTAGTTTTGTGGTTGTTTTTCGTGGTGATTCTTGTCATCTAGCTTGATTATGGATGATTGCAGCACCAACCTTCATCTAGCTTGATTAGGTTGGACAAACCATGAATCAATGTGTTACGTGATATGATGCAAATTTTGTTTTTTAAATTATATTTTATTAATAATGCTAGTAATGTGTTTGGTTGGCTAACGGGTCAATTATGTTTAATAGGAGGTTAATTTGGTGTGCTACATGTATAGAATATTGGTTTTACATGTGTTAATATTGTTGATTATTGTTAATTTTTTATTTATTATATTTAGTTTACTTTTTGGTTCAGGATGAAATGTTGAAGTTGAGAAATAACAATTCAGTAGACTCAATGTGCGACAATGCTATTATGAAAAAAGTACTTGGAAGAACTTCTATTCGTTTGGGTGGGCGGGGTCGTGATCCTGTTTTCGGTAAGACCACAAGTACTATGGAGCCAAATCATCATAGTTACAATCAATTCGCTCATCGAGTTCAAGAATTGGAAGCAACCGTTGGAACTATGTATAAACTTTTAATCGAGAAAATATTAAGCCTCCAATTGTCCAAGATGATGCATCTAACCACCCTAGGTCCGGAGAGTCTCATTATGATGAGTTTAGTGAAATTAGTGACGAGTTTCGTGATTAGATAAAATATTTGATATCGTCTACGAATTTTTAGCACATTTATGACTATCGACTTTTTTCTTTGTTAACTATTGTGCAACATGATTGGTATTTGGGTTTTTATGGTTTTAGCTATTATGTTATAATGTATAATTATTTAGAACGGTTTTTAGTCACACATTTTCTATTCATTTGGATATATGAATATTATTACATGTACGTACCGTATTTATTGCCCACATATAAATGATATTGCCAACACATCTTTACCTACACATAGAAATATACTTACCCACACATATTGAATAGTACGTGTCACTAACACTTTATATGCTCATGACACATCATCAGCCACGTCACCGAACAACTAAACTATAGTACCTTTACCGACACATGTCAATTACTTTTAAACACACATATATGTGTAGGTATATGTGTGGGTATAGATCTTTACTTACAATAACGCATATCTTTTTAGTAGATAAAGATAATTACTCATATATATATGTTTGTTTATTTACCCACACATAAGTGTGTGGGCAAAGACCTCAATTTCTTGTGTGTGTGTGTGTGTATATATATATATATGTATATATATATATATGTATATGTATATATATATATGTATATATATATATGAAAATGTTTGCTCCAAAACTATTTTTCGTACAAAAAAAATGTTATACACCATTAATTATTAGTAGGTGTATTTTGGTTATTTATATATTTACCCAACCTTGAATTGCCTTCGAGTGAGCCGTCACTAATTTACAATATTTGATTTTCTCAAAATATCTCCCATTAATGCATCATTGGTGAGTCATTAATAAGGCATTAATGAGCCACTAAAAGTTCTTAGCCATTGATTAATTATAATCAAGGGCTAAGATTCGGTATCACAATTTTCGTACGAAAAATAATTTATATATATATACACACACACACATACACACACTACATTATAATACATTAAACGTTCTCTCTCATACTTTAATTAATCTCTTAAAATTTTAGCATACAAAATTACTAATATACCTCTCAAATAACCTTCATTTTTCTCCTACTTTACACACTTATCAATACACATTATTCTATAACTACACACTTTCTCATTCACAAAAAACGTTGTTTTGTTGTTTTTGAAGAATTTGTTCTAAAAATAAAGAAAAGAGTTGATAAAAAATGAAATAAAACGACATGTTACCGGGTAGAAACTATTTGCGGAAAACCATACTCCTATATTATATAAAAATGGTATGTTATCGGGTAGAAAATATTTGTCTCCGCAGCATTGCGCGGGTACAATGCTAGTGTATACACACACACACGCACACACACACACACATAGGTTAGGTTATTGTAAGAGTTAAATCTATGTAAGAGTTGTGATGTGAGTTAAGCGTACTAGTTTTAAATTTATAAAATCCGTTATTAATTAGTACGACTACAACACAAATAGGCAAGATGACCTAATCGTATTATAGTATATAAAATAAGTACGGGCGTCGAACTCAAGAGAAACGAGTATGATTTGATAAAATTATATTAATCTAAATATTAAACTAGACTAAACTAATGCAATAAAATAAATAAAGCAAGTAAAGAGAGGATTTGTGTTGTTTTTGTGAGCTATCAACCAACTAACACCACCAACAACCTTAGAAAGCACCTAAAACAAACCAAAGAAACAAGAAAGCGAATAAACAAAGAACTTGGAAATCAAATAATATAAAGCTAAATGATACTTACACATTCATGCATCGATTTCTATAATAGTTAAAACCTTGGTCCGGTTATAACCGTCTAATTACACTAATTAATAACCTTTATGGTTAAAAACACGATTAAGAAGTATAATTAGCTAGTTAATTCAATTAACAAGTAAAACTCTAACCTTTAATGATTGTATGATCAACAAATCATCGAACTAACACATAACAGCCTATTACATGTGAGAATACATATTAAAGTTTATATATTTTAGATGTTTAAACTTAGGATTTGATCAATCACTAGTTTTGAACCCTATTGATCATAGAAATTCATGATTCAAGTTAAATAAAGAGAATGGTCATCAACTTTATAAAATCTCAGCCTATAAACATCACAAAAATAGATTCTAAAACATGCATGAACTAAGATTATGCAACACTTTATAATAACATGAATCAAGTATCAAAAACCATGAATTAATTCAACCATAATTAAAACAGAAGATTAGCCAAGAAGTATCATGCTAAAGGTCTGAACTTTCATAACCAAGAAGAACATGATGCAAAGAATGTGAAAAACCGTAAAAATCCGAATGCTTCAAGTCTTGATCTTCACTTTTATCTTTAATCCAACTCCAATGCTCCAAGCTATGCTCCAAGTTTCTCTGGATGTTTTAATGGTGTTTCCAGAGGTTTTTGGGGTGGAAAAGTCGGATGAGAAGTCTCAAAAGCGGATAAGAATGATCAAATTTATAGATATGAGTTTCTGCGCAAATGCGTCGCATTTGCTAATAAAATGAGTCGCATTCCACATAAATCTCGCGTTATCCTATTTTTCAAAATTTGAATTCTGGCCTATCTTCGCAAACGTGTCGCGTTTGAGCTTTTTCACAACATGACCATAAACATGATTTTGTAGCCCTCTAAGTCTAGTTTCCATGGCCTTTTAAATCACCTCAATCCGAGCTCGTATGAGTGAGATATGATCAAAACAGTGAAGGCGTGTCTGATTAGACGGCTTTTCTAAAACATTAGCTTTTCTCCACTATTTGCTCAAACTTCTCGTTATCCATCTTTTTAACCTGAAAAACATCAATTAAAGATATTAAGTATCTTTTTACTTATTTAAGAGCAATAACAGGCTAAATTAACATATATATCGCTTAAAATATATAAATAAATATGGCGATATCAAGATGTAAGAGAGATTGCCAGCCATTACATCTCATCAAAAGTCAACAAAAAAATAAAAATTTATTGACTAGTAACAGTCAATTAAAAAATATTCCTCGGGTATTGTTTGACAGACGGTCTAGCAGCCTGTTCGTGTGGTGCAGTAGCTGTGTATCTCCCTCTAGAAATTCAGGGTATAATTCTATCTCTATTTTTTTACTGTTATGGACTTATATATGCATACATGTAACTATTATAATTATGATTGGTTGTTCTGTTTCCCCACTTGATCCAGTTGTGATCTTGGAATGAGATTAATGATATTATTATTCCACTGTGCTTGTTGTACCCTCTAAATTCCAACAGAGATAACCCTTGAGAACCCGACACCACAGGACGAGGACTAGAGAGAGGTGGAGAATCAGCCTCCTTCAGTCCCACCTCTACCAAAGATGTCCCACGAACCAGAGATTGACCCAACGTCGCACCCTTGTCCCATTTAGAGTTATCCCCAACTCCACCCAAGTGATGATATCGGAAACGAGACTGAGAGACGTTACCGATGGAAGCTCGTAGCATCTCTTCTACATCTTTAGCCAAGTACATGGCATCCAAACGCGACCGGGGACGATGGAGCCGAACCCAACGCTTAACTTCACCGCGTAACCCAGCAACAAAATAACCCATAGCTTGTGACTCCAGTAATTCCGAACCAATACTCAAAATCATCGATGTAGTCGTGAATGGAATCCGTTTGCTTAATCGAAGCCAACTGTTCAAACGGATTCTGAATCTCGAGGCCACTAAAACGTTGTAACAATTCAATTTGAAGTTGATCCCAAGTAAGAGACAAGTGAACCTATTTGACGATGGTGAACCAATGCTGAGCGACACCAACCATACTCAGTTGAGCCAAGCGAACACGAAGATCCGCCAGAGTATTATTGATGTCAAAAAACAGTTCAGCCTTTTGAATCCAACCCTGGGGATCGAACCCATAAAACTCAGGCAACTTCACCATGAGGGGTAACACCACTACCACCAGAACCGTTAGCACCACTTGGTGGAGCACCCAGCCAGAACCATCACCAAATCCCAAATCACTGCCACCGCCAGGAGAATCGAAGAAGATACCTAAAATGGGATCTCCATGTAAATCAGTATCAGCTTGCTTGTCCTGGTGCTTCATCCAAGCCAACACGAGTTTTCGAAATTCTGCATTATATGCTCGTTCAGCTTCGAATCCTGCCTTGAGTTCTTTCACATCAACTTGCAATTGATGAATCGATTCTTCTTGTTGATCCAAACATTGTTGTACAGAGCGAGTTTCCATGACTGATCGATAAAACTGAAACGTGAAATTGAACCCAGAACCCAGCGATTACACAAAATGTGAAACTAAATTGAACCCAGCGATTGAAGCAACAATTGCTACTAATCGACACTGAAGCTGAGACGTGAATAAAACCCAGCTGAATCACAAGTCGGAAAATCGAATGCGGAATCACAAGTCGAGAATCACAAGTCGGAAATCATGATGAATCGATTACAATGGGCGATAGCGGACATCAGAGACGTGATTAGAGACTTGATTAGAGACGTGAGTAGAGACGTGAGTAGAGACTGAGATTGAATCGGAAAAATGCAAGGAGCGACGGCTGAAATCGATTACGAGATTCCAAATCAACAACAACAATAAGCGATCAAATGGAGTAGAGACTGGAATAACGAGAGCTACTAAATCCCAGCGATAAATTTCAAATCAAACGAAGATGACGATCGGAAATGGCAGGTGGACTGGCAGGTCGGACCAATGTTACGAATCAGAAACTTTGAACAACTATAAACATCAATTGATAACCAGAACTGAAATTGAAATGTTATAAAATTGAAATAAGAACAAGATAACTCAATACATCCACAAATCAGATGATTGATCCAGGGCTCAGCCTTTTCTCAAAGGTTTAACTAAATGAGCCAATATCTACAAGAGACTAAACCTAATCTGTAATTCAGCCTACGTAACCATGAGATACTATCTCTATTTATTTAGAAACTACTAACAACTTATACCCAATGTTATCATTTACCCCCTTTTAAGTATTTAGACTACTCATTCCTATCAGCTACACAAATTATCGATCATTAAGAACTTAATAATCTGATGATCATGAATCACATAAAAAAAAATTGATTATCATCATCCAGTTTCAGTAGTCCTAAAAAAACTTGTTCTTTGTTACTTAGGATTCAAATCAAAATTTAAGTTAATACTCAAAATCTACAAAATTGATGAACATAAAACTCATTAAATCCATTATGTAAAGTTGTAAACACTCATAGTAGGCAATAAAAACTTAACAAAATCAGCATACACCTGTCACTACCATCATCATCATCATTAACTTAACCAAATCCAAATTCTTTCTTTCTAATTTGAATCATGGCGACAAAATCCCATAACGTCGAAACCCTAGAACAACGGCAAAACCCTAGAAGATAGAGACGATTGGTTATTGTTTTTGCCAATTACAACAGCAAAAACTCTAAAAGAACTACCTATATATCATCGGCGATGTAGGACTAGGTACAACGTTGTTTTGGCCATATAGAGGTGTTCGGAGATAACATGATTACAGTTTGGCAAATGCATAATCGATTTTCGACATAGCTTACCGCGTACCTGTAACGGATGCAATTGGCAGTGGGACTAAGGTGGTTGATGGATGCGAGTGACGGTATTGCTGTTGTTTATATAAGACTGTCATAATCATCGTCTTCAACAAAGGGGATTTTAGATATCAGTACAAATGTTTCTAAATCAGTGAGCCTATCAAATTATTAAGAAATCAATTTACCAATTACTTGCGGTGTAAATCTTATGGCACTACAAGAAAAATAGCCTTTTAACATTGATACTTTCTGCGAGGACATATGTCCTCGCCAAAGCTCACAAAACGACAAACTTTTTCACCTTCTTGACTTTGAAAAAGCAATCTGACATTGAAACCTTTCAGAGAGGACTTTGTCCTCGCAAAAAGTATTTAATATTTTATCTTGACTTTATTTCTCGGTGCGAAAAAGCATTTACACGGTCAGTATGCCACCATTATTTTTCCCAGCTTTCAGCGACGACAAAGTCCTCGCCAAAACCTATTTTTAATTTTTTTTTAAAACCTACCGCAAGTGAATTACCTTTTTGTCGCTAACCACTTTCTGTAACACTGTATTTTCTTAAACTACTTTGAAATACGCGCGGAAGCTTAATTACAATAATCACATAACTATAATAACATAACAGTGTAAAATACAACGTTAAACTTGTTTGCTTTACAAAAGACATTTACAGTGTTACTCAAAAACAGGCTCTATACATTTCAAAAACGATATCAGAGTAAGATCAGTCCAAAAATCCAGCTCCACATCTACTATCCACATACCAGGAGTATCCTGTAAAAAATTACAACAGTGGTGGATTAGCACAAAGCTAGTGAGAGAATATATATCAAAGAACATACAAGGCATAAAGCCCAAACACACAATGCTCAATCGTCAAAGAGAATTGGCGGCGTTGCAACACCTACAACCAAGGTCGGCCAAAACCAAGGTTTACCAATAGCCCTGCTAACATGGATAACAGTACAAGCACCCTTGAGTGCAACAAATACCCCTCAAGATCAGATACTGTATATCCCCAAGCAACAAGCCCAGCCAAACTAGCTGATCTCTGAATACGTCATGTATATATACAGATAAACAAGATACATCTCAAAGAGCAAGTCAACCAGGAATTACATCCCATATATCCAAAGATATATATCCACTCACCGATATCTTCAAAAGCTCAACAACTCAGCAACTTATCTACTGAGCCTTGTCACCACCTGAACATACAACTATTAGTCAGTATTTGCTTAACAGTCAAATCATAAGCACAATGCATAACATGTACATAAATCAACTAGTACATGTATCTTCAAATCACATGTACCCATAATCTACAAGTACATAATTATCAAGTATAAATATACCCGTATTCATAATTACCCTTTTTCAACTTGTAATTCCGTGAATCCATTTCAACTCCTTAACTTAGGCATTCCATATACTTCATCCATATGTCAAGGCCACAGTGAATATATATACACACTCATGTTTGTCTTCAGATCATCAAGGAGTTTATTAAATTTCATCTTCATTCGGATTCCTCATAAAACTCAAATTCCGAGCATGGCTTACATATGATTCCGATCGTATTCAATTCCGAGTGAATATGACAATTCCGATCAATATCCATTTCCGAACAAAGGTGTATTCCGATCAAGGTGTTAGGAAATATTCAAATCTTAAATCTCAAATTCCGAACATATATATATAATTCCGAGCATATGGAATTCCGAGTAAAGACAAAGTTACAATTCCGAATCTTTTATAATTCTGATCATGTCATTTCCGGGCAAAGTGTTATGAAATATCCAAGTTAAGGCATGGGTACAATTCCTATCATCCTAATTCCGATCATTTAGACCGGAATTCATAGATTCCGAGTGATTCAACCCCTTAATTCCGAACCATTCAAATCTTCAATTCCGAACCCTTCATAACCCAGATTCCGAATAACTTATTATTTTCAAATTCTAACTCAAATTCACTGATTATGAACATGCATTGTAATCCTACTTTCCAGATTTCATTATAAGCATGCTATGGACATAATTTAACATTCTATTCTAACATGCAAACAATCTATATCATAATTTCACATAATTATGCATCATTCGGAATTTTATATAAATATTCAAATAATTCACATATAATTCATGATCTTTAACAGCATGCATGATCTAACCTCTTGATGTTTTAACACTTCAATTAGATGATTAATTCCAAGAATTGAAATCGTTTTCTTCTCCTTTCTCTTATGCTCTCGGCCGAACTCACCAAAACACACACAACACCTTTTTTAGTTGCAAATAATGAGAGGCGTATGGTGACTAAGGAGGTGTTTTGGTGTCATTAGATGACACCTCATATCCCACTAAGATTATTATTATCATTATTTTCTATTTAAACCAATAATAACACATAATAATAATAAAACATAACACCACTTAATTAAAATAATTAAATCAATATCATCAAGATTAATTAAATTAATTACCTCATGAATCCTAGGCCGGTTGAGAGGGTGTTACACTTTCAGCGGCGACTTAGTCCTTGCCGAAAGTACTGCATCTGTCAAAACCCTACAGTCCCTCCTTCCTTTTGTAAAAAATACATTATTGGTGATTATATTTGTGTAATATAATTAAGTAGCTTATTTTCTGAAAACATGCATTTAAAATGTTCCAGTTTTTTAAATTTGGTATATAAACTGTAGGTAATTAAAAATAAAAAATAAAAAAAATTCCACTTTCTGCGACAACTTAGTCGTCGCCAAAAGTGATTAAAAAAATTAAAAAGAAAATGGAAAAACCTTTCTGCGGCGACATTGTCCTCGCTAAAAGTAAGTATTCTAGTTTCGATTTATTTTTAATATTCACTTTTTCGTGACGACTTTGTCATCGCTAACCTTTCGCGACGACTTTGTCCTCGCCGAAAGTTTTCCGCGCCATGGGACATTTGTCCTCCCTAAAAGTGATTTTCCTTGTAGTGTGGGACAAATTGCATGAAAATACAATAAACTTTGTCTTACTTACCACTATATGCAAACAACTTTTTTTCGTGCGTATATTATTGTATAGTTATCATTGTATATGTTGTTTAAAAGGTGGTAAAAGAACATTTTGGTAATTTCTACTTGTTTCTTTTAGACGAGTAATCTCTTTCGTTAAAGCA